>JAVANC010000010.1:39505045-40105045 GCA_033319125.1 Parnassius glacialis
AAAACAAGTCTCTGTCAAAATCGATCACGTGTACGGTCATTTGCAAAAGTTCATATGCGTATAATTAGCTAAAAAGAAGTTGGAAGAGGCGACGGAGTAAAATGAAGTAGGAGATAAGCAGCATCCTGATAACAACTCGCAATAATAAAAAAATGCGGTTGTCGACCCGCCTGCCAAGCTTGGTAACTATTTTAGATATTCCCCCCCTCCATAAGGTAATTTATTGAGGACCTATGTTCACCAATACTCTTGATAGAATGTAATTAACAAAAACAATAATTAATGTAAACCTATTTAAATTAATATTAATTGTCGTAGTATGCTTAACCTAGATAATTCTTTACTACAGAACAAAAAGCTGGAGCTTCGTTCTGGTTGCAACAACTGTCGCAGAACTGTTGGTGTTATTAGGAAGAGATTTGACGCGACCACGTACGAAGACTTCCTCGTCGGGCTACTCCAGGTAAACATTATTTCAATAAAGAACATCTACTACTATATATAATTATGTCGCAGCCAATTAACTTATTTAGTTTTTTAATTAACACAGAGACATTACATGGCATGTCACCCTATTAACTTCATTCAACGAGACTGTCGCTAGTTTGTGTCTAATTATGCGTTATGTGCTATATTATATCAATGTGCGAGTCTTTAGGGTGGTCAAAGGGCCATCCCAGGTGCACCTTAACCTACTGTCGATGATATTATAAGATATGTGCAATGTTGTATTAGGCGCATCGGCTGAATGTCATCCAGACCGCTAGTTGAACGGCGCCGTTTAAGTAAAATGGCTGGGTTGTTAACTGAAAAACTAATTAAGCTAGTTGGTTGGCATATAATATATGACTTATTGCAGGTTATGAAGAAAGAAGTTGTTATGTATTAGCTTATTTTATATCCATTCCCGTTATAGAGCCGGTATATTTTGTTCACTAGGTTAGCGTTTTAGAAATGCACCTAAAAAGAAAGAAAATATTTATTTCGCCAAATAAAGACAGCGCCATAATTTTTCCCATAAACGTTTATTAAATGACTATACTATGACGAACGTGATAATAAGGGTCCCCGCAGTATTTGGTGTGGTGAATCATGCCGCTGTTTTCCAGTGCGGTCTGTTTCGTCGATTTCAAGTATCATTTGTAACTTAAAAGGTTTGAATTTGGAATTCTCGAATGGATATTGCAATATTAGTAATCACCAGAGCCGAGTGACAAATGAGCACATCGTCCACCCGATGACGAGATTAAAGAACCAACAACCGATAAGGAAGACAGGTTCACGAGTGACAGCCTCCCATTTGATAGAGTGACGACCTGGTAATAAATGCAAGAAGTCGATGATTGCAGGTGGCTCAGAACCGTGCTTTGAGACATTCCTTGATGGAGTTTTAAGTTAAGCAGTGAACTTGTGAAGGGCTGTAATGATGATGATGATGAACTTTAACTCTTCCCTGGTTGTAGTCATGCTGTATCCGTAAAACACTAAAAATATATAGTTATAGTTATGTTATATTTAAAGAAATTGGACTTTTTCACTGCGTCGTTAGTCTAATGATTGTAAGGGCAACTGGTGATCATGGGGTCCCGAATCTGGCAAAAATCAGTTATTGTGATTCTCTGACGAGAAATTCTCTATATCAGCCCGGAGTCAAACAGTTGGTTGTATTGCACCCCCTTACCTAGGAAAGCACAATGCCGTCGGACCTGTCTCTCTCCGATCATGTTGGATTTTCCTCCCATCGGACTATGAAAGTGAGGGAATAGAGAGAGAGTATACCTGTGCTTGCGCGTGCACTGTATGCAGCTGAACGTATAAGCTGCAGCTATATTATGGCTTAAAACTGGCCGCCGTGACCAAAATTCGTTCTGGAGGACATTATAAAACCAAATCTTTCCAAAGGTATGCGGCCGAATGAGCTCGTTGTCGGACTCGTGCTCAATGCTGACGTTCAAGTACTACGAGAACATCCTGGCGGCCATCAAGAAGGATGTTACGCCGCACAGCATCTGCCATCTCAGCGGGCAATGCGCCATGCGATACCACTCGCACGATGACTACGATTTCCCCGAAACCAAGCTGGAAGATCTCAAGGCCACCGAGTGAGTATTGATTTGATAAAAAATCACTTGTTTCTCAAACATTTTGATCAATTGGTTTCAGTTGGATATTTAACACACTAGTCAATTTATATTATCTCAGTTACCAAAAATAACATTTCTGAAGAAATTTTATGAGAATATACGCCCTACTCATAAAATCACCATCACAATCAAATTAAGTAATGCTTAAAGCTCTCTCACTCACTCCCTCCCTCCCCTCCCCATCCGTCTCACTCTCCCTCACTCTCTCTCTCTCTTTTCACTAAATGACAATAGAAATAGACAGGTATAGGGATAATTAATACTTAATTTAAGTAAGTAATAATCAACGATAGGTAAGGCCGAGCGTATTGACGTCATAGTTTTTATATTCAAATAACCACCTTATTTGTATTAGTAAAAGTAAATTAAATTAACTTAAAATAGAAAAGCGACTAAGTTTTAAAACACTACTAAAAGTAGCAAATGTAAATATGATGTAGTAATAAAAATGATGTCAGCCACGCAATTGATTAAGGAAAATTTATAAATAAAAAAATAATTTTCACGAGGACAAGAAAAACTAATTATTAACGGCATTATTATTGTTTTAATCACAAATTTAAATAAAAGAACCACGCCGTCGCCCTACAAGTTATAAAGCGATTTCACCGGATAAAAACCCAGCGTTCTCTCTCATTTTATGAGAACTACGTGAAGCATCGTGCCGATAATAAGTCCAAACATACAAATGTTTCCAAAGGTTTGCGGCCGAATGAGCTCGTTGTCGGCCTCGTGCTCGATGCTGACATTCAAGTAATGGTAAGGCTCCTTTTTACCTAAGGGAGCTTGACCGGTACCACCCACTGCTGTGTTCAGATTTGTAGGGTAAAGATAACTGACAAGAACCAGAGACCCTTTCTACTAGTAACGAGACATTCTATCTTAGGGCTGATTTACACTTCGACAAGTACAGTAGCGAGTTTAGTACAGGCACAGAATAAATAATAGTACTACGAACAGAAGTTGCACTCCTTTGATGCTGACTGCTTGCCGACGTTTTAATAGCCTACATAGTTATTATTAATCAGATAAATCGCGCACGCAAGCTAAATGAAACTATCTAAATAGTTAAATTAAAAAAGTCCAATTTTATATTTAGTGGGTCGAACGCGAACACATTGCGTACTGTCAACTTATGCACTGAACTAAACTCGGCGAGCTTAAGGTGGCTACCTCTGATCGCGGTGCTTCCTAGATTGCCCCTGCGGCAGGCAGGTTGCCGCCTTTAGTTGCGGGTGGCGGGAGACGAGCGGGACGGGCAACACTTCGAACTTGACTCGCCGAAAAATGGACCGGCCGGCTATCCCGTTCAACTTGATTGTTGTTGCTTAACTCACTGGTTGCCGTTCAAACGAGATTTTTACTTAACTCGCCAGGTTCGCAAGTTACTGTGCTTGTGGGAGTGTAAATCGGGATTTAGATATCAAGTATGACAAGGCATTTGTATTTTGATCGCTAAACGAAGATTGATATTTTTTGTACTCCCGTACCTCTATTTTTGTACAGGTAGGTATTTGTACTCCAGTACCTTTATTTTTGTACAGGTGTGATGAGACATATTCCGTGTTTGAAGTTGGTTCCAGGTGTCTATGGGTTGTAGTAATCGCAAACACACTGCACTTTACTATCAAGTGGACTGTTACACTGCTTGTCACTAGTCACCACAGAGCATTAAATCACCGAGACACGTGTTTGTCACTCTAATACAATAAAATATCGATATGACCTTGTTACAACCACACGATGTTTCATCGAGCCGTGTTAGCGCTGAAGCTAAACGCTCGCCGTAATTATGTTAATTGCATTTTTAAGTGTTGATTTATAACGCGCTCGGCCGTGAAACTTATACATCGTGAGGATACACACATGTCAGAGAAATTAAAAAAAAATACTTCAAAGACGAAGTTCGCCAACACGCATTGAGGCAGCCCAGCAGACGTTTTCCTGTCTTAAAACCCTCTCAGAAATGAGAAGAGGCCTGTGCCCAGCCGTGGGACGTATTTACTTTACAAACTTTTTATTAATACTAAGTTTATAGGTAAGGAATAAAAAAACAATATTTTTGATGTCGCTTTCGTATTTAAGTTTGTTCTTACAGATTTTATCGAATATAATGTTAAATAATATTAAACGCTTTTTATTACGTAAAATATATGTATAAAAGATATAAAATTTAATATAGATAACCGAATATTATGTAAAACTTATTCCACTTTTTGTAATGTGTAATTTTTCAGTGATGTTCCGTGCGAGTTCTGCGAGCAAGTTGTCAATCACCTGCGAGACGTGTTGGTCGCAAACACTACCGAATCCGAATTCCACAGAGTACTCATTGGTATGAACGTTTAATAAGATTTCAAGGAAAATATATTTATGTTGTTTAACTGCGTAGTGGTATCATATCAATTTTTCGATAAAAAAATTTTTCAAGTTTTCCGAATAAAATGTAGCTTACATCGTTTTTGGTATTGCTCTCTATCTGTTCGTCAAGTTTCATTACAATTGGTTCAACCTTTCCGAAGTTTAGGCGACTAAAGACAGACAAAAATTAAAAATATGGTTACTTATGTCTTAATGGTATGCAAACAAAAACCCCTCAGCTCAGTGACAGGCAATTATATAATTATATATGTATACATTTCAAAACGCACCTTTTCTATTAAAATATTTTTAAACATATTACATTAAATTATAACTAATTTTTATGTTAAAATGTATGTTATGTAATTGATCGGACGTAGTTTTAAAAAAAAATATATGAGACCCGACTGCGTTGTCGACTTGTCTCATCGTGCGCGAGACTTAGTAAATGATATGACAGTGACTAACTAAGGGCTAGAGTCGCTTGTAAATATCCTCATCTGTAAAGTCTCATTTTTCTTACGTGGTAGAGCCATGCTGCAGCTATATTAGTAGTATAGTTGTAGCACGAATGGGTCGGCTCGACCGGGGAAGGACCAAGCTCTCACAGAATACGAGCGTAAAATAGCAGCTTAACGCTGCTGTATTTTGTATGGTGAGTGTATAGAACTGGAGACCTTTTTTACAGGAAACGAAACATTCCATCTTAATCCTCACGGGTGACAACGCATCTGCATTTTGATACGTAATCGAGGATAGATGTCGATGTCTATGGGCCACAGCAACCACTTACTATCAGGTGGACTGTGTGCTCGTTTGTCACCCTTATCCTATAAAAAAAAATTGTTATATCTTGAGTTTGGTCTAATTTAATTTTAGTAACAAAGAAATATATTTACTAGGTCTGTGCAAGCAAACTGGCTCATTCAAATCGGAATGTTTAAGCATCGTTGAACAGTACTACTCCGTCATATACAACTTCCTCGTGTCGGAGCTGAAAGGCGACGAAATTTGCTCACTCATGGGAATCTGCGCGAACAAGACCGACGTCCCTGTGGCAGTGCTACTCCCCAAAGAGTTGGCTGTAAAAGCGATCACGCAGTCACCGAAGCTTATTGGAACTGATGAGGCCAATAGTTACACTACTCCAAAGGTTAGTAGTTTTGTATTACACTTTTACCCGCCTGTCCCCGAATGAAGGTAATGGTTTTCGTGTGTGGGTTAGGAATATGCATGCAGTTTCGGTTATCCGGACGCTCCTTAGTCCATACAAACGTTGCATGCAACTATACACCAAATGATACTAAACACTAGCAGCAATGTATGTAATGATGGTAGAGAAAATATTTTTACGCTACAATCTATATCATCAATCTACATTATTAACATATCGTAGGTTGTTTCGATGGATGCAAGTGGACCCAGGACCGTGCTTTGTGGCATTCCTTGGGGGAGGCCTGTGTTCAGCCGTGAACTTGTGAAGGGCTGTGATGTTGATGATGATGAGGTTGTCTGGTAGAAATTGCTAAATAACAATAATATTACCTTTTCTTTTCTAGCTGTTTGTTTCTTGTTATGTAATTCGTTTTCTTGGCGTGCAATAAAGACTATTGTATTATATTGCATCTATATCTCTTCACTTCAATGTTACTACGTTTTGTTTTTCTTCATAAATCTATTATTTTAAAATGTAGGAACATTCTAAAATTACTCAAACTGCCGTGTTATTTCGCCATTGTGAAACATCCAGAAAACAAATTTAGCGAAATAAAAGGGAAACATACAGATTCGGACGAGCAAACAGGAGAATACGAATGATTACTTCATGGGTAGGCATGATCAGTCCGAGGTATGTGTCACCCTCGGATAAACGGCCACAACGCGACAGTATTTGTTCGTAAAAATCTATTCTTTAAATTTATTGCAGCTGGGATATCCTGCATAATGCGTTCATACATAAAATTAAACCGACCGAGCCTCATGTTCAGCAGTGAACAGGCTGTAATGGTAATGCGTTATCATTAATAATACATAATGAAAGATACAGGCACTTAGTTCGTTCTTACCAGTGTGTGCCCGTGCTTGTCACATAGTAGGAAGGCTAAGATGCGGTGTAAATGTACGGGGTCGACTATAACCTAGAATCTAGTGGCAAATTACGACATTATCCAGGCAATGGATGAACGCTATAGTTAATTTTGAAATGTAAACTCGTTTGATATTATCAGGTTGCCCGCGTGCCTGTAGCGAACAAGCAGACGAACGTGCGAATAATCAGCGAGTCCAGCGCTCAGTTGCCCATCGAGCGAATGTACGTGTCTATGCCGCAGAACAAGGCCGCCTGTTCCTTCTGCCAGTATTTCCTGCACTACCTGCAGCTCGAGCTGAGTGACACCAATACGGACGTAAGATTTTTATTCCTTATTTTATTAGAGTGATTGCAGAAGAACTTTATTAAAAAACGACCCTAAAACAAAGTGTAACGTAATATAAAAAGTAAAATAATATATATGTCATAGCTGGCCTGACTACCTTCAGTTTTGAATATTAATTTTTGGTACGATCTACGCAGAATGAGCTTACAGTAGCTTGAAGTCTTGCAGTGGTATGCTTGAGTTTGGATTTAATTTGATTAATTATAGGATTCCAAGCAGATGGCAGCACCCATCCATCTTCTGGAATTAGGATTTTTTTATTTATTTCAATAGCCTCGCGAATCATCTTTGGTAGGAATCGGTGTCCTGATTTGTCTCCCTCTGTCGCCTCTTACGACACCCACGGGACGATATGGGGTAGTGGATATTCTTACAACGCCACTACACGGTCATCACTTAAAACTTAATTAAACATTTGTTAGTGTTTCCTGGCGGAGTTCAAACTCAGGTTGCTTGCAGATTATGTTTAAAGCGAATTCTTAGGACTAAAGACTTTACGTGCTTTTCGAGGCTCTGGGGTTAACATCACTAACTTCCTAATTCCAAGCTGCTTCCGATTATTACATGACAGGAAACCTCTATACATAATTGATTTTGGCCTGACCCGGAACCATATGATTAGAAGTCACACTTACGACAATGAGACTAATGAGGCTGTCAGTTGGACTCTTTCGTTAGTTAAAATATTCATGAAGTAAGTCTTGTTTCTATGCTGGCTGATACATGCTTGAAACCACTTAGAACTGGTTAGAACTGTACATTACTACGTTTTGCTCGGAATTAAGTAAGCTTTTGTGCAAAACACTGATTTCACCATGTAGCTTGATTCCCTTATATGTATATGCGAATCAAAATTTATCAGTGGTATTAATAATAATACCTTCAAGTTATCTATTAAAACTTAAATTTGGTATATACGTGAAAAATATTATAACTACATATATTAATATAAATAAAAAAATATGCAGGAATCTATCCAGGAGGCTGTATCCAAAGCATGCAATAGTCTACCCGAGTCAGTCAACAGCGAGTGCAAACAGTTCGTCACTGAGTACGGCCCAGCAGTAATTGCATTGCTTGTGCACGAAATCGACCCATCTAGTGTAAGTTCCACTTTATAACCACTAAATACCCACGATAAAGATATCTTCTAGTGACTAATACAATATTAATTACCCCTTTTATTTCAGGTGTGCCCTGCTTTAGGCCTTTGTCCACAGATTGAGGAAGTGCGTCACGTCTCCATTAACTCTGAGAAGTCCAACTGTCCGCTCTGCTTGTTCGCAGTCGAACAACTCGAGACTATGTTAAAGAACAATCGCAGTGAGGTATTTCCCTACAACGATATTTATTAACTCATTAAAATTTGCATCAATAAAAAAAAATAAAAATAGTCTCTCCCTTTTTACTAAATAACAATCGAAAGAGACAGGTATAGGGATAATTAATACTGAATTTAAGTAAGCGATAATCAATCAACGTTTTATAGGAGTAAGGCATTTAGGTGTTACGACTCCTTTTTAGTCTATGTATACGTTTGGGGCGGTACTACCCTCTTACTTATTTCTGCCGTCAAGCAACAGTAAGCGTGCCGCTGCTGAGTTTCGATCTGAAGGGTATAGATAGTCTTAATTGCAGTCCGTAAGGCATCCCGCCTTAATACTCGGAAATGACAAAGCATCTGCAGCCTTCTATGTATGAAGTTGGTTGCATGTGTCCATGGGCAACAGTAGCCACTTACCATCAGGTGAACTCTTTAAGTTTGTTCGTCACTTCATTATTATAAAAAAATCGGTTGTCTCTAAAGGCGGTTTACTGATGATAGTTGAACGTGACAACGTCATAAGAAATATTTAATATCGAAAGAATCATTAGCTTTATCGCCGCAATTATCGTTCCTATAAACAATTGACACCACATTCGTTCGTTCCGCGCTTTCCCTTGCACTTTAAATGGAACGCCTAGGTAACGCCGCATGAGTCATGTTTTTTCGTGCTGGCAGCCAGCGTCATCGATTTATAAGACGTTGTCACGTCAAAAAAATGGGGCGTGGGTGTGTGAACACGGCCGTGTTTTTTTTTTTATGTGAATACGTGTATATAACGTCAAGGTTCATACTAAATGGAAATTATGTGACAGCGAAACGACCTCGAAATGTGTTCTCAATCAACATAACGAATTCTTTGATCCCATCCTATTCTATATTTCTTATTTTGAGCTATCGAGTGTTGTAATTAAATTTTGTATGTAGATGATAGGTAATATGCACACCAAATTGTATTTGGGGAGATTATATTCTTTATTTATATGTAACAAACGAGCTAAGTACCCATGTGATGGCACATGCATGGTACAGCAGGCCATGGACGTTTGCAAGAAAACAAACAAAGTCGGCTACAGATGCGTTGTCTCCGAACACTAACGTAAAATACCGCACATTTTGTAATCATACTGGTTTACCATTCGAACCGAAATAGACATGTGTCATCATCATTACAGCCCTTCACAAGTGTTTACAAGACATAAAATAGTAAGAGTTCTATATTGTGTGATGAGCTTTTGAAGTTTTATTTTTTTGTTACTTTAATTAATTGCCTTATAATCTAGAAGTCTAGGGAGTATTTATTTTTATCAAATAAGAATGAGTATGTAGCATTATAAATTAAAAGAAATCTGCGAGAAGGCTCGACCATTATCTTATAATTGCACATCATCATCATTACAGCCCTTCACAAGTCCACTGCTGAACATAGACCTTCCCCAAGGAATGCCACAAGGCACGGTCCTGAGCCACCTGCATTCATCGAATTCCTGCATGTCTTACCAGGTCGTCACTCCATCTAGTGGGGGGACGCCCTACACTTCGTCCGCCGGTACGAGGCCGCCACTCGAGAACCTTTTTTCTCCATCGGTTCTTCGAGCTATATGACCTGCCCATTGCCACTTCAGCTTACTAATCCGTTGAGCTATGTCGGTCACTCTGCTTCTACTGCGGATATCCTCATTTTTAAGTTTATCACACAGAGAAACCCCGAGCATAGCCCTCTCCATAGCTCGCTGAGCGACCTTGAACCTCCTCATACGGCCAGCAGAGAAGGACCACATCCCAGTTCCATAAGTCATCACTGGCAACACGTACTGATTGTACAGTCTCGTTTTCAAGTTTTGTGGTATACCTGCCGAGAAGATGTGTCGTAATTTCCCGAACGCTGCCCAGCCGGGTTGAATCCGTCGATCGACCTCTCGAAATCTCAATTGACGAATATATAAATGCGTCGTAGTCGTCCACGAATAAGTCGGCGAGTTGTTCGTCCGATAATCTAAACATGCCATAACACTGTGCTGGGCCGCTCAATTACGCCATCAGAGTTCATTGCGCCGGATGCTTTAACTCACTGTTTTAAGAGTGCAACTCCGTGAAATGTAAAAGGAGTGATAATTATAGGTAATCTTTCTTTTCTATATTTATGTTATTTACTGGTCACAAGGTTTTATTTTGAAAGATGGCCGAGTTGCCAGTAAAGTTGTTACGCCATGACTCAATTTTGAGTTAACGCAATGAGCCGGCGCAGTAAACTGCGCCTGAGTTACTGAGTTAACGCAAGGAATTTAGCTGAGTTTCCCATGTCTGAACCGAAACAAAAGTGTATGCACATCTTGGTAGCATCAATAGGTAAGAGTGTGATACTTAACAAGACAGTTCCAAGCAGATAGGGACCCCTACCCCCTAGTAAAATGTACATAAAATGGACTAAATAATTATAAAAACCTAAAAATAGATATGTTAACATTCGGTTTGTTTCAGGACAACATTCGTCACGCTTTAGACAATCTATGCAACCATCTGTCCGCTAAGCTTCGTACGGAATGCGTGGACTTTGTGGACACGTATACCAACCAGCTCATTGAGATGCTTGTAGCGAACATGAACGCTCAGGAGATCTGCGTCTTCCTCAAACTGTGCAAGGATGAAGTAAAGGACCCGCTGAAGATCACTCATCAGTCGATAGACAAGTACCATGAGCAACCACAGTTGAGAGGTGACCGGAACAACTTCAGACGGAAGTCTATGTTACCGCAGGAGATGTTGGAGAAAGGATATGGTGACATAGGTGAGTAACATTTGAACTTATTGCATTATATCACAATACATGTTTCTGTTCACTTTTTTGAGTTGTACTAAAAAATAACTTTAAAAATACTTTTGGAGTTCAAACTTTAAGACGTCTTTTGAATCTGAACAGTAATTTAAATATAAAAATGTAAAGTTACAGCTTGTATACGCCCCACCGCTGAGAACAGACCACCTCTCATTTCTGATAGGGTTTTAGCGCAGAGAAATGTACATTGCATTGGCCCAATGCGTGTTGGCGAACTTGACATCTCGAAATATTTGTTTGATTACTCAGACATGCCAGTTTTCTCACGATGTTTTACTTTACAGCGGAGCGCGTGATAAAACAGTTCTTAAATTACAATTAAGCGCTTAGTCCCTGAGCTACTACGGCTTGGTGGAACATCTTGTCATTGTAACAAACATGTTTTAGAAATATTTTAATTTAAATATAAATAGATTTAAAACTAAGATTTTCAGAAACTAAGTTTTCTAAAGTCTTGAATTTAATGTTTATATGTCTTGTTGCAAACAAGATTTATTGATATTCACGGGTTTAAAGAAGAGTATTTGTCATATAAGAAGGCTGCGGCGCCACAATCTTTGTGAAATTTCACATTTGCTGTCAAATTCCATACTGTAACATTTCAATTCGCATAGTATACACCATGGAACTTTTTTATTGAAACATAATCTAGTTTAAATCTAAGACTAGGTTTAGTTATCCATAAATTGTATATGTAATGATAACTAAACCATATTATATTTTGACCTGGTAAGATATGCAGGAAGTCAATGAAAGCAGGTGGTTCAGGACCGTACCTAGTGGCATTTCTTGGGGAAGGCCTATTTTCAGCAGTGGATTTGAGAAGGGTTGTAATGATGATGATGATGATGATGATAGCTAAGATTATGATAATATGTTAACATATCAATTAATTTACATAAAAATTGATATGATTTATATATTTTTATGTAAATAAATTTACCCTTCATATTCTTTCTAACTGCACAGTATATTATTAAATAATAAAAATAAATACATAATTATGCAAAATAAACCAAAAAATGCGTACATGTTTTCCCTTATATATCCATAGAGACGAACGAGATTCCCGACCACACAGTGAACGGTCGTCCGAAGAAACAACTGAAGCAGAAGTCCGTGTGCGTCATCTGCGAGTTTGTCATGAAAGAGATTGACGATCAAATTAAGGACAAACATAACGACGTACGTATTGGTCATCTCAAAAATGAAACTTATTATTATTTTACGTTATACCTAATGGCTCAGAAAGCGTTGGCGACCATGTGCGATTTCGATCACAGCGATATGCATTGTACTTGTAGACACTTGAATTGTAAACGACTAGCGAGCGGTGCGATTATTCATTCAGCGATCAATGTCAATATTTTATATCTATTTGTATTTCGCGGGAGATCAGAAAAATTAAACGCTGCAATTCGTGGTATAATTGGCAGCCCAGTCGCGAATACATTGTAGTGGGAGGTGGGGCAGTTTGATGCAAGGGGCAGATTAATTCATCTAACATATATACTAATCGATTAGATGTAACTGAGTCGTGACTATACTATAACTTGTTTATATACGCCTTAGCGCGTCAATTGTGGCCACGTCGCCAGCCAGTTAGCCGATGGCGTTAGACGAGATAGTTTGTGTTTTGTGTTCGGCCGACTAAAAACCCGTGTGCAATGTAAAAGAATTTCACTCAATTTGTACATCTTTTTCGAATTATTTATACATACTAAAGGTGAGTTATTCCATCCATAGATCAATAAATCAAGTGGTTCAATGCATGATGTTAACGTTTTACAAAAAATTCTGTTTGGGCACAAATACGGATACAGTAAACTCAGGGGCACATTGATACGTATTATTTTGCTCCAATGTAAAATTTGAAAAATATGAAGGCTGCTATGTCTGACGTTATATTTTTTTTTATAGGATAAGGGTGACAAACGAGCACACAGTCCACCTGATGGTAAGTGGTTGCTGCGGCCCATAGACATCTACATCTATCCTCTATTACAAATCAAAATGTAGATGCGTTGTCACCCGTGAGGACTAAGATGGAATGCCTCATTTCCAGTAAAAAGGGCCTCCGGCCACCTGCACTCACCAAGCGAAACGCAGAGGTAAACCTCTACTTCACGCTGGTATTCTTTGAGGTCGTGGTACCACCCCGGTTCGAGCCGGCCCATCCGTGCGAAGAAATTATATAGATAATCATTCTGCATCTGCTACTCGATATATAATAAAGGATTTTTCAATTGGGGCGGGTAGATTTTGGCGGCCCTTGGCGGTCATTTTGTTTTAGTGACATCTATCAAATCTTTTGTTTATTATTCAGTTACTTATGCCACATCACCATGGCAAGTTACATCATTGAACAACACATTCGAATGATAAAACTTTATATCAAAATGAGTGTTTGTTAGTGCAAACCTTGTGCATATTGCGCCCATTTTACGCAGACGTGGTGGCCCTTTACAGTCGACTCTCCAACGTTTGGTGGCCAAATCTGAAATGACCGGGTACGGTAAACAATCAGCCAACACCCGTACGTTCAAGGAACAAAATTCATGACCATAGACAACTACGTTTGTTGGCTTAGCTTTCCATTGACTCCCGTCGAGTTGGGGGTTGATACGTATTTTTACAGAAAAGTTACACTATTATAAGCACACACACAAAGTTACAACATGCGGAAGCGCGTAATTTTTGAGAAAAAAGTTATTGAAAATCAATTATTCTTGCATTGTTTATGTCTAATCCTACAATAAAACTAACGCCATTTTTTATTGTTATTGTCAGTAGGGATGTCGATTCTTTCCGAAAAAGATCGATTTTTTAAATAGATTCGAATTGTAAGCTGATGTATCGATTCCCAAAAAATCGATTTCTAAAATATCTATATTTTTTTCATGTTTGCATTTATAATGTAAATATAAATCCATTTTATGAGAAAAAAATCCCCTTCATCATAAAATATAGGGGGACTGATTCAGAATACGTATCAACCCCCAACTCGACGGGAGTCAATGGAAAGTCGTACCCGTTTGTTCGCTGACTGGGCTTAGAATCGTTTGGAAGAGAACCCCGATTTTGACCGAAAAATCATCTTTAGCGACGAAGCGCATTTTTGAATGAATGGCTGGGTTAACAAGCAGAATTGCCGTATATGGGATGATACCAACCCACGCGAGGTTTACCAGGTGATAATGCATCCTCAAAATGTTAATATTTGATCTGGATTTTGGGCCAGCGGCGTCATTGTTCCGTACTTTTTCGAAAACGACTGGTGAGGCGGTCGCCGTCAATTGCGAGCGCTATAGAACGACGATAACCAGTTTCTTATGGCCCAAATTGAACACACAGCGGACGACAAACTTTGTCGACCGAAAGTCCTACCTCAGTAAGAAACCAAGATATTGCGTTTTTGTTTTTTCGAATGTTTTTCGAAGACCAAATTGACGTTGATTACAGAGATAAAATTTTGCATCTACCTTAACTAAATTTTTCAAAAGATATATCGAACATCATCTCACTAAACTCTTAGTTAATTTAAGTGCCTTTAAGGTGCAGTAGAGAAATTTAAAATACATTTGTTGTTATGTTTGATAAGACATTTTTATACTGATCGGATTGGTAAATACCTTAATACGTGTTTTTTTGGTTTAGATTGATTTATATCACAAGAAAACTAAAAATTTTTTTGTTTTTGTTTAGAAAGTTTATATGAAGAAGTTATATGGTTCAAATGACGTGTTGGAGTAAGAAATATGATTTATTCATAAAACGCGTAAGACTGATTGTGATCTCTGAATAATAAAAGTGTTATTAGCATATATTTCAAGTTTCCATAAAAAAAATTGTTAGTATCAAAGTGCTCCAAATAGTGTAAGTACTAAGTACCATGTAGGTGGGGCACAATGATACAAATCTCTTTTTTTTTACCAAAATCTATATTTTTATACATTAACTAGCTCGCCAGGCAGATGTTGTTCTGTCCTTTCCAATGACCCTTCCTATAAAAATCCTTTAATTCGCAATAAAAAAATTTGAGGGTCATTTAGCTGGATAAAAACTATCCTATCTCTCAAGTTGGACCAAAATACACACAGTGTGCAAAATTTCATTGAAATCAGTTCAGAGTCCATCGCGGACAAACAACGTGACACGTAATTTTTATATATAAAGATTAAAACTGTCTAATTTTGAAAAACTGTCTTTTGATTACTTTTATAATATTTATAAATGCAGGAAACATAAAAAATATACATTTTAACGTTATTTAAGTACTTAAAAGTGACTAAAATTTTATGCATCAATCTGCCTCACTTCCCCCTACTAATATATATATGGAACAGGGTATGTTGTGCCTATTAATACGTTGGAACAAATCGCCACGAGTCACTTGCTGTCTCGTGGCGATTTGTTCAAAACGCCGGTATGCTGTTTTCACGAGGATATTTTCGTTATAAATACGTTTAAAAATAACTTCATGCTTATATAAATAACTTCTTATTTTTTTTTTAATTCTATCTTTCGTTTATATAAAAAAATAGCACAAATTCTTCAAGTCTTAACGATGTTTAGTCTAGTAGGACAGGATTATAGTGTTCGAGTGTGTGCGCAAACACTGGTGTAATAGATAGTCTATTCCATTATTACTCATAGTTCGACGGAACGGTAATCCGACACCACCGGAGAGGAATCAGGCGCAGGAGCAATCAGAGATCAGGCTCAGGCTTTATGTGCTTTCCGAGGCACGGGGGTGAAACACCGCTAACTCCCTGACTTCAGGCTACTACTGAAAATTTCTTGACAGAAATACACAATAACTGTTGGTCCGACCCGGGATTTGAACCCGGGACCTCGTAATCAATAATCGTGGTTAACACCACTATACCAACCAGGTAGACTGGAGGTGTAAGATAATCAAACGAATGAAGGAAATGCCAGGAAGATCTTATAACTTCCGATATATGGGCGATATAATCATTAACGCTACTGTGTTTCGTATGGTGAGTGTAGAAAACCGGAGACTCTTTTTACTGGAAACGAGGAATTACATCTCAGTCCTCACGGATAACAACGCATCTGCATTTTGATTCGTAATAGATGTAGATATCTATGGGTCACAGCACAACCACTTACCACCAGGTGGACTGTATGCTCGTTTGTCACCCTTATCCTGTAAAAAAACAATCTTTACATTGAAATCGAATTGCAATCGGTGTTCTTCGATTATCGATTTCCTTAATTAGACTCTGCCTTTACTCACGGCAATCCTTGGCAACCTTCTGATTATTCATTTTCATTCAATTGTTGCATACCGACGACCAATTAATCAGCAATTTTATTCACAACTGCACAGTAGTCGAATTAATCCACTTTAAAAAAAATTGCAATTTATTGAAAATCTCATATGTTTGCTTGCGGTTTGCTTCTTGTGGTTGAAAGCAGGCAAGTGTACACCATTATCGTCATTCGTCATTAACTTTTACATATTTGTTTCTAACAGGACGAAATCAAGAAAATAGTGCACGGCGTCTGCAAACGTATGCCCAAGTCAGTGCGCGCTGAGTGCGATCAATTCGTAGACAAATACTCCGACCTGGTCATCAGTCTGCTGGCTCAGGAGCTGGACCCGTCCGAAGTCTGCCAGGAGTTGAAACTTTGCGACTCCACTGGAATGAGGGGCGTTAAAGGTTTGTTTAACATTTGCTCAACGGTATAGTGCCTAATGCAAATCACTAAAACTTTATAGGGTTTAAGACTGGCGCGAAACTCTTTCATGAACTACACACCAGGAGCAAATCATAGTGGCGACATCGGTCATTAAGTTTAGATTAAGAGTAGTTCAATTAAAGACCTAGATAGAACAACACGCCTCCTCCTCTCATTGACACTTTTCCTCATTACAACAGAATACTAGCTTAAAGTAGCAGCTTAATGCCGCTGTGTTTTGTATGTTGAGTGTAGAAAACCGAAGACTTTTCTAATAACGAAGTATTGTATCTTAGTCCTCGGGAGTGACAAGACATCTAAATTTTGAATATTAATCGATGATAGATTAGATTTATCTGCGATAACGTCCTTATTCTATAAAAAAAAAGTGTGTTTCGTATAATGTTAAAAGAATCTACTTTGAATGAATACAGACGACTATGTGAAAGCGTCGTACTCGTCCACGAATAACTCTGAGAGTTATTCGGCGAGCTGTTCGTCCGATAATCTAAACGTGCCATAATATACACGTTACATGAATGTTGTATATATAATATAAATATATAGTATAAATGTAATATATAATGTAAATTCCAGCAGAGGCGATCTTGGACTGCGCGGTGTGCGAGACGGTGGTGATGGCGGTGAAGAAAGTGCTCAGCAACGACAAGGTCGACCGCAATATCGTACATGTGGTGGAGAAGTCCTGCGCACTGTTGCCCGCCAAGTACTCTGACAGGGTTAGTTACTATAAACATAGTATTTTTAAACGTTACCCACACTAGAAATATCCAATATGTAATATAGGTGTTCTACCTTGCAATCATCAATTTATGAGAAAAAAAGTATGGAAGTATCAGCTTTCATACGTTCTATTGGTGGGTACAGGCCTCATTTTATTTCTGTGTGGGTTATGGAGCGATTAGCCCGCCGCGCTGCTCCAGTGCGTGTTGGCGGACTTCACATGTCTTCGAAATATTTTTATTCCTCTGACGTGTTACTTTTCTCATGATACTTTGATTTAAATGAAAAATACCATTTCTAAGCCAATCGACTTTTTTTTATAAGATAGGGTGACAAACGAACACAGTTCACCTGATGGTAAGTGGTTACTGTGACCCATAGACATCTACATCTATCCTCTATAAAGACTCAAAATGCAGATGCGTTGTCACCCGTGAGAACTAAGATGGAATGCCTCTTTTACAGTAAAAAGAAAGGGTTTCCGGTTCTTTACACTCGCCATACGAAACACAGCAGTGTTAAGCTGGTATTCTGTGAGAGCGTGGTTCTTCCCCGGTCGAGCCGACCCATTCGTGCTACAACTATACTACTAATATAGCTGCAGCATGGCTCTACCACGTAAAACGACTTAAAACTGTATCGAAATTGGTTTAGCTATTGTGGAGATGAGCGTGCACAAATTCACAGACAAAAATGTGCTCTGATTATATTATATTTATATAGAAAGATTTAGTTCTATAATTGGTAAAAGTATAGAAATTAAGCCCTAGTGTCGGATGCTAATTGCGTAGTCACTATGGCGGCCTCTCATTAGGGGTACCTCGTTTAAAGCGGGGGCGGCATCAGAGGCAGCTGAACTGAGTAAGTGACGCAAATAGAGTCTTGAGAGATGACTACATATTTGTGCCATTTTCTGTAGAGACTATTAGTCCGTGGGATCCACGTGTGGTGAAGTTTCTAAGGGAACTCTATCCGCGACTGGGTGTCGCTGCTGGTGGTAGTGTATAGGCTAAGTATAGCCATTCAAAGAGGAAACGCAGCCAACGCTCTTGGCACGATACCACAGAGAGTAGGACTGTATAATAATTAAGTTATTAATTGTAGTTTTTTTTTTATTTATTTAAGTAAAAAATATTACAAATTTTAATTAAATATTTGTGTTTCCCCAGTGTCACACGATGCTGGAGATCTACGGCGACAGTGTCATCCACCTGATTGAAGATTTGGGCACCAAGGGCGTGTGCGAGAAAATCGGCCTCTGCTCGGACCGTAGTGCGGCCTACGTGCATATGCACACAGGCAACTATTGAGCTGAGTGAGTTCATACTTCACTTGGTTGTACTATAATCTTGTTTTAATAATCTTTTTATTTCAATAAGCATTTAACTATTGTTAGGTAACGAGAGCGTATTTTAAGTATCTTACGGCACTTATGTCAGAGAGATTACATATTATAAAAAAAGTTCAAAATTATCCAAAAATAAATGGTGAATGTATGTATGATGATGTAAAATGTATAAATGTTGTGTGTGTGTGAAAATATTTTTTGTGTGTTGTATTGAAACTTAAAACATAAGGTTTCTGTGCTTTCGTATAACCAATTTAAAATCAATAACATGAAGTCGTTGGTATTTCTTCAGTGAATACTAAGCTTTTTGTTGACGAAATTGTACAGATAGATAGATTGGTTAATGAACTGACGTATAGCGAATGCGGTTTTAACACAAGATGCGTTAAGTACAATGTCTTTTCATTCGTGTAAAACATTTAGGTAAAAAAAAACACCACAGATTTGTTTTTGTTTTGTTGTTTTGGTTTTGTTTTGTAAAGTCCAATGAGATAAGATTAAAAAATACCGAGTCTTTACCGCAAGAATAGAAATTTAAATAAATTTATTATGGTTATTTTTGAGATAAGTGTAACATATTCGGATACTACTAACGAGAGTTTATTTCATGCAGACACTGACCATTGGTATAGCTTAAATTTGTAGATATTTGATTTGAATTAAAAACAAACCCCCAAACCCACATGTCTTTCTTTATTCATTTTGGTCTTGTAGACGGTTTACTTTGTTTTATTTTTATGATATAAGTGCATTAGCAGCAGTACATATTATGTGTAGGTATATTAAGAAGTCATAAAATATTGTTCCATGTTCATATGCATATTACCTCTGGGATGAACACAAAATTGATAATAAGGCACGAAATCAAAAAGAAAAGTAAAAATATAAACGACATTAATAAAATAATGTGACTTAATAAATACATGATTTTTTATCGATATCTTTGAGGTTAGGTTTGGAGCCGGTTACATGAGCTTGGTTAGGCTTTTATTTATTAGGAGAAAATCAGTAAAACAATAATCATGATCATTACAGCCTATCGAACCCACTACTGAACATATGCCTACCCCATACATTGTTTCAATATTTGCCATTTTTTAAGTTTTCAGTTGATATCAAGAAGATACCCATTTCCTGTTTTGTTTCCCCCTGTCGAATCTTGCGACACCCACGGGTCTGTATGGGATAGTGAATGTTCTTACACCTCTACTTCATGGTAAAAGATATAAAAAATATAAATCGAAAATTTGCATTTTTGGGTTAGTTTGAATATAATAAGTATTTTTTTTTAATTTCAGGTAATTGCTCCCTCCCTGGCCAGGAGCCTAAATTCGTAATCTCTAATAGTTACTTAAGCCTTCTTACCAAATGTAGTAATTAATTTGGTGGTTTTTTTTTTTGTAGAGAATTAAAGCTATTAATGTAAGAGTTTGATTAAAACGTTTTGTCTTTATGTTTTGAAGAATTGTTTAGTTTAAGTTATCAGTGCACGTATCACCAAATTTTTGTTACGCGTATTGTCTACGTAATTATACCTTTTGTACCCGATTATTAGGTAAAAAGTTAAGAAATAAACCATATCGCTCATTATATCCTCTCTTTCAACGAAATCTTTTAGTTGACACACGTCAGCCTGTGATAACACTTTTTGTAATTGAGTATAATAAAGTTTGAGAGAAAAATTAACTTTTATTTAAGAACCCTTGAAATATTATTTCTTCTTGAATGAAATTAGTTTTAAAGGATTTAATCACGTTTTTGAACTTTCAGCACTCAACAAGGGGGGATTGAGGTGTTCGACGTCCTAATGTCATAGTTAACTTCAGTTAAAAATTATTAATTTTGTTTTACATTGGGACATCGAACACCTCCGTCACCATCTCGACCATGGGTGCTGTACTCGAAACGTAAAACGCGATAAAATCCGTACATTATTTCGTCCACAACTGGTATAGCCTGTTCGCCGCGATACTAAAGGTCGCCGCGTGCGGCGTACACCTGAAGGAGAATTTGTCATTTTAAAACGAAGCGCCGTAGTGAAAGGTTCTTTGCTAGTTATTTTTTTTATTTATATTCGTATTTTATTACAATAACCATAAGAATAAAATAGTATTCTATTTTATTATTCTATTTTATTCTTAGAATAGAAAACCATTTATTTCACAAACGGTAAAAATAAAAAAATAAAGGCAATATAATAAGTGCGTCTTCGGGTGTACCTGTACCGACACCATCTTCGCGAACAAACTATATGCACCACACCCTTTTCAGGGAGAATTAGGCTCTTGCAGGTTTCACGCCGCTGTTCTCGTTTGCTGGTCTGTGTATTTTACGCAAGAGGAGATTGTTATACCGCTATCTAACGGAAGACAAGATTTTTCTGGCATTTCTCATAGTCGCCACTTAAGGCGTACTCTGCGAAGGATTTTGGTGCTCTTCTCCGCTGCATACATATTTGTCCAGCACGAAGTAAGCGTGCGACGGTCGGTGGACGAAAAGTTACTTTATTTGAAAGATTTTTGTCTTATACATTGCATATTTAAAGTTTATATGAAGGAGGAATGCAGAAAGCTATTTTTTTTTAATATGTGTTACAAATACATCAATTTAATAAAGTAAACCATTCATTGTTTACGTTCATAGTGTCAATGTCAATTGTTAAATATTAGTCGAAGAGTAGAGATTGTCGATTGTCGATTTAAAAACATAAAAGGAGACGGTCCAAAATTGTATGAAGCGTAAGCCTAGTTTTGTACTAGTATGGAAATAAATTAAAATAAAATATTAAACCACTGTTGATCATTCAAATCCACGAATATGCCGTAATTTCAATGGTATTAATATTTTATTCTCACCAAAAAATGCAACACTAATGGCGGATTGATGTCGTTTTGATTTGATGTTAACTGCCATCTCTAAAATATATTACCTATAGCCTATCAGGAAGATTTATTATGTAAAATAGCTAAAATGTCTCGAAACTAGTAGGAAAGTAGGGCAAAAAAGAAAAAAAGTTGTATTTTTTATCAAAACACGAATAAAGTGTATTATAGATTGTGCATGTGCTTTTTTGGTCTTAAAACAACTAACGTTCTTGTTGATATTTGCATATCATAAATGCAGTTCAGGAGAAAACAAATGTAAAAAGTACTACCTAATTCCAGACAAGATTGTTGAGATAAATCAACGGTGCCTACGCACAAAATTATTTCATTGCATTCATTAGTGCGTACTAATGCACACTTCAGTGCCAGGGGCATCCAGGACTTTTTTTGTTTTACATGGGGAAATGAGGCCTAGGTGTTTTGTTAGTTTTTACAAAAATTTAGTGCAAGATAGCTCAAAGCCGAGATTATATGTGAATAGCGGGTAACTCCGTTTCGCTACCCTAAAAAATCCACCCTGATATACTACTTTATTGCACTAATAATAAAGAATATATTTAACTTATTTTATCTTACAGTGGCTATTTTAACTCTTTCGCTGTCCTGTGCACTACATATTGGTTATTGCTATTGTTTTACTATTGTGTTTAAAAATCGGACAGTGAAAGTGTTAAGGTGGATAAAGAGAATAATCCTGAATACTAATTTCTGTTCAGGTATACGTCTATCTGGGCTGCTGAAGTGCTAGGGTACAATCATAGATAATATATTTTTTTTTTGTTATAATATGGTACATTACTGTTGTTACAAAAGAATTCGCATCCTAAATATTTTACCGTTTCCGGCGTACAAATATTTTCATATAACAGGTTCTCAGCGTGTCAGAGTATGTCTTGAGCCTTGACAGATATTTAAAGCCTGGATAATGTCATAACAAAGGTTAACAGTGCTTTGAATTATACAAAGTGAAACATTATGTCAATCATGTTTTGATACTTAAGGTAATATAAATAAAACAGCTTAATTTTTTTATTTTTTATTTATTTATCCTAATTCAAAATCCTCTCTTACTAAAATGCCATCCAGAATTGAGGCCGGTGCGGTTATGGAATTTTGATACTGAGCCCAACACAAATACCAGACAACGGTCATTATGTGGGCACAGCAACCCACTGTCTGTTGTCCAGAAGTGCAACTGCAATAATAACCTGCAATCATCTCATCCCAACTTGTCCCTTGTCTCGCCAACAGTATATATGTATAATAAGCTCTGCCCGAGTGATGGCGAGGTTTTATATACGGCCTATTATTAAAACAGAGTCTTGTTTTGATGATATTAAATGGGTCACAACTTATCTCCTACCCAGTCTTCGTTAACACCAAACATACAATATACTGATTGTATTGGCATTAGGGCGCTGGAGCTCATTTTCATGATTTGTGCCGACAGATAATTCTTGTAATACTTACGTTTGCAAAACATTATGAACATATTGGTGCATTTTCATCCATCTAGAACAAAACAATCTTATTTTAATAAACTATCTATATTGCAGAAGCGCATTTTAAACAGTGCAACATGTTTTAACAGGTAAACTGAAAGATAATTACATCATATTAAGATTTTGCAGCCATTACGTACTTATGTAGAAATTAATAATTATTAACAGACTACAGATAGAAGCGTGTCATTCAAATGCGTTTAATAGCTTAAGGAAACATCTTTCTTTAGTACATACCTGCTTACTAATTCATAATGTGATTCTACAGAATACAGATGTCCGATATCAACGAAATCAAAATCTCACGTAAATCATTAAGTCCATAAAACAAAAGCAGAGTCAAACAAGTAGTAACTGATGCAAAGTCCAAACGAAAAACCAAATCGCCAAAGAAATCCACAATTAATCGCATTTACGAGTTCAGAACTACACAACCAAGTTCGGAATAAATAAAAATATCATTTGACAAAAATTACATTTGACAAATAACCGTGTCTTTTTTACTTTTTATGACTGGAAGGGCACCATCTTGTAAAACCATCAAAAACTTGGGATTGCATTTTTATTTTTAGCAAATTATTTAATATGATTTATTCTCTCATTTTATTTTTAACAAAATCCCTGTTTTTTTTTCTTTTTTACGGTATACTGTACATATACTGGGCCAGAAATGGACCGTCTCCTTTAATAATTACTGACATATTGACTAAATGAGCTTTGGGTTTTGTATGATTTCACTGGTTCCTTTTATTATTATATTTTACTTTTATATGTCGAGGCAAAAAGGGTTTATTTGAAATTTTTAAATTTGTGTTTATATATTAATTTGCAGTTGAAAGTGAAATACAGCTAGTTAATACACAAATCTAAAAATTTAATGAATTAGGGTTTAATTTCAACATTTAGCGACCTCTGTAAACGAATGCCGCTGCTTGACGCTGGCCGTACGCGCCGTGAAAGCTATTATTTATTCTGTGGTGAAAGTACGATTCCGTTTAACGCAGCGGGTACCTCACCATACCCACATATACCACATTTTATAGAATAATGGTGACGACGAACACACAGTCCACCTGATGGTAAGTGAATGCTGTGCCCATATACATCTACATTTATCCTCAATTAAGAATCAAAATGCAGATGTTTCCAGTATAAAGGGTCTCCGATTCTCTACACTCACCATACGAAACACAGCAGCTATTTTACGCTGGTATTCTAGCATCTTAGCCGATTACTTCTACTATTCCATAATATATATTCATACGTGGAAATTTGAAGGGACCTCATTTTTAAACTGTAGTAGATTTAAAGATTAAGATTAAAAAAAAATACAAACGAGATTTTAGATGGTCACTAAAAAAAGACATTTTATTTAAATTTCATAGATTTTGTGAATTATAATAAGTTTACACTTTATTATCATCTAAATATCAAATTTACTACATAATCACAAGTGTCAGGTAATAGAAATGTTATTTTTTAGAAAATAAAAAAGCCTTTGTTACAATAATGTTCTTCGCGCCATAACCATAACCACTAAGATTTTTTTTAATCTCTATTCGAGATTTCAGAAGGAACAGGCGTATGACAGCGAGGGTCGTCTCTAATTTCTTGATTTTGTGGCCCCAGAGCAGGTTCATTAGGATTATTCCGGAGCAGATATTCAGCCAACCATATTATTGGTTCAGCAGGTCGCTCTCTGGTGAGGGTGGCCAGCGCTGGTTGCAATGTTCCGACGAGGTATTTTTGGATGTAGTCGTTCACTTGCCAATGGCGAAGTAGTGGACCCACTATCACTGCAACATTAAGAACCTTTCGTTAGTTCTGTTAATTGTATTGTATTAAATTAACAAATAAATTAAAAAAAAACAGCATAAGAGCTATAAACTAACTGATGGGAAACGATTACTGAAGCCTACGTTGGTCACCTACAAGTTAGTTCAAAAAGAAATGATAAAAAATGCATTGGCAACCCTGATGTGGAACCCAACTATACTCTATTTAAAATCAGGGATTGAATACCGGTACCAATTTTGGTTCTGGTTCTTCATTTAGGTTCTTATAAAGGTTCCACTTTTCGGTACGGTTCCAGTTCCGGTATCGGTTCCGGTTTGGGTTCCGATGTACCGGTTCTAAATACCGGTTCCGAGAACCTATAATCAAATTTCTCCAAATCCGTAGATTGGTATAAAAAATTCTGTACAATTCCGTAGATGCTATTTCAAAATATCCGTTCCGTTGAGGATTGACAATAATTGTTTTGAACTTAGTTGATAAATTCATTCTGTCATGGAAAATTCTTGTAGTAAGTTTAAATGTAATATAACTTCGAATCAAGTTACACATGTAAGAAAAATTAACCATAAAAAATTAATTATGATTAAATGTTTTTTTTTTTAATTAAATAATATTTAGTAAACAACAAATAAAGTAACTATACACACTTTAATATTTGTGGATAGTTATACTAAAAAAATACGTAACAAACTTGATTATAACGACTTATTAACATGGATTTTATTTTCTGGTTTTTGTTAGTTTATTGTTTGATATATTACAGTGTCTCAGACTCGGGTGATTTATGTCACAATGAAAAACTATAGCTGTGTAGTGGCAGTTAAGAATATCTGTGGGTGTCGTAAGAGGCGACTGTGGGATACAGTCAGGAGATGGGCAGCAGCATCTTCCTAATAAAAGCAATATCACAATAAAAAAACTGCGGTTGCCAACCCGCTCGCCAAGCGTGGCAACTATAGCAATATACCCCCCAAAATAAATAAAGTTACTAAGAGACGGCCCCCAGTCCCCGTCGGCCCCGCTGTTCCTGGCTACGGTAGCGACCATTGTAACGGCGGGGCAGGGGTGCTAAGAATCGCCAGTGGAGGTTCGGTTGCCACCTACGACGACTCGACCTGGCAACTTATACCGCACGCACCCTGAGGACTGACGAGAAGATCCTGGAGCTGGAAGAAGAGATAGACAAGTTGCGCTGGAATATTATAGGACTGTCCGAGGTCCAAAGAGAGGGGGAGGACACGGTGATCCTTGAATCCGGTAACTTGTTCTATCACCGGGAGGGCGACCACTCGGATTTATCGTCCACAAGTTTCTCGTTAACAACGTTGTAAAGATTGGCAGTGTGTCGACGAGAGTTGCGTACCTTATACTCAGAATCACCAAACGGTATTCGCTGAAGGTCATACAGGTTTACGCACCAACCTCGACATACCTCGATGAGGAGGTGGAGGAAATGTTGAGGATATCTCTAGAGCCATGCATTCCTCCAAAACCCACTATACGGTGTTAATGGGAGACTTCAACGCAAAACTGGGCACAAGAGAAGACGGTGAGCTGAAAGTAGGGAAATTTGGAATAGGGCAATGGAACCAAAGGGGCCAGCAGCTGGCAGAGTTCATGGAGAAAGAGGGACTCTTTATGATGAACTCTTTCTTCCAGAAGCGGCCCCACAGAAAGTGGACCTGGTCGAGCCCCGACGGTTCGACAAAAAATGAGATTGACTTCATTATGACGACCAGACGACAACTGTTCAGTGATGTCTCAGTAATCGCGAGGGTAAAAACCGGCAGCAATCAGAAGAACACAAAAACTCTCCGATCATACTCTTAATCTCATGGCTGTTAGACGGGAGTTGAAGCTGTAGTCTTCAGCAGATTTGACAGCATACAGGCAACTGAACGGACAGATCTCCAGATGCATGCGGCGGGACTTACGCAACTTTAATACTTCTGTTATTGAAGAAGCAATCGAGCGGAACTAGGGCCCCAAAGTCTTTGCTAGAAATCTGTCTGCCGGAAAGAGCCAACCGTCGAAGCCGAAGACCGAGTGTGGCAGCGTCGTTTCCGGGACACCTGAGATTTTGAGTGAGATTGAGGGGTTCTATGGGCAGCTGTACACGTCATCGTTGGAGCCACACGCAAGTGTGAGTAACGATCCAAGAGCGAGTCTTATTCGACACTATTCCGAAGATATCCCGGACGTCAGTCTGAGCGAGATTAGAATGGCTCTCCAGCACCTTAAAAACGGCAAGGCCCCAGGCGAGGATGGAATTACAGCGGAGCTTCTGAAAGCGGGTGGAAGACCGGTACTTGAAGTCCTTCAGAAGCTCTTTAATTCCGTCCTCCATGGTGGCATTACACCGGAGGCGTGGAGCAGAAGTACGGTGGTCTTGTTCTTCAAGAAAGGTGACAACGCTCTCTTGAAGAACTACAGACCGATTTCCCTTCTGAGCCGCGTCTACGTGCTGTTTTCGTCAGAATTGACGACTTCCAGCCTCCCGAACAAGCCGGTTTCCGAAAGGGTTTTAGCACCCTAGACCACATACATACCCTTCGGCGAATTGTACTAAAGTCCGTGGAGTACAATTTGCCTTTGATTCCATCGAAATTTGGGCGGTGCTGCAGTCCCTTCAACGGTGCCAAGTTGACTGTCGGTATATCGAACTGCTGAAGTGCTTGTACAGTAGGGCTACGATGGCAATCCGAGCACAGAACCAGAGTATGAAACCTATTCAATTGCAGAGAGGTATAAGACAGGGTGACGTTATATCCCCGAAACTCTTCACCGCTGCATTGGAAGACGTTTTCAAGTTTCTGGACTGGAAAGGATACGGTATTAACATCAATGGCGAGTACATCACTCACCTTTGATTTGCCGACGATATAGTCCTTATGGCAGAATCGCTGGAGGACCTAAACACCATGCTCAATGACCTCAATAGTGTCTCCCAACAGATAGGTCTTAAGATGAACACGGGCAAAACAAAGATCACGTTTAACGTTCATGTCACACCTTTGCCGGTAGTTGTTGGGAGCACTAAGCTCGAAGTTGTTGACGAGTATGTTTACCTGGGACAAATAGTCCGACTAGGTAAGTTTAACTTAGACCGAGAGGTCAATCGACGGATTCAAGTCGGTTGGGCAGCGTTCGGGAAATTACGGCACATCTTCTCGTCAGATATACCTCAAAACTTAAAAACGAGACTGTACAAACTGTGAGTGTAGCCAGTGATTTCTTATGGAAATGAGACGTGGTTGCTCACTGCTGGCCGAATGAGGAAGCTCAAGGTCACTCAGCGAGCTATGGAGAGAGCTTTGAGTTTCTATGCGTGATAAACTTAGAAATGAGGATATCCGCAATAGAACCAGAGTAACCGACATAGCCCAACGGATTAGTAAGCTGAAGTGGCAGTGGGCCGGCCATACAGCTCAAAGAACCGTCAACCGATGGGGAAAAAAGATTCTCGAGTGGCGGCCTCGTACCGGCGGATGAAGTGTGGGGCGTCCACCCACTAGATGGAGTGACGACCTGGTAAGATATGCAGGAAGTCGATGGATGCAGGTGGCTCAAAACCGTGCTTTGTGGCATTCCTTGGGGGAGGCCTATGTTCAGCAGTAGAATTGTGAAGGGCTGTAATGATGATGATGATGAAAAACTATACAACTAAGAACTTTGAGAAATTCGAAAAAAAAGATAGAGGAAAAGCGAAGAATAATACAGCAGAATTTTTTTAATTACGAGTATTGTAAAAACAAATGGGATAGTATGGATTAGAAATATTTGAGACATAAGTGACTATTCCATCATCTATAAAAAGGTTATAAGCGGTCATATTAACTGCCTATTTTTCAAGAAGAAAGAAGAAACAAACGTACCTAATTTAATTCAAAATATCTAAGATATTAACATTTGAAATCGATTGACGTCACAAAAATTTGATATTATGAGTAAGAATGGTTTTATTTTAATACAGATAGCATAGAATTAATTATTAAATATAATTTAATACAGACAACATTAGAAGAAGAGAGAGAGAATGACATTGTCGGCAAGTTCACACTCATGATAAAAAAAATCTTGTTAAGTTTATAAAAATTCCGTATATTGCAACGTCAAATTCCGTAGTTCCGTAGATGATGACAAATTTCCGTACATCTATAGAAAATCCGTAGAGTTGCATTGATGATGTTGCATTGATATGCAACATAAGATCCACCAATACAAATGTGATATTTTACAAACTCCCCTTTTCTCACAATTCCGCCGCGCGCCGCATCGCGCCATCCACCCGATCGCACCTCAAACAAGTTTGGACTCGCTTTCGCTTTACTTAGGAACCGGTAAAATAAAGGTTCTTAAAGGTTCTAATTTAGGTTCTGGTTCCTGTTCCGGTATAGGTACCGAAACCCCTAAATACCGGTTCTATACCGGTATTTTTGGACAGTTTTCAATCCCTGTTTAAAATAGCATTAGACAAGTTAAAAAAGGTTTTTTTATAACGCACACTGTAACAAAAGTACAATAAACATGTTACAGTTAAGATTGATGCGTAATTTTTTGTAATCTATTTAATACACCAACTGTTACACTTATTTGTAATCATTTTAATTATTTATCTCATGAAATTAAGTGGCTATTATTTAGATATAGTGTTTTACATTATTCAAAATTCCAAAGCCAACGCTAAAAACCTTAAAGAAGCAGAGGTGGGCAATACCGGAAACGTTTTTAATTTCATTGTTAATTTACCAAATCAAAAATAAAACTTAAGCTCTGTGATGTCTCTGTGATGTGATGGTCATCTGTTATTTTGCATAAATAATCTATAATTGTCATTCACTTGTGAATTGTATTCATGGTCTTTATACTGTTTTTAGGGTTTCGTAGCCAAATGGCAAAAAACGGAACCCTTATGGATTCGTCATGTCTGTCTGTCTGTCCGTACGTATGTCACAGCCACTTTTTTCCGAAACTATAAGAACTATGCTGTTGAAACTTGGTAAATAGACGTATTCTGGGAACCGCATTAAGATTTTCACACAAAAATAGAAAAAAAAAACAATAAATTTAGAGGGTTCCCCATACTTAGAACTGAAACTCAAAAACTTTTTTTCCATCAAATGGATAGGTCTTCAAAAATCATATTGAGGTTTCTTATATCATTTTTTTCTAAACCGAATAGTTTGCGCGAGAGACACTTCCAAAGTGGTAAAATGTGTGTGCCCCCTCCGCCCCCCGCCCCCCCCCCCGTAACTTCTAAAATAAGAGAATGATAAAACTAAAAAAAATATATGATGTACATTACCATGTAAACTTATACCGAAAATTGGTTTGAACGAGATCAAGTAAGTAGTTTTTTTAAACGTCATAAATCGTAAATTATGTTACTTGCTGCTACGGAACCCTTCATGGGCGAGTCCGACTCACACTTGGCCGGTTATTATAACTTAAGTTTTAAAGATTTAGATTTCTTTTTTATAAAGATCACATGCGACTTGAATCTCAAATCTTAAATCTGATCTCAAATATTTTTTTTTTCTCATTTTTATTGTTTTGTTACCGTTATTATTAGTTCTTTTTTGAGTTGTTGGTACAAAGCGTTACGTTTAAATGGGGTAATCTTAATGCCAGCGCGAGTGACTCACAACATGAAATTCCTGAAACTGACCAATGCCAACGGCCAAAAAGTGCTCTCAATGTTGACCTTGACAAAATTTTAAATTACTTAAAACGTAGAGTAAACAAACTCTACTTTGTGTTTCATAAAAGCAAACTGTCATAAATATTTTTAAGCAAGTTTCAGAGTCTTGGTCTGCAGGTACACCTTATAAAACTCATAACTAACAAAACTGTAGATGTTGCAGGTAAGGATCACACAATATTTGAAAGTAGTATGGCAATCTTGCTTTGTGCTTGTAATTAAAAAAATCATTGTTATTAAAAGTGAGTGTCATTTCGTCAGTATTTAAGACATTCTCTCTTACATACCACACATTTTAACATAATTAGGAAAACGAACAATTTTATCAGCCTAGGGCAGGGGTCGGCAACCTGCGGCTCGCGAGCCACATGCGGCTCTTTGGATGCGAAGCTGCGGCTCTTTAAATTCATAAGCAAATATTATTTATTTTATAAAAAACATTTAAGCACACGAGCCATTTGGAGTTGATACTGGAACTCTAGAAATGCAATTGATCGACTTAAAAAGTAAAGCTTTGTGGAGTTGAAAATTTACAGAATTGAAAAGTAAGTTGAAAGAGTTGGAGGTTGTCGTGAAGCGACAATTAAAAGAGAAAGAACCTAACCTAAGAACAGCAAAACTACAAAAGTAGACCAAGAAAATAATATATTTAAGTTTTTTAAAAGAGTATTTACAATTTTATAAAAAAAATGAAATATGAAGATGATGGATGAAATGAGATTACAATTAGGTTTTAAAAAAAATAAAGATAGGAGAATATGACAATATAGTTTTATAGTGGAGCCTGGAGCCTCGCTGCTTTTGTAGAAATAGGCACACGCAGAGCTTGAGGTTTCTCAGCGGCGACGGCACGCAGCGCCTGGACTGGGCACACGCAGCGTCCGGAGCCGGCGCACGTAGCGCCTGGGGTAGGTGCGCTCAGTACTTGGAGAAGTAGTCGCCGCGCCCAGAGGTAGCGCGAGCAGTAGGTGCACTCGGCGCCTGGAGCAAGCAGTCGTAGCGTGCCCGAAGGTAGCGCGGGCAGTAGGTGCACTCAGCGCCTGGAGCAAGCAGTCGTAGCGTGCCCGAAGTAGCGTGGGCAGTAGGTGCACTCGGCGCCTGGAGCAAGCAGTCGTAGCGCGCCCGAAGGTAGTGTGGCCCCGCGCTTGAAGCAGACTGCCGACAACTTCACGTGTAGATGGAGGCTTGCAGGATCCCGGGGCAAAGCGGCCCCGGGATAAGGCCTTTAGTAGATGTTTCTCGTTTGAGAACTGAAGCGAGACTATCCTGTATTCTCCAATTGCTCGGCTTTTATACCTTTTTAGAGAGAACGAGAAATTATTTAAATTAAAACGAAATTTATTGTAAATGACCTACAGCCAAAGAGTATTTATGTAGAAAGAACATCATACCAGAGACGAATTTGAATAAAAGTTACCATAACAACGACATAAATAGTAGTTGTCATATTTAGCAATTTTTGGTTTTTGGACTATTATTAAGAAACTATTACATTTTAGTAAGAAATGAGATATTATTCACATAGGAAAAAACTAATGCACGGCTGCGTGCATGAAGCCTGAAATTGTAGAGTTACAGAGAATTCAATAAAAGACCAAAAAAAGGTAAGACTCCATTGACAGCTATTTTAAAAGTACTAAATAGTGTGAAAATACGCAGTAAAATGATATGTTATTGTGTAAAAACGTTACAGGATCCTATATAAATAAAGGTGATGCAAAATATAAATGTAGAAAATCAAAAACAGAATAAAAAAAATAGTATAAAGTGATGCAAAACATGAATGCAGAATATCAAAACAGAATGGAGAATTAGTGTACAATGAAATGTAAGTAGCATAACACTACAAGGTCCAGAAATGTATGTACGTAACGTAACAAATATGAACAGTTTTAAAAGAAATGCTTCGAGTTGAGGTACTTATATTCGACGCATGGAATAGTCTTCCAGATTGCTACAGTGAAGTGAAGAAGTTGGCATTTGGAGTGCTGACTATCTTCGGATCGACATATTCGTGTGAGCAAGCGTTCCCTTGCATGAATATAATTAAAAGTAAAGTAAGAAGCCAACTAACAAATGAAAATTCAGAGTCGTGTTTGAAACATAAAACAACAAGTTATGAGCCAAATTTATACAAACTTTCTAAAACAATGCAAAGCCAACGCTCCCATTGAATTTGTTTTCTTAAACGTATGTTATTGTTTTTTTTTATTTTTAAGTAAAAGTTACGTTGTTTAATAAAGTTTAAATTTTCTACTTGATAACCATACAAACCCAGAGCTTCAATTTTTTTTGTTTGCTCAATTATTTGTTATTGAAGTACAAGTTAGTGTTGTAAGAAATACAATGTAAATAAATGTTTAATTGTTTTAATTTTTACTTCAATTATAAGTGATTACCTAATAATACCATATATATATATATATATATATATATATATATATATATATATATATATATATATATAATTAGATAATAATAGAAATTAGATAATAATTCATTGTGAAAAACACTATTTATATATGAATAAATATATATTTTGCTTATGAATAAAAGAAATTAGTTAAGTTCTATTTATAGCTGGCAAGAAAAAAAATTGTGTCTCTTTAAAAAATTTGAAATTATGTAAATTGTAATTTTTGACTCTTCGGACTCAAAAGATTGCCGATCCCTGGCCTAGGGTAATTAAGGAATAGTTACGTGTTTTAACACTAATTAATTGCTCAAATTTATCTTAAAACAATTTAATGAAAATTTTCTTAAAATTTATCTAAATTTAAGTTTGCATTAAAATCTTCTGTTCTCCTGCTTCTAAGACCCTCTTTTTTTCTAATACTATAATCTTAAATGAACTTATAAAATAGAATGCGTCATAACTTCTTCATTTGGAACAACAAACAGCCAGACTTAAAAATACATATGGTTCATTTTATCGAGCATATAACCCACTACAATATCCGGGTCTGGATGTTTGTCCTTGTGCAATTTATGTTTGTAAACTGCCTCCACGATACAGGAGAAAATCCTAGTGTGGGGGTAATGTTTTTTTAAAGAAAAAAAAATATATTTAATACTATGGTGGTATAATATGGTGGATAGTACGGTAGTGTGAATAATCCACATTATAATATACAAAATTGTATACTAACCCTAAACGTGTTGTTAAAAGTTTGCCGTATAGTGGCGGGTAAGAATACCCACTACCCCATATCTTCCCGTCCGTAAGAGGCGACGGAAACAGAAGCAGAAGATGGCAGGAGCATCTTTCTGATAACAGGGAAACAGCAATAAACAACTGCGGTTGCCAACCCGCTCGCCAAGCGTGGCAACTATGGCAATATAGACGTCCCCCAGCCCCGGCGGCCCTGCTATTCCTAGCTACTATGGCAACCATGGTAACGGCGGGGCAGGGGGTGCTAAGAATCTCCGGCGGAGGTTCGATTGCCACCTAAAACGACTCGACCTGGTACGATATAACGCACGTACCTTGAGGGCTGATGAGAAGATCCTGGAGCTGGAAGAAGAAATATACAAGTTGCGCTGGAATATTATAGGATTATCCGAGGTCCGAAGAGATGGGGAGGACATGGTAATCATCGAATCCGGCAACTTGTTCTATCACCGGGAGGGCGAGCATCTGTCCCAAGGAGGTGTTGGATTTATCGTCCATAAGTCTCGTTAACCACGTTCTAAAGATTGAGAGTGTTGACGGGGGTTGCGTACCTTATACTCAGAATCATCAAACGGTATTCGCTGAAGGTCATACAGGTTTACGCCTCAACCTCGACACATCCCGATGAGGAGGTGAATGAAATGTATGATGATATATCTAGAGCCATGCATTTCTCCAAAACCCACTATACGGTGTAAATGGGAGACTTCAACGCAAAACTAGGCACAAGAGAAAACAGTGAGCTGAAAGTAGGGAAATTTGAATTAGGACAACGGAACCCAAGGGGCCAGCAGCTGGCCGACTTCATGGAGAAAGAGGGACTCTTTATGATGAACTCTTTCTTCCAGAAGCGGCCCCACAGGAAAGGAACCTGGTCGAGCCCCTACGGTTCGACAAAAAATGAGATTGACTTCATTATGGCGCCCACACGGCAACTGTTCAGTGATGTCTCAGTGATCGCGAGGGTGAAAACTGGTAGCAATCACCAAAGAAGCACACTGAACCTAAACTTTAAGTTAGAGAGGTGTTGTCTTATTAAGTCTCCGTCCCCCTCGTGCTCTAATCCAAAGTCCTGAAACCATTCAACTCGAGCTACAAAACCGTTTTCAGTGCCTAGAAGATTGCAATGCAGTGGACGATATGAATGACAAGCTTGTGGAAACTGTCCTTGCGATCAGAGCTAAGATAGCATGGACAGTTTTCACAAGCTTGGCTTGGCTTATACCCTTCGGCGAATTGTACAGAAGTCCTAGGAGTACAATTTGCCACTATGTCTGGCGTATGTAGACTTGAGAAAGCCTTTGATTCCGTCGACATTTGGGCGGTGCTGCAGTCAAGTTGAATGTCGGTATATCGAAGTGCTAAAGTGTTCGTACAGTACCATCGACGGATTCAACCCGGCTGGGCAGCGTTCGGAAAAGTATGGCAAATCTTCTTGTTAGGTATACGTCAAAATTTGAAAACAGACTGTACAACCAGTCCGCGTTGTCAGTGATGATCTATGAAACTGAGACGTGGTCCTTCACTGCTGGCCGGATGAAGAAGCTCAAGGTCGCTCAGCGAGCTATGGAGAGGGTATACTCGAGGTTTCTCTGCGTGATAAATTTAGAAATGAGGATATCCGCAATAGAATCAGAGTAACTGACATAGCCCAACGGATTATTAAGCTGATGTGGCAATGAGCCGACCATATAGCTCGAAGAACCGATAACTAATGGGGAAAAAACGTTCTCGAGTGGCGGCCTCGTACTGACGGAGAAAGTGTAGGGCGGCCCCCCACTAGATGGAGTGACGACCAGGTAAGACATGCAGGAAGTCGATGGCTGTGCAGGTGGCTCAGGTCCGTGCATTGTGTGGCATTCCTTGGGGGAAGGATGTTCAGCAGTGGACTTGTGAAGGGCCGTAATGATGATGATGATGATGAACTGCCCGCTGGTTCGAATCTTACACGGTACAAGTATTTGAATGACCTACAAATAATTGTTCCAGATCCGGATGTGCTACACGTTTTTTTATTAAAACCGACCGTGCGAGTAGGACTCGCGCATGAAGGATTCCGTACCATAGTACAAGATTTATTACTATGTATGCAAATTATCACGTTTCTAATAGGGGAACCCCCTTTAATTTTTAATTTATTTACATATTTATAGCGGCAACAGAAATACACATTCTGTGAAAATTTCAACTGTCTACCTATAACGAATCATGAGATACAGCCCGCTGACAGACAGACGGATGGACAGCGGAGGCTTAGTAATAGGGTCCCATTGGTTATCCTTCGTGTACGGAATCTTAAAAGGAAACAGTCCATATTTAAAAAAAAGTTTGTGCCCTGAGGCAGATAAGCAGTCTAACTACAAGAAAATCACAAATAGACATAGTTTTCTATATAAATACAATAAACAAAATTTTGAAATAAAAAAATTCTGACCCTTATCCTTAACCTTTATAAGCAAATATCGCTTAAAGTCGCTTGTTAGGTTGTTGTCGGTTTACAAAACCATGATTTGCTTCATGTACAAAACTTATGAAAGTTAAGTATAATAAAAGTTGTTGGATAATACACAAAAAAGCAGTAATTTTTTTTTACGAACAGAGTGAAATTATTATGCACCTCACTCTACGCACAGGATAAATAGCGATATTTTCGTTCTGCGATCAGATAGTATGAAGGGTTTGGTCCTCTGGCCATGCCAGCCGCCAAATTCCACCTCCGCATTATCACGTCAAAATTCTTTTCCATCCACACCATCTGGATGCTTGGTGGTCCACGCACTTGTCTTCCGCGCACGTCTTATTTGTGAAATCGTCGATTTTCCGGACCGATATGACTTTGGGACCCTGAAGAAATAAGCGTACCTACTCATTTTTAAAAGGCCTGCAAAGCACCTGCAATTCCAACAATTATTAAATAAACTATATTCATTCAAAACAAGCAATTTTTTTGGGTGACAACGAATCTGCATTTTGATTCGTAATACAAGATAGATGTAGAGGTCCATGGGCCATAGCAACCACTTACCATCAGGTGTACTGTGTGCTCGTTTGTCACCCTTATCCTATAAAAAAAAGCAACAAAAAAAATAAAAATGAAATAATAAGTGTTTTAATTTTTTTTTCAATCGATTATAATCATGTTATCTGTACGAAAAGGAACAACAAATCCGTTGTTACGGAGTATACGAGTGATACACGGTATAAGTCATTCCAACCTAACACATTATTATTTTATAAATTTTCCAAAGCATTGCCTAAAATAATTTTAATGCTCAAAAAAGGGGCCAAGTGCGAGTCGGACTCGCCCATGAAGGGTTCCGTAGCAGCAAGTAACATAATTTACGATTTATGACGTATTAAAAAAAACTACTTACTAGATCTCGTTCAAACCAATTTTTGGTGGAAGTTTACACGGTAATGTACATCATATATTTTTTTTAGTTTTATCATTCTCTTATTTTAGATGTTACAGGGGGGATACACATTTTACCACTTTGGAAGTGTCTCTCGCGCAAACTATTCAGTTTAAAAAAATTATATAAAAAACCTCAATAAGTAAGTCAATTAAGAATAACTCAAAAACTATTAGTCAGACCTTGCTAAAATTTATATAGGACCATATGTGAAGCACCAGCTTTCAAATAAAAAAAGAATCATCGGAATCGGTTCACCCAGTACAAAGTTATGAGGTAACACACTTAAAAAACACAATCGAATTGAGTACCGTCTCCTTTTTGGAAGTCGGCAGATTATATGATATTTTTTTATAAAAAATATTAATTCAGTATATACAGTAGTATAATTACAAATTTCAAGTTTAACCTAAAAAAATATTTTATGAATTATAATCGTGATTAATTTTCATGTTAATTAAAATGTTCTGAAAGTGCTAATTATTAATCGGAAAACTAATTATAACATTTTCATAATTATTATTCGTTTTTATTATTTTTCACATAGTAAACAAGTACTAATACCCACCGCTCAATGAGATCACCTTTTTTTCCTTTTTGCGGACGTCCATGACACTAACCATCTTTTTAATTGTTCATAATTATGTGCTTCCACAGAGTTGTGAACTACTGAAACACCATCAATGATTTTTTTCTAATAATTCATTTGTTTGCAGAGATAATGTTGCTTGCCAGCCATTGTTTATTATCTTATATTGTCAGTACGAAACTTGAATTACCGCTGTTTTAATATAGCGGCTGTGCATGTGCTCATCACATGATGAAAATATCTATTGCAAGCAGTGTCTTAACTTACAAGACCCTGCACACTCAATAGCTCCCCGTACATAATATAAAATTGAGCATTGAGAAATATGAGCAAGACTAATCTATACAAATAAATAAAATTGAAGTGTCTGTTTGTAATGTCGAAATAACCGCTTTTTACTATATGCATATGAAAGTATATGCGGTACTTATAACAAAAAGATGATTTTTAAAAGTTTGGGTGTCTGTCTTTCTGTCTGTCTGTCTGTTTGTTTCGCATAATCTCCGAAACGGCTGGACCGATTATGACCGGACTTTCACTGGCAGATAGCTGATGTTATAAGAAGTAACTCAGGCTACTATTATTTATGAAAAAGAATTAGGGTTCCACTCAAAAAATTAAAACCCATGAAATCTAATCGTAATAAATTACGCACGGGCGAACAGCTAGTATAGAATAAAAGCAAAAGCCCTGCACCGATGATAACCGACAAAACCGACATTGACCGACACCGACATCAAAATTTGAAACGTAACAATAATTTAATAAATATATTGGTAAATCCAATTGAGCATGCCTTCGCATTAAAAATAACGTATAGCATGATTAAACGGATTTTTTTTAAAGTAGTTTAAATACATTTCGACAGCATTATCGGCTTCAACACCCTCGAAACCCATGAAAATGACACCCATGATGAAAAAATTTATACCTATTGCAGCCGCCATCTTGGATTTACATTTCGACAGCACTATCGGCTTCAACACCCTCGAAAACCATGAAAATGACACCCATGATGAAAAAATTTATACCTATTGCAGCCGCCACCTTGGATTTACATTTCGACAGCACTATCGGCTTCAGCACCCTCGAAAACCATGAAAATGACACCCATGATGAAAAAATTGATATACATTGCAGCCGCCATGTTGGATTTACATTTCGACAGCACTATCGGCTGCAACACCCTCGAAAACCATTTAAATGATATCCATGATGAAAAAATTTGGTACCTACTTCAGCCGCCATCTCGGATTTACATTTCGACAGCACTATCGGCTTCAGCACCCTCGAAAACCATGAAAATGACACCCATCATGAAAAAATGTATACCTATTGCAGCTGCCATCTTGGATTTACATTTCGACAGCACTATCGGCTTCAACACCCTCGAAAACCATGAAAATGACACCCATGATGAAAAAATTTATACCTATTGCAGCCGCCACCTTGGATTTACATTTCGACAGCACTATCGGCTTCAGCACCCTCGAAAACCATTAAAATGACACCCATGATGAAAAAATTGATATATATTGCAGCCGCCATGTTGGATTTACATTTCGACAGCACTATCGGCTACAACACCCTCGAAAACCATTTAAATGATATCCATGATGAAAAAATTTGGTACCTACTTCAGCCGCCATCTTGGATTTACATTTCGACAGCACTATCGGCTTCAGCACCCTCGAAAACCATGAAAATGACACCCATGATGAAAAAAATTGATATCTATTGCAGCCGCCATGTTTGATTTACATTTCGACAGCACTATCGGCTGCAACACCCTCGAAAACCATTAAAATGATATCCATGTTAAAAAAAATTGGTACCTATTTCAGCCGCCATCTTGGATTTACATTTCGACAGCACTATCGGCTGCAACACCCTCGAAAACCATGAAAATGATATCCATGATAAAAAAATTTGGTACCTACTTCAGACGCCATCTTGGATTTACATTTCGACAGCACTATCGGCTTCAACACCCTCGAAGCCCATGAAAATGACACCCATGATGAAAAAATTGATATATATATTGCAGCCGCCATCTTGGATTTATATTTCGACAGCACTATCGGCTTCAACACCCTCGAAACCCATGAAAATGACACCCGTGATGAAAAAATTGAAACCCCTTGCAGCCGCCTCCTTAGATTTACATTTCGACAGCACTATCGGCTTCAGCACCCTCGAAAACCATGAATATGACACCCATATTGAAAAAATTGATACATATTGCGGCCGCCATCTTGGATTTACATTTCGACAACCCTATCGGTTTCAACACCCTCGAAAACCATGAAAATTTCACCAATGACAAAAAATTGATACTACTTACTTTTAGTACGTACTACTATTATTTATTCTGTGCTTTTAAAATATTGTAATAAAAAATCTGTTATTATTATTATTATAATCAAGTATTTAAGAAATTTGATTATTTGAATATTGTGTATTTGTACAGCGATCTTTTTGAGCCGCTGCAAACAACCGAAATAATGTCCACTCACGACGGCGACTGACGGCGAACCATAGATAAATTAAATATAAATGTAGCAAGCTAATGCGGCGAACTGATATATACAGTAATCTATGGCGATGGCCAACTGAGTGAGTAAACTACTCTGTGGCTGCAGCTCCCCATTTACAGAAATAATTCTATACGAGGCTACCAAATCAACGAAAATTTCGCCATTTTCGATCCGAAAAAAATTAATTATAGCTAAACAAAACAAAATTACACTGCCATTTACATTCATTGGCTTCCCACATGATAGATGAAGAGATTAATAAATAGATTGAGTTAAACAATTGATATTTACAAAAGTTATAGTGTTTACAAGCCTTGGGGACATGATAAATCCACACCATAAGCCACTAAAACCCCTTTTTTTATTTAAAAATAGCAATTAATCGATTTAAAAAAAATATTAATAAGTTCAACAATCATTTATCTTTCTAAAAATGTGCTTTTTATATCATTTATATGTATATGATTGCTGGATACGATTTCATGCGACAAAACGGTGGAATTTTGATTTTTAGGCGTTAGTAGAACATACCCACGCGCTTTGCGCTCGGCATGCAATAATTATTAATAAAACATTTACTGCAATCGCCAATCTGCCAGTCAAACTTACAGTATAACTTCAACGTATTATACTGTACGTTTTTATCACCCCCCAACAGTAATGTTACGGGATTGACGACGTCGATTTATTTACAATTTCATTCACTATAGACATAGATAATCAAAATAGTAATGAATTATACGAACTGTTAGGAAAGAAAAAGTGAATTTCACGCAAAGCTTCGGCGTGATTCTTGCTGCCGTGCAGAGCGTTGAAATAATCGCCATATTTTGTGCGCCTGCCGTAGCACGCGCGCAGACTGTCCGGCCAATAAGCTTGTGCTTCTGCCACCCTGTGATGAGACATTAATAAGATTGTCAATAGTGCCTTTCTCTTGCAATGAAAATAGAAAAACTTAAATAAAATAATTTAACTTATGTCATCATCATCATCATCATCATTACAGCCTATAATTCCCAAGTCCACTGCTGAACATAGATCTGCCCCAAGGAATGCAACAAAGCACGGTCCCGAGCCAACCGCATCCATCGGCTTCCTGCACGTCTAACCAGCTCGTCACTTCATCTAGTGGGAGTACACCCCACACTTCCCTTACCGGTAATGTAACACAATTAAATTTAATTTCTAAAATATTTAACGATTTCCTAGCAAAACATCTGGCTATGATATTTTTACCATTCGATTAAATGAAATGAGCACTTAAACAAGTGGAAAAACAAATTTTGTTAAAGTTGTTTATAATTAATTAGTTTTTTTTTCTTAAGTTTGAAGAGCCCTCCTTCAATGTGCACTGTACCCGTCACTTCTAATCCCAACACCACTACACAAGTAAGACACACCGCCGTTGATGTGTTTCGCCTCAATACGAGGCATCATCTGGTGAAATAGATCTGCGGTCACCGCAGATTATTGGTGACGAGGTGACGAGGGATAATGCACGCAATTGAGGGAGGGCGGAAGGTGCTCTCCAAAATAGGTAAAATAGGTTTTATTTTATTACGTGCATCTTAGCTAATTAAATTATAACATCTATATAATATCTGTACAAATAAATAAAATTGAAGTGTCTGTTTGTAATGTCAAATTAACAGCTTTTTACTATATCCATATGAGAGTATTTACGGTACTTATAACAAAAAAAAAACTATTTTTAACATTTTTGCCTGTCTGTCTGTTTGTTCCTGCTAATCTCCGAAACGGCTGGACCGATTTAAACGTGATTTACACTGGCAGATAGTTGATGTACTGTGACTATGACTTAGGCTATTTTTGTTATAGTAAAAGAATTAGGGTTCCGCGCAAAAATTGAAGCCCATGAAATCAAATCGTAACAAATTCCAATTGCGGGGAACAGCTAGTCTTTAATATAATGGATTTCCGCATTGTAACTTGAAAACTATACGTTTTAAACGGAAACTTCTGAATTAAAAAATAAATTGTTTCTAAAGAGACGTATAAACGAGGACTATGGAATTATTATACAAGAAATAAAAATACCGAGCAGGTCCCATTAAATTCCGCCATTTCTGAATACATCCGCGGGCTGCCAGCACCAGCACCACGATATGTCCGCTAGACATTTGTGCCACGAGATGCGGGAAGTGGTGTTGGCCGTAATGGTTCCGGTACAGTTCTGCTGCTTGCTCCGGTGTTAGTCGAACTTCACGCCGCTGTAGTGAAAAGATTTAAATTGCATTGTTGTACTTATTGTATACCATATTACTTGTAACTCTTTCTTCTACGTCTTTTTCTTTATCAACCCTTTTCAATCCAGTACTGGATATAATAATATTATATTCCTTTTCTTAGGGTATCAACGGTTTAGAATATTTTTTTTTATATGATAAGGGTGACAAACGAGCACAAAGTCCACCTGATGGTAAGTGGTTGCTGCGGCCCATAGACATCTAAATCTCCCCTCTATTACAAATCAAAATGTAGATGCGTTGTCACCCTTGAGGACTAAGATGAAATGCCTTCTTCCCAGTAAAAAGGGCCTCCGGCCACCTGCATTCACCAAGTGAAACGCAGAGGTAAACCTCTACTTCACGCTGGTTTTCTGTGAGGTTTTCGGTGTGATCCACTACTCCTCCATATCGTTCCATGGGTGTTGTAAGAGATGACAGAAGAAAACAAATCGGGAGATTGGCAGCAGCGTCTTCCCAGTAACAAATCTATACAAATAAATAAAATTGAAGTGTCTGTTTGTAATGTCAAAATAACAGCTTTATACTAAATGCATATGAAAGTACCTAGTCAGGTCATAAATTCTGTAACATGTTTAATATAAAATAATTGAAACAAGTTTATTCATTATGCAACCATTTATATACCAAAATGAACTTAACAAAACATAAATTCTTATGACACTAAAGTTTATTCAAAATGACCTACGTGATTTTGACCTGTACCTTCAATCTGCGCGGCCAGTCGTCTATCGCAGCACGAACGAGGTCCATGTCAATATCGGCGGCTGCCTTAATCAAGGATGTCTTGAGTGACTCCAAATTGGAATGAGGCTTTGAGCACGCCTTTTCATCCAAGTGTAGCCATATCTTGTAATCTAACGGATTCAAATCTGGACTGGAGGAGGGCCAGTCTTCGTGCCGGATGAAGTCGATTTCACGCGCCGCCAGCCAGTCTTGTGTGCTCTTCGCTCTATGAGCTGGCGCTGAATCCTGTTGGAATACCCAGTGCCTGTTATTGAACATGGTATGAGAAACAGGTTCCACAAGATTCGTCAGGACTGTATTTTGATACACAACTGCATTCGTTTTTACACCTTTCTCACAAAAATGTACCTCTGTTAAGCCCCAATAAGAAACTCCCAACTATACCATGAGCGAGGATGGAAAATAACCTCGTTGGACACGCGGAATACGGTTGCTCGCTTCTTTACTACTGTGTGCGTACACCTTATCATTTTGTTTGTTGTAGCTCTCTTCTACGGTAAAAATTTTTTCATCCGAAAAAAGAATTTCCCGATATTTTTTTCCCGCGTACCGCTTTAACAAAGCGCGGCATCTCTTCAGTCTCAGGTCCATTAGACGAGCATTCAAACGATGTCCTGTTTTTCTTCGATATGCCCGAAGCCCTAAGTCTTCATTTAACACCCTTTTCACCGTGGTTCTGCTTAGCCCCATCTGAAGGGCCAACAGTTTCTGCTTACGTTTGGAATTTCTTTGAATTCGCGCCTTCACAGCTTTTATCACTGCTGGAGTCCTAACAGACCGAGGGCGACCACTTCTTGACCTCTCATCTACACTAGAGTCTTCATTGTATCGTTTGATGGTACGATACACGAATCTTTTGGTTATATTCAAATTTTTCAGTATGTCAAAAATTTGAATTGGCGCGTAACCGCAACGATGCAACGCAATAACTGCAACACGGTCTTCTTTAAGCGTCCACTCCATATTTAAAAATGAGTAAAATTCTAAAAAGTATACAGTTTTATTTTCATGAACAATTCGAAATTCGAATTCAATAAACTTTTTTGTGGCCAGCATTCTAAAAGAAAAGTTTTTACTGTGTGACAATACTTATGACCTGACTGTGTATATAAGGTACTTATAACAAAAACACATTTTTTTTAAATATTTGTCTGCCTGTCTGTCTGTTAGTTCCGGCTAATCTCCAAAAGTGCTGGACTGATTTTGACGGAAATTTCACTGGTAGATAGCTCATGTTACAAGGAGTAACTTAGGTTACTTGTATTTTCGAAAAATAATTAGGATTCCGCGCAACAAATTTAAAACCCTTTACACGCGGGCGAAGTCGCGGGGAACAGCTAGTAGAAAATAAAAATCTGTGATTGCCTATCTACCTGCAAAACATAAAAACTATGGCATATGTCTCCCCCATAAGGCAATCTATGAGGGAGGGCCTATTCAGTGTTAAAGAGCAATGCACTTTGATAGCCTTTTCAAGAATTCGTCAAATTGGATTTATTACTTCTTATAATACACCATATAGTATCGCATTGGTAATACTACTGCCGGCCTGGAGAATTTGGAGTTCAGCATTTTGGAATGTCTTAGGCGCCATAGTTAGTGAAGTCACTAGAGCCTCGTGTCTTGGTTAGCTGAAGCAGCGCGTGCGGTTGACGTTTGTCTATATTACTCCTTATAGGTATATACTTGTGGACAATAGGGAAACCTTATTTCATTTTATTACAAAACGTGGTTTATTGATAGAATAGAATCACTTTTATTCAATATAGATTTACAAGTAATCCCTATTGAAAGTTTTTTTTTTTACTTTTAACGCGATTGTCTTGGGCTCCAACTATTGTTTAAGAAGTATCCTTCTCACGTAAGCCCATTGCCCCATCGGCAATTTTCGAGAAATTGACATAGCAATAAAATCCATACATTTTTGTTCACACATTTCCAATCTTCTTTATTTAATCAGACTATACTTTAAATCTAAGAATATTAATAAACTTTTTCTTAATACGGTGTATTTTGTCTTATTACTAAACGTGGTTTAGTCTTAGTTTTAAACTATAGTTTAAGAAGAGTCCCATTCACGAAAGAAGCGGCGGTGCCACGGTCTTCGCGAAATGTGAGATATGTTGTTGTCAAATTCTATTATTTACATTTTAGTTAGCATACTTTCCACGGTCTTGTATATTTAATCAGACTGTAATTTAAACCTAAGAGTAATTATAAACTATTTTCCTTTGTACAAAGCCGGACTTTGTCTTATTACAAAACGTGGTTTATTCATAGGCTATTTCATGAAAGTCCTTTGACATCTGTAGTCAAATTCCATTGAAATCTGACTTTTACTTGAAACTAATTTTACTAGAACTACTGTTTTTGAATTTAATTTATAATTTTTGTGTTTTGCCTAAAGTATCGAACCCTTCACTCCCCAACCATTTGCACCCTATTTCTGTCTAGTCTTACAGGTTCACGTATATTATGCAAATTTCCTAGTATATATATCTGTATATTTTCAATGCTAATATAGCCTGATAATATTTTTAGAATCAGGGTGACAAACGAGCACACAGCCCACTTGATGGTAAGTGGATACTGTGGCCCATAGTTTTTTTTTTGAGTTTATGGCCTGGTATCTAGACCTTTAGGCCAAGTCTTGAGTATTTTTATTCGGTTTATTATAATTTCCCCAAGCCTTGTCTTTATGTATTATTATTCTTCATAGTTCACAGCTTCACAATATGTTGATGCGTCACACTGTGCAGCCCTTGGGAGATTTTGACGGCAACTTGAGCCAGCAGGCAGCTGACAGTTGGCGATGGTATCTAAAGGCGCCTATGCAAACAGCTTATCTTGGGAATCCATCACCATCAGAGCACTTGTTTCACCGTTTCCACTAATAGTTCACATGCGTAGACAGTTAATACATAAAATCGCACCACTTTTACATATCAAAATCCACTTCAAACTATTATTTAAACTATAATACAGGAGCAGCAAACCGCCGCCGATCAAGTTCCCGCCAAAAAACCTGGCCCATAGTTATTTATATTTACCCTCGAATAAGAATCGAAATGCAGATGCGTTGTCATCCGTGAGTACTAAGATGGAATGCCTAGTTTCCAGAATAAAGGGTATATCAGTATTTAGCAGCTATTTTACACTTGTAATCTGTGAGAGTGTGATCCTCCTCCATCCTCCAACATGGCTCTACCGCGTAAAAAATTTTTCCATTGAGGTCGTAGCGCTACTAGTGCTTTACTAATTGTATATTACTACTATAACAGTGGTGGTACTTGTGAAGTGTGCACACTAAACGCCACAGTTCGTTATATTCTCCTCTTTTCAATCATGGTCCTACGTGGTAGAGCAATGCCGTAGCTATATTAATGACATAGTTGTAGCACGAATGGGTCGGCTCAACCGGGGAAGGACCACGCTCTCACAGAATACCAACGTAAAATATCCGCTTAACGCTGCTATGTTTCGTATGGTGAGTGTAGAGAACCGGAGACCCTTTTTACTGGAAACGAGACATTACATTTTAGTCCTCACGGGTGACAACGCATCTGCATTTTAATTCGTAATCGAGAAAAGATGTAGATGTCTATGGGTTGCAGCAACCACTTACCATCAGGTGGACTGTGTGCTCGTTTGTCAACCTTATCCTATAAAAAAATGGGTTTACTCCCGTGTCCTAGACGTTTTTTAATTTGGACAAAAATGAATTCATGCATCAAATGGTTGCACCAATACCAGCTTAAAATAGCAGCTTTACGCTGTTGTGCATCTTAGTCTACGTGACAACGCATCAGCATTTTAGAGCGTAGTCCTTCCCCGGTCGAGCTTATCCATTCGTGCCACAATTATTGTACTACTAATTTAGATGCAGCATGGCTCTACCGCGTATATGTAAAGTATCCTACAGTACCTTTAAAGTTATGAATATAGTTTGTTTCTTGTTGAAATATTTTAAATAACAAGATGATTAAATAACGACTATGGATCTCCTGATCGATTTTTCGAATCGTATATGGACATAATGCTGAAAGGTATTAAAGACATAGCGACAATTTCAGACACGATAAAATAATAAGCTTTTTTATATATTCAATACCCCGGATTTGAATTCTATTAGTTAAGTCTGCATCTGAACGTACAACATTTTATATACGAGTACATAACTTACGACGAGTTACGTTCTGCGATTGCCAGCTATAGAAGTGCCTTCTAATTTACGCGACTTTGCTAATGGAAATACCTAATAGGGTCTTACATTGATGTCGTGTGCAATACCCTACTCTAAACGTCAATAGGAATATGTAATTAATTTTTTATGGTTTCCATAGATAACAGCAGTGACCACTCGGGTAGAGATAGGGCGCTCAAGGGTCTATCGCATATAAAATTTAGGGTTGTACACACACTTATTTTTTATTTTATCTTTATAATTTACACCTCTTATGGATCAGAAAGGGTGAACTTAATGACTATAGCATTTTCTACTTGTTAACTCTGAATGTGTTTCTTATATATATTTATTTAATTATTTTTTTTAGTTTAATAGTTATTATTTAATAAAATTGTATTTGTGTACTTATGTATTCATATAATTATATTACACGTGCAAGTTGTGTATGTATAAACGTATAGAATATTATTTTCAGATGTCAATCTCAATATACATATATATCCTTCACTTATCTATACTTCTTCCACTTTATTTAAAATTTTGGTTTTTTGAAAAGTTTAAATAAATATGTTTACAATTTCTTTTGTTTCTATAAGTACTTAGTACGCGCTAAAACGTAGTGATTATATCTTGTTTCAAACGCACTTTTATACAGCCCACTGACTTAATGGGTTAAAAAAATCACAAAACAGTTTAACTATGTATATTAACTATGTTAGCAGCGTCTTGCTAATAGCAACTGAAAATTTTAATAAAACCTGCTGTTGAAAGCTCGTCTGTCAAGCGTAGTAACTATAGCAAATATCCTCCCTATAAGAGTATCTATGGGAGAAGTCTATGTTCAGCAGTGGACTTTTAATAGGCTGTTAAGGTAACGGCAACAAGTAAAGCTTACAATCATAATATATACATCAAATTCAATCATAATTAAAAAGAAGTATAATTCCGCCTCCAGGTCGTTCAAAAGAGTCATTGCCAGGGCAAAGTCAGAGCACATAGGCAGAATTGGCGAGAAAATAGTTCGCCTTCTTTAGGGAACCCGCGCATTCTGGTCTCTCGCCAAGGCTGTTCAAGGAAACTTCGGTCAACTACCTCTTCCGTCTCTACACAGGGAGGAGGACTCACTGGCCAACGCCGCAAAGCAGAAAGCCGATCTGCTAGACTCTTTTTTTGCGTCCAACTCGACTCTCAATGACGGAGGGAGCACACCATCAACCATCCCACGGTGTGACTGCTTCATGCTGGATCTATGGTTCACACAGCGCTCAGTTCTCAAAGCACTCTTCTCCCTGGACATCCACAAGTTAAGTGGGCCTAACGAAAGCCCCGCAATTGTGCTGAGGACGTGTGCTCCAGAGTTGGCACCGGTTTCAACGCGTCTTTTCCGGTACTCCTACTCCCTAGGCATAGTCCCGAAATCATGGAAGACAGCTGTTGTCCACCCGATCCCTAAAAAGGCGACCGCTCAGACCCGTCCAACTACAGGCCTATCGCCATCACCTCGTTGTTCTCCAAAATAATGGAATCCATTATAAACTGCCAGCTCATGCGGTGCCTTGAGGATCACCAGCTGGTTAATGACCACCAATACGGTTTTCGTCAGGGTCGATCAGCTGGTGATCTTCTGGTCTACCTGACTCATAGATGGGCGGAGGCAGTAAAGACCAAGGGGGAGGAATTGCCCGTTAGCTTGGACATTGCGAAGGCACAAAGCGCTTCTTTCGAAGCTCTCTTCCTATGGGCTTCCCGAGAAATAGTGCTACGTATTGAATCACCAGCTTTCTTACCGATCGGACCATCAAAGTCTTTGTAGACGGTGCATGCTCCTATTTCAAGCCTATTAAAGCTGGTGTTCCACAATGCTGCGTGCTATCACCAACACTGTTTCGTTTGCATATCAATGATATGTTGCAAACCGGTAGCATTCATTGCTATGCGGATGATAACACTGGTGATGCTCTATACACCGGCCGTGCCAATATTTCTCGGGAAAACGTCACCGAGTACCGGAATAAATTTGTGTCTGAAGTCGAGTCTTTACTGAACAAAGTCTACAATTGGGGGCGACTAAATATAGTCCAGTTTAATCCTCAGAGGACACAAATTTGCACGTGTATCGTTTAAAAGAACCCCTTTGTCGTATCTACTCCCCGCCTTGAAACAGGAGATAGTTGTTACCTCAGCCGGTATTGGAATCCTCGGCGTCAAAATATCCAGAGACGTGCAGTTTCGTGGTCACTTGGAAAGGAAGACCAAATTGGCCTCTAAAAAGTTTGGCGTGCTCAGCAGAGCGGGACAGTATCTCATGCCGGCACACCACCTGCAACTTTATAAGTTCGCAGGTTCGGCCTCAAATGGAATACTGTTCCCATCTTTGGGATGGGGCTCCCCAGTGGCAGTTCGTTCCATTTGACCGCGAGCGGCTCGAAACATTGACAACCTAATACTTTCCGATCGATTCGAATCACTGGCGCTGCGAAGAGATGTTACAATTACTTTTCATTTTCTTTCGCATCTACCACAGAGTGTGCTCTGAGGAATTGTTCGGATTAATACCAGCCGCCAAATTTCACGGGTGCACATCGCGGCAAAACTCCCGATACCACCCACACCATCTGGATGCTTGGCGGTCCACCACTGTACGTTCCACTAGAAGTTTTCTTCCGCGTACGGCCTCTCTGTGAAATAGTTTACCACCGGCAATTTTTCCGGACCGATACGACTTAGGGACCTTCAAGAAAAGAGCTTACTCCTTTCTAAAAGGCTAGCAACGCACGTGCAATTCCCCTGGTGTTGCAGTTGATCATGGGTGGCGTTAGTCACTTACCATCAGGTGAGCTGTATGCTCGTTCGCCCTCTCTCCTATAAAAAAATACCCTGAGTATAAAACACTACATCCGATTTTATCGGAGAAACACGTGGGTCACAGAAAGATTTGAACGGGTAAGATTTGTGATTGATCTTCGTCATCATCAGCCTGTAATATTCTATTACTTCTCGTATAATAAAAACTTGGCAGACCAGATGTTTCTCATATTTTACGCTACTACCCATTGCCTATCTTGGAATACCCAGACCCCAGTAAAATATTACGTCTGGCGAAAACGAGATTTTATACCGTTAGTTATTAGGGGGGCCTTTAGACTCTCTGGCATTTCCTACCGTCACCTCTTACGACACCCGCGTCATCGTATCGCGGATCAACCAATATCGTTCATGTTGGGTGATATATTCTCTTACGTTGCCAGCACTTTGAAATCAAAACTGTGTGTAATACTTTATACTTAGATGAACATTTTATATGCGAAAAAAGGGAGAGAAGTTACCAAGTTGTACAATCGAGTCAAACTTTCGCGTAACTTCGAATCATATTCTTTAGGTTTCTAATTATTACATAAAAATTCAAAACAATTACAGCAATAAAAAGTTATTGGCAACCCTATGCAAACATGGGGTTGCTTGTGACGCGTAATAACGAGCACGCGTGCCCCGCGCGCTCTCTAGCGCTGATATGAGTTTTGCATACTCGATACAACCCTTCGCTGTCGCCGCCGGGCGTTCGGACCGCGCTTGCATAGGGCACGGTCTCTCCCTCTTTATAAAGGGCGCTGTCTTGATCTTGATGCATGTATTTGTATATAGCTAGATTTAATGATGAATAAAATAATTCTAGTACTGATATAATTCTTACACTGTCACTAAAACGTTTTATTATAGCATTAATTATTACATATTTGAATAATATATTACAATATAACCGTGTAGTAGTTTCCCATATCGTTCTACACGGTGTCGTAAGAGACAACAGAGGGAAACTTAAATAGGAGATGGGTGGCAAAATCTTCCTGAAAACAACTCAGAATATATTTTAAAAAAAACTACAGTTGGCAAACAGTCTGTGAAGCGTGGCAAATAGGGCAAAATCCGCCCTATGAGGCACTCTTTGTGAGAAGCCTATGTTCTGCAGTGGAATTTTATAGGACGTAATGGATTGATAGAAGAATAAAATAATTCCACACAGTAGTGCAACAGGCGGTAGGGAAAGAAAAGTAGAAAAAAAATAAAAAAAATAATATCTAATACAAGTAGTACAGTAGAGTAGACACAATATGACAGGTAAAGTAGTGCCGTGGCAGCTTAGAAGCTCAACGCACATCGTAATTTTACGGCACGCCATTATATAGGTATTCGTGCCGTCAGCACCAATAAAATAGTATATTTGCAAATTTAAGAGGATATTTTGGCGGCAAGACATTTTGAAGAATATGTTTTTAACAGAATGCAAATAGGTGTCGTACTGTGCCCTAACATCCGTGCTAAACTACCGAGAAATACAACTGTAGCATGGACTGATGTGTTGCCCTGCTTTCTCCTCCAAAAATGGACTGATTATATTTTTTTTTATGTACAATATTAGAAGTAACAAGCTGTGTGTTTATTCTTTAATGTTTTTAATTCGTTAAATGTATGTTAAATGGATATCTGATAACAACTGGACAATTTTTAGTAATTTAAGATGTTCCTAGTGTTAAAATAATTTAAAAAGTAGATATTAATTGTATTGTAAAATAATGTTTGCTCTAGTGTCATTATCCAGGGAGAAAATAGAGAACTATGTTCCGTATGGACTAAACGCCGCTCGGATGCTCTTAAGAACTGATTTATCACCTGCTTGACGGTGAAGCCAAACATCGTGTGCCTCGGATCATCGGATACCTGCCTTCTGAAAAATAAAATATTTCGAAGACCAGTGAAGTTTGCCTACGCACTGGAGCTACGTCGACTAATAGCTCTAATAACAAGTTTACTGACAAGATAAAATTAAACCATCTCCAAAATTACAAACAAGCAATACAATAGACGATACCAAACACTTGCTCGCGAAATGTTCCAAAAATAATCCCAAGAGGTTATTGCTTAATAAAAGTAATATAAAAGTGTGTAATGTAGGTTTTTTCTATTTGAACTATTATCAAGTGGGCGTTTTCTAAAAGCAATTTTGATTCTTTTTCACTTAAATCCTTGCTATTAATATTTATCGCAAATCTAATAACTTCATTGAGTTGCTAGCGAGACGTTTTGCTAGCAACGCAAATTTCAACAGCTGGTTGCGGTTAAAATTTTAGAGCACCTAATTTTTAAACTTGGCACCTAATTAGCACCTAAAAAGCCCCTAATTTTGGGTATTTCTAAATGCAAATTCCTGACTTTGCGTTGCTGGCAAGACACAGCTTCAAATGGCTGGATGGAGTCGTCAGGGTTTGAAAATTTTATTCAAAAGATTTTGTTGGAGAGAAACGCCCTATTCTCTTACTTTATGACGGTCAGTCTACACACTTGGGTATTAACATTGTATAAAAAGCACGAGTGGAAAGCATAAAGATTACGAAAATCCCACCTCATACTAGCGACAATTTACAGTCATTGGATATTGCCATGAACAAATCGTTTAAGGATAAATGGGACGTGGAATTAGTAAAGTGGCAAAGATTGAACTTTGGCAAAGTTTTGCCAAATAAAGATTTTTCAAGAATTATAGGCCAAGTGTGGAGTCAAATCACAGATATACGAGCACATACATAATGCATAACCTTCCAAAATTGTAACCATCTTTTTTTCAAATCAGAAGACACGAACATGCTATAATCTTTATCGATAATTATAGTTGAGGCAGGCAATGCATGGTTCAGCACTATTTGTCACCCACACCTGCACATTACACGCAGTATTTTGATTTTGGTCTCGCCCTTATCACTCCATTGCCAATCTACACTATAACTTATACATGTATTGTGAACTCATACATGGATGTGAGTTTAAAAATTCAAATTTTAAAATTATGGGTATAATATATTCGGTGGTGGGGATTGAGAAGTTGATACAACCCAATAACTTCATAGCCGGTATAGTTTATAACTCTCACCGGGAATAAAAAGAGTTACAATTAAACGCGATAAAATCCGTAAAATTACTTTAGTTTTCGCTTAAATATAAGAACGCTAATGGAGCAATAACAGATTTCATTTCATGGATTTTATAAAATATTGCATATGCATATTAACTTACTATGTAATATGTATCATACGGTCATACGAAAGCTAAAAGGCAAACTAAAAAAGAGAAAGGTTTATTTGTTACTATTTTCTTTACTGTACGTTAAATGAAACTTTATCAATTAATAAAATTTGCATATCGCTCCCTTTATAACGTTTTCACAACCTTCTTTATGGTGGGGTTAGAGTTGTAAACTTTCCTACTTTATTAAAATCATAAAACGTTAAAAGAGGCAATAGTCTTGCCCATTAGTTTGATGGAAATCGTAAAAGTATTAAGTTCTTTCTACTAGATCCCTTTTGATTCTTAACTTGAACGCGCAAAATGGATCACATGTTGTGAGATACCGATAAAGTCCAATATATTTCTAAAAAAAGTGCATTTATTTAAATAATAATTAATATATTTTAAACCATATATTTTAAAATATTTAAAAAATATGGTTTAATAAAAATGGGCGAATTTTTATATTAAAAATAGCTATACCTCATAGAAGGGTTTTCTATCACACAGGACTCACGGGACAATGAAATGAAATACTTAAATCTTTAAAAATACCCACTAATGTCATCAAATCAAATGTTTTGTATCAATCAACGTCAAAATTATACATTGATATGTTTTTTTATAAGATAGGGTGACAAACGAGCACACAGTCTAGCTGATGGTAAGTGGTTGCTGTGACCCACAGACATCTTTTTTTTTTGCGCCCGAAGCAATTGGAAAAGGGCTACCCCGTAGGGAGGCGGAAAATGCATTACGCATACCACGATAGCCGGTCTATCGTGGTTATGGGGGACTCACTGCCTACAAGGGGAACCTAAGTGATACCCCTAAAAACCGCCTCTGGGGACTGGCAACCAGCTGTTTAAAGCTTTTTATGCCGTATCTAAAGCGACTCTCTTTTGGGAAAAGAGAGCGCAGATCATAGACATCTACATCTATCCTCAATATTTTTTTTATAGGATAAGGGTGACAAACGAGCACACAGTCCACCCGATGGTAAGTGGCTGCTGCGGCCCATAGACATCTACATCTATCCTCTATTACAAATCAAAATGTAAATGCGTTGTCACCCGTGAGGACTAAGATGGAATGCCTCATTTCCAGTAAAAAGGGCCTCCGGCCACCTGCACTCACCAAGCGAAACGCAGACATAAACCTCTACTTCACGCTGGTTTTCTGTGAGGTCGTGGTACCACCCCGGTTCGAGCCGGCCCATCCGTGCGACAGTAAAAGCTGCCGCGTGGCTCTACCACTGTTAAAAATGTATATAATCAAAATGCAGATGCGTTGTCACCCGCGAGGACTAAGATGGAATGCCTTTTTCCAGCAAAAAGGGTCTCCGGTCCTCTACACTTACCATACGAAAGTGTTAAGCTGCTATTTTATGCTGGTATTCTGTGATATAGTCTAATATAGCTGCAGCATGGCTCTACCGCGTTTAAAATGTATTGTGTGTTTAATGCTAGTATAAAGTCATACCTAGGTGGTAGGACCCTTACTGCCCTATTTCTGCCACCAGGCAGCAATGCGTGTATATTTATGGAATAGAGAGCCATTCCACTTTAGTCATCAGAGGTAGCGACGTATTTGTACTCTTTCCTTGAAGTTGGTTGTGGGTGTCCATGGACTGCTAGGCCACTTACCATCAGGTGGAATCTAAATAAATTTGACACTTGAATAATATCTAAATGACCATGACCTTTGCTCCATAACCCTCTCAGAAATTAGAGGAGGCCTATGCCCAGCTGTGGGACGCGTAAAAGCTATAGCTTTACCTTACTTTACTTTTATGATATATTAACCCTTTTTTATATTGAAATAAATACTAATAATGCAATTAACATTGCTAATATTCCTTTCAACCACTCCTGGTGAGATTAAAATGCTTCTGTTAGGAGTTGTTCACGACAGTAGTCGAATGGCGGATTCGAACTCACGACCTTTTGAGTTCGCGATCCGAACCCTGCCACTAGGCTACTGTCGTTTTAATACTTATGTTTTCCATTTTTTTTATTTAATGTCAGCCAGTATTTTATGTTGATCCTACGTCTACTTTATCTGTATGTGGTTATAAGCCTGAATTTATTATTTATCTATTTAAGGTGATTTTATTTTAATATGCAATTTTTTTATAGGATAAGGGTGAAAAACGAGCACATAGTCCACCTGATGGTAAGTGGTTGGAGCGGCCCATAGACATCTACATCTATCCTCTGTTACAGATCAAAATGCAGATGCGTTTTCACCCGTGAGGACTACGATGGAATGCCTCATTTCCAGTAAAAAGGGCCTCCGGCCACCTGCACTCACCAAGCGAAACGCAGAGGTAAACCTCTACTTCACGCTGGTATTCTGTGAGGTCGTGGTACCACCCCGGTTCGAGCCGGCCCATCCATGCGACAGCAAAAGCTGCCGCCTGGCTCTACCACTGTTAGAATGACATGTTTTTTAAGATTAATAAGACGTACCTAGTAATAGAGATATACCACTCCATTTCGTACTGTGATTGTCATTATAGACGACTAAGAAATAAGCCAAAATAATCTTATAACTTCCAATAGATCTTTTTATATCAGGGAAAATACTTGTACCATCTTGCCCATAGCTGGTCTAAGTATGTCGTACTGGATTATTAACCTGGACCCTGCAGCGTCAAAGGTGCGAGACGTCTGGTTCTGCGTGACGATTGAGAGGATTGTTAAGTGTCGATAAGCGGCGCGAGTAGATATTTTCAAAAATGCTATCTGTTTCATACCGCTCGCTCCGAATTGCCGTATCGTGCGATTGAGAGAGTTGCAAGTATTTGAAGCAATTGCCTACATTTTGTTTTTGAAATAATGTTTCGGGCGATAACGTTTGCACACCCCTAAACCTTTCCGAAATGAGACAATTTTGGTTTCATTAGATTCAGTACATCTTCTAGATCACCATCTAAATCAGTACTTTATTTTTTTACTAATTTAGTTTAGTTTAATTAAAAAAATAAACCCGCTAGAAGTTTTTAAGTCAGAAATTTAGATATTTAGATGCTAATAACTTATATAGTAAACAATATTTCTTTAAAATAAAAACGTACGGACCTAGTTTTTCATTATATCTACAATATTTCCAAAAATTATTTAAATTAGACTATGTTTACGAGGGTAAAACCTTATTACTTTTGGAACGAAGTTATTTATCGGACGGTACTGGTACGGATTTGGCAAATGGGGGCTAGGCGACAAATATTGTTAGATTTTTCCGTCACGACCCCTTCTGATGTAGTGTAGATGGCCTTGGCGGGTATAAGGAAGCGAGATGGAATAATATCCATCTCCCTCGCACTTTTTGTTATCTTGCCATGAAAGAAATATTATTTTATTTTAAATGACGCTTCATTTTAATAGACGCTAGTTATTAATTTATTTGTATTCGTTAATCAATAATAAAATACGTTTAGCAATGATATACTATGAAAAGAACTTCGTTACGACCGACTGTTCCCCGATACTCACGCATCTCATATAAAAATATATGAACATTTACAGCTTAAATCTCTGCAAAAGGTAGAGCCTCATGTTCAGAAGTGGACTTCTTCAGACTCATGATGATAATGATAATTATATCTAAAACTCAATAGCGTTTCATTCGTTTAAAATTACTCGTACATGTTCGCGCGTAAACCGCCGTCTCAGCTACGAGCGAATTTACTACGAGCTGTGATCAATCATTTAAAGTGTTCAAAGGTTCAAAATTTATTCTAATTTATCAAATAAAATTAGCTGAACGATTTTTTAAATCAGTTCAATTTTAAATTATAAAATGTATTCATATATTTAGGTACTATCAAGATATAAGCCTTACAATATGTAATAATAAAACCACATTACCTTAAAATGGAACACGCAAACAAGCTGTATCTTAATTAGGTAACCATGGCTAGGTAAAAATAACAAGAAATAGACAACTAAAACACAAAAAAGCTTAAAAAGGAAAATCGTGAGAAAAGCGAACTAATTACACTAGCTAAATTTTTTTCTATAATAAATAATTGTGAGTACAGATAAGATCCGATTTTCCGTTTAAATTTTCGGGTTCTATGTGCTAAATCGATATCCATTATCCATTACTTAATCAATAAAATTGTTAATGTAACTGTGATCGGTTTACACAGAAAAAACGATCCAAATTACTTTTAACTAAAATTTCATAACTCACCGCTAATACGGAAAACCCATGGTTTTTGATATGTTTCTCAATATCTTCAGCATTTTCGTACGCCTCTGGTTTAATGATCGCTAATGTCCTTTCGGAATATGAATGATACTCCGCTTCTGAGTCTGAAGATGCTGTGGACATACTTCGCCAGAAAATAATAAATTTATAAACAATGTTATGTAGCACAAGCAGTATACAAAACACTAGGTACCTATGTTAAGTTTACTAGAGTTTACTGCTACAGCAATTTGACGTTTATGTCATACTATTGACATAATATTGACGTATACATTTGTTTTTAAAGTCATGTCCTCCAATCGATTTTAAATCACGGCGGACTGTGGTGACTTCAAAATAATTTATCAATTACGAAGAATATTATATATTGCATAATTGTATATTCACGAAGATACATAACGTAACTTTATTATTATTCTCAATAGCTCAGCAGCTGTCCGGAGTCATGACTACGGACAGCTACTGAGCAGCTAGTGAGAAGTCGGCGGTGTCTCATCACCGTGCCTCGGAAAGCACATTAAGCCGTTGGTCTTGAGCCGGTCGTGTCGGTTTACTGACCCATCGGACTATAAGTGAGGGAATAGAGAGTGCACCTGTGCTTGCGCATACACTTGGGCACTATAATCCTGTCCTGCGCCGATGGCTAGTCTCCGTTGAGGCTGGCCGCCGTGACCAAAATTCGGTCTGAAGAACATTATTGTTTATTATTATAAGTGCACCGTTCGGTCTATTAATGTATCATTAAATCCCACCACATGCAAGCCATATGCCTCATACTTGAACAGGATTTTCTGTCTGGGTAGGCGACAGCATCTTACCTATTACTACTATTGACAAATGGCAGTGCTTGCAGTACTGTGTTCTGGTTTGAAAGATATAAAGAGCAGGAGCAAGTGTGACAACGTATCTGTAACCTACTTTATATGAAGTTGGCTGCAAGTATACGAGGATGCGTTTTTATGTTTGCGGAATGGGTAGATTGGTAATAAGTGGGCACGTCGCTGAATTACGTGCTAATTGAGCAACTCATTATTAGTATAAAAACCGGGTTTTATTGTGATTAGATCATTAATCTTTGAGTTATCGTCAACCAAACATGTCCATCGGGAAGAAATTGTGAAATATTGAGAAAATCGAGTTCCGTTCCATTATAAAATTCCTTACCAAGCGCAAAAAATTCAGTTCAGACTATACTGGAAGAGATTTTATCCATTTATGAAGACTCTTGTCCAAGTAAAACTATGGTTTACAAGTGGCGTACCCTTTTTAAACAAGGCAGAGAGTCATTTGAAGACGACCCACGGCCAGGAAGGCCGATCGAGGTGACCACTTCGGAAATTATTCAAAAAATCCTAAAAATATTAGAAGATGCCCGCCTAAAAAAACAGGTCACAGAAATGATTGGAATATAAGATACAATTATTTGCAAAATTCTTCATGACCATCTTGGCATGACTAAAGTCAGCGCAAGATGGGTGCCTAGAATGCTCAAGCCGCCTCAAAAGCAACAGCGCGTGGAGTGGCCTCGTGCATTTTTGGACCTCTGTATGGAAGACAAAGATGGAGTATTGGCTCGAATCGTTACTGGTGACGAAACTTGGGTTCACCATTATGAAACTCAGGACTCTATGCAGTGGCACAAAAAAGGCCCCCCACCACCCAAGAAATTTAAGGTGGCACAAATCGGCTGCGAAAATCATGGCGACAGTCTTTTGGGACTCAGAAGGAATCCTATTGATTAATTATAAAGATAAAGGTGTCTCCATAACTGGAAATTACTACACTTTAATCCTAGAACAATTGAAGGAAGCCATAAAGGAGAAAAGAAGGGGAAAATTGATCAAAGGAATCCTTCTTCTGTACGACAACGCGCCTGTTCACAAGTGCCATGTTGCGATGGCTGCCCTGCAGAAGGTGTGCTTCGAAATTTTGCCACACCCATCCTATAGTCCTGACCTGGCCCCCAGTGATTATTAATAATAATCACACACATTATTATCTATTTCCAAACTTAAAAAAAGAACTTCGTGGGAAACAGTTTTTAAGTGATGAAGAAGTGAAGGAAACAGTTTCAGCGTATTTTTTAGTCAAAGACAAACCATTTTTTTTATAAGTTAATTGAAAGATCCGAAAAATGTATTAGGGTAGCAGGTGAATATATTGAAAAGGAAAAATAAATTTGGATTTTTATTTCCACTCCTTGCCCCCCATTCCGCGAACTTATAAACGCACCCTTAGACGAACAAGGGGCGAACTGTAAATTCATTTGTAACTCCAGTTTTAAAAGAAACGGTCCCGCTTTGGAGGCCCGATATGCTCGGGTTTCGCTTGCCCTTATAAGCTTTAAAATTTGAGTGTACTTTTATTTAGTGTGGCTCCATTTCTATTTGTTTTAAAAAATATATTATTGTCTAAGACTACTGTAATTCTACCGTAAAAAAGGCAAAATGAGGATACATGCAGAGTTTTCTCTGTCGTTTCTCCTCAATTTTAAAACTTATAATAAAAGTGCTATTTGGTAAATGATACTTAATTTATCACGATGAAAGTTAAACAAACTTCAAAGAATTACACAGTCTAGGAGATACTAATTAATTTGAATCAAAGACATTTAAGTAGTTAGTATACTTATATATTTAAATCTCTTTGATTTGAATAAATGTGAAATAAATAAAACCTATTTCAACCTACTTCAAAACCGAGGAGGTTTTATATTCGCTGTGTATGTTATTATATGTATATTACCGATTTCGTGGACACGGCTGAACCGATTTTAATAATAATTTTTTATTAAACGGGCTAATCCCGGATGGTCCCAATATTGATGAAAAATTTTCATCAAAATGCAATGCATCAATGTAAAAACAGGGGATAGACGATTCTTCAGGGGAGAGTCGATACTTACTTTATTTTTATTAAAAGACAAACTTTTAGAATTAAAAAGAGTCAATTTCCAGAGCTTATACCTAATATATATATATATATTACGGAACTGAGACGTGGTCCTTCACAGCTGGCCGTATGAGGAAGCTCAAGGTCGCTCAGCGAGCTATTGAGTGGGCTATGCTCGGAGTTTCTCTGCGTGATAAACTTAGGAATGAGGATATGCGCAGTAGAACTAGAGTAACCGACATAGCCCAACGGATTAGTAAGCTGAAGTGGCAGTGGGCCGGCCATATAGCTCAAAGAACCGACAACCGATAGGAAAGAAAGGTTCTCGAGTGGCAGCCTCGTACCGGTAGGCGAAGTGTAGGGCGACCCCCCACGAGATGGAGTGACGACCTGGTAAGACATGCAGGAAGTCGATGGATGCAGGTGGCTCAGGACCGTGCTTTGTGGCATTCCTTGGGGGAGGCCTATGTTCAGCAGTGTACTTATGAAAGGCTGTAATGATGATAATGATATATATATATATATATATACAGCAATACCGTGACTTAGCATAACTTCAGAAGTTATTATGTGGAAATTATTTTTATTTCTCTAGTTTTTTTCGTCAGTTTGTACTTTAATTTAAAGTTTATTATTGCTTTATATCAATCGATAAAAATTACTTTTAGAATTTTTAACGTACCTAACGATTTATAACGAAAATAATATACCTACGTTTTATAAATTACTAATTATGAAAAGGTAATGTCCAAGATAAGAAATAAATACAGAAAATATTATGGTTATTATTTGTAGTGTTCTGATTTTTGTTTAGCAAATTTATTCTTTTTATGTTTTAAAGATATATAGCAAAAAGAAATAAAAATTAAGACAATACAAAACAATCATTAGATTTTGACTTTTTTGAGACTTTATTTTCGATTTCTTGAAATTTACATACAAACACTTGTAGCAAAATACCTAACTAAAATTGAAACGTATGAAAATTATTTCCAAATAAGCGAGTGTATTTTTAATAATTATATAAGCTCTTAAAGTACGAAATTATAGAATTTTCAGTTCTTTCAAGAGCCTTCTGACAGATTGTACGTGGTAGAGCCATGCTGCAGCTATATTAATAGTATAGTTGTAGCACGAATGGGTCGGCTCGACAGGGGAAGGACCACGCTCTCACAGAATACCAGCGTAAAATAGCAGCTTAATGCTGCTGTGTTTCGTATGGTGAGTGTAGAGAACCGGAGACCCTTTTTACTGGAAAAGAGGCATTCTATCTTAGTCCTCACGGCTGACAACGCATCTGCATTTTAATTCGCAAATCGAAGATAGGTGTAGATATCTAAGGGCCACAGCAACCACTTACCATCAGGTGGACTGTGTGCTCGTTTGTCACCCTATTCTATAAAATAAAAAAGATTACTAATGATATTTAATTATTTTTTAGTCAAAGATTGAATATGTAGAAACCTGCTATATTTGTAATCAAAAACTTTCTACTACTTTACGCTTTACTATATAAATTTATTCGAGCTGAATATTCATCGGACTAAACAATTCATGACAAGTCTATTAGAGTTGGCGAGGCTATTATTTCGAGCTGTAGAGTGCGGATAAAGACGTCATAATCAATACGAACAATCGGCAATTGCAGTCAGTATTGAGGAAAACTGGCACGCATTTTCCGGCGCGACCGACGGCCGAGCCACCCCGAACGTGCGCGAGTAGCGGCGGGGCTGAGGGGGCGACGGTGAGGGGTCGCAGGGGGCGAGGGGGCGAGGGGCCCGGGGCAGCCGGGGGCTAGGGAGAGGGGAGGCACTCGCCGGCCCCAGTGCCCCCCGGACGCAGCGGTGGCGTGACGCCTCCCCGAGCTTGCACCCGCGGAATGCGGCGCTGACCGTCTCACGCCACCCGATATCGCCGTACACATGGACAACTCCTGCCTTCTCGACCTCCTCATCAGGTGCTTCGCGATGACCGAGCCCGAGGACCTCAATTTCACCGCGTTCACCGACCTCTGCCGCCTGTGCTCGCTGAAGAGTGGGCCCAGGCTTCACATCTTCGACAAGGAATCTGAACAGCGGCAGATCCTTTTCAAGCTTCGAACTTGCCTTCCAACTATGGTGAGTTGTATTTTATTAATATCCTAGACTAAAGTTATTTTATTGCAAAAGACTTAAACAACTGAAATATCAAATTAGGCATTTGAAAATAATTCAAAGTAATAAAAGGATTGTTGAGCGGAAAGTGCAGTGATAGCTACGAGTGTCGCGTCGAGCTGTTGTCGTAGCTATGTAGCGCGTGCGCGCTACGCTGCCTGCTACAGACGATAGACCTGGGATAATAAAGTCACGATACCTGTTGAGTACCGCAGAGATTTATGCTTGCTCTTCTTATAGCTTTTAAGTATAAGAAAAAACTGATCTAATAGAATTTGAGAGCTTTTTCCGTTTTCAATTTATTTTAGTTGTTTGTATACAAAAATATATATATATGGAAAACGCTAATCCTATATAAATAAAAACAATACGCAGTTTAAAAAAATGTCGATTGTGTACAAATTATAAATGATTAGTCATAACAAATATAAGGGGTGATAATTACTAATTATATTTCAATACAAATAAATCACAGTGACTACCTGAACATAATTATTAACTTTTCTCTCACTTAGAAGTAAGCTTTTCAGTACTCAGATATGATACCAGCCTAAATTAATTTGAAGGATGTTATTTTATATATATTATACAATAGTACCTGGCCGAATGAGTTTCGGGTTTTTTTATTTATTTGCATAAACATGGAAAGTAAAACATACAAATGAAAAGTACCATCCAAATACTTTGGACTATTTCCGAGATATCATTTAGATATTATATACATCTTACATTAATATGTATATATTATAATACATATTACGAGTATTGTTAAACAACATCTTAGAGGTCAACTTCTTTTTTATTTGATATATATATATATATATATATATATATATATATATATATATATATATATATATATATATATATATATATATATATATATATATATATATATACATACATATATATTGAATAAGGTATGGAAATACTGCTGGTTAATATTTTAAAACCAACTACCAAATAAAATACTTGTCCCATGGCCTCCTAAATATCTTCAAATAACGCGTAATACCTTAGTACGTCCCTTTGTAGAGGATTTATGTCACAACAACAATAAATTGTATAGCGAGCGTACTATCACCCCTTGTATTGGTTATGACTAATCGAATTATTTATCAGATAGTTGGTTGATTAATTTAATAGAACATTTATTGGTGTAATGACTTATTGGTAAGTGTGGTGTCATCAATTGTGACACTAACAAATTGTCCAATTTATTTGTATAAGAGATATATAAGTGAAGCCGTGTAGTGTAGTGGCGGTGAAACAATATCCACTTCATCATTCTGTCCCATGGCTGTCCTAACAAGCGATAGAGGGAAACTGACACAGGAGTTAAACAGAAGCATATTCCTGATAATAATGCAAAATTTAAAAAATCTGCGGATGTCTACCCGCCTGCCAAACATGGCAACTTTGGCAAATCCCTCCTAATAGGTAGTCTATGAGGGAGGCCTATGTTCACGCGTGGACTTTAATAGGTTTGAATGGAATGGAAGAATAATAATTGTTGCCTCTTATTAGTAAACGTACTCTTCTTATTAACCGAGTTCAAAAACGAGGAGCTTCATTCAACCCGTATATTTTTAAGTACATTTTATGTGATGTGGTAATGAACACTATATTGTACCTATCACATTTCATTTTTTTTGTATTTTATTTATTTATCTACTCGTAAATGCGAAGTGGTCAATGCAGCTAAAGATGGTGAAGCGCACTGACTTAACTTAAATAAAGCTAAGAAAGTTGTGTAGAACCTTGTTCACTCTTGCCTTAATATCTACACTATAATCTTATAGAAAGACAGATGCTGGAAATTTAATCTCCTTGTTGTACGCATTACGAACAATCAAGCAACCCATTTGGTTCGAATAAGACGTAGTCTGTCGACAACAAAAAAGTGAAGACTGGCCGAGCGACTGGTTGCGTGATGGTAAAAGGGAGAAAGGAATTTTAGATATGCGATTCCCGCGCACACTCTTCGAAATGTATAAATAATATCCTATAAAACACCGAACAGTTTTTATTGTATTCCACCTAGTGCCTTATCACTGTTGTAGGTGATTATTGTCTGTGACATAGTGACCACGATTTGTGAGAGCAGAGGACAGTCAACTCGCGGCCGGCGAGTGACCAACGCGTAACAGGTTGACCCTTAACAATACCGCACGCAGTCCACGTGCCATACACTATGTAAAAGATACAGCCTTTATTCATCCCACTGCTGGGCATAGACCTCCTGTCATTTCTGAGAGGGTTATTCAGCAACAAGTGTAACGCGCTTCTCCTCTTGTTGTCTTAAATCTATATATTTTGTATTTATTCCTCAGACATGTAGATTGTACGATGTTTTCCTTACCCGCAAAGCACGTGGTAAAACCGCGCCTATAATTGCAGTTATTAATATTATTGATGCAGGAGGGAATTGAACCCGAGTCGCTTGCGTACTATGTAATTTACGACAAGCGTTTTAAATGCCTGGAATCTGGGGTTGACTTGTTGCAATGTGCGACGGCCTCTAGCCTTATTACTGGGCCCTCGTTGGTTATTAGACATTTAATCTAAAGAAGATAAAAAAATATCATCATCATCTTTACAGCCGCTTACAAGTAAACTGTTGAAAATCGGTCCAGTAATACTTGCATGCTTCATCAAGTTGTCACGCAACACTTCGCTTGCGAGTGGTGTGAATGAGTGTGAGTGATACGATAAGATGGAAGGCTTTATTTCCAGTAAAATAGGTCTCCGGTTTTCTACACTCACTATACGAAATACAGCAGCGTTGAACTGCTATTTTACACTGGTATTCTGTGAGAGCGTGGTCCCTACTCGGTCGAGCCGACTCATTCGTGCTACAACTGTAACACTAATATAGCTGCAGCATGGCTCTACTATGTAATAACTATAGAATATTCTCTAACACCGTCACTACACGGGTACAACACATAATATAATGTAAAATCCACCAAATATAAAGGTTAAAGCTTATTATTGTGATTATTGTTCTTCACACATCATCTAACTAGTTATATTGTGCGGTAAATTCAGCAGATATCAAAGGACGACTTTCTGCCAAAGAAGATCTGCGAGAGATGCGTCACTCGCCTGGAACAGCTGTACGAGTGGCGTCAAAGCTGCATGAGTACCGACTCCGTACTCAGGAATTATGCGGAGTCCATGAGGATTGTCACGTCTACTATCAATTTTCAGGTTAGTTGTTAGATCTTCATGTTCCATCATCATTATCACAAAATCCCACTAATATTATAAATGTGAAAGTTTCTGAGTATGTATGGATGTTTGTTACTCTTTCACGCAATAACTACTTAGTGGATTTTAATGAAACCTTACAATAATATAGCACATACATCAGAATAACACATATGCTACAATTCATAAAGATATTGTGTAAATTGTCTAAAATAATTATAACGATATATGTCAAGTCAGTGGGGAAAAAAAATCTATCATCTGCGGAATATTTTGGCGTGTGCTGCAAAAAAGAGGAATGCCACAAAGCACGGTCCTAAGCCACTTGCATCCATCGACTTCCTGCATGTCTTACCAGGTCGTCACTCCATCTAGTGGGGGGACGCCCTACACTTCGTCCGCCGGTACGAGGCCGCCACTCGAGAACCTTTTTTATCCATCGGTTGTCGGTTTTTCGAGCTATATGGCCGGCGCATTGCCACTTACTAATCCGTTGGGCTATGTAGATCACTCTGGTTCTACCGCGGATATACTCATTTCTAAATTTATCACGCAGAGAAACTCCGAGCATAGCCCTTTCCATAGCTCGCTCAGCGACCTTGAGCTTCATCATACGGCCAGCAGTGAAGAACCACATCTCAGTTCCATAAGTCATCACTGGCAACACGCATTGGTTGTACAGTCTCGTTTTCAAGTTTTGAGATATACCTGACGAGAAGATGTGCCCTAATTTCCCGAACGCTGCCCAGCCGAGTTGAATCCGTCGATTGACCTCTCGGTCAAAGTTTGATTTACCTAGTCGGACTATTTGTCCCAGGTAAACATACTCGTCAACAACTTCGATGTTAGTGCTCCCAACAACTACCGGCATAGGTGTGACATGGACGTTATACGTGATCTTTGTTTTGTCCATGTTCATCTTAAGACCTATCCGTTGGGAGGCACTATTGAGGTCATCGAGAATAGTGCTTAGGTCCTGCAGCAATTCTGCCATAAGGACTATATCGTCGGCAAATCGAAGGTGAGTGATGTAATCGCCGTTAATGTTAAATACCGTATCCTTTCTAGTCCAGAAGCTTGAAAACGTCTTCCAAAGCAGCGTTGAAGAGTTTCGGGGATATAACGTCACCCTGTCTTACACCTCTCTGCAATTGGATAGGTTTCGTACTCTGGTTCTGTACTCGGATACTCATCGTAGCTCTTCTGTACAAACACTTCAGCACTTCGATATAATGTGGTGGTAACATAGTGGTAATATGTGACCTAATTATTTGGTTAAAAGCAACAGATCGACTCCCTTTTTAAAAAAAGGATATGAAAGGTTGAGAGTTAAATTAAGTTAAATTAAACGCGAACAATCCATGAAACTAATTTTACCCTGTAGAATTATTATTTTGTTACATTACAACCGTGTATTCAAAAAGTTAAGTGTAAATAGAATAAAAATCGATACAGAGATAGAACGAGATAAGTCGCCACATGTTGCGGCCTTATTATCAATTGAACAGTGACAGCGCGTAATGATCGATGCGCATTTCTAATTATTATTTATTGGCATTAATTTTTTTTTGTTACCATTTTATTATTATAAAACTGAAGTGATAAACGAACTCACAGTTGTAAGTGGCTATTGCAGTTCATGGACACCTGCACCCAGCTTCAAAAAACATAAGACTACAGATGCGCTTTCACCTCATAGAACTAAGATGAAATGCCTCACAACTGATAATATATTATACTGGCTCTCTTTAACACTTCTCTCCATCCACAATACGAATACACAGCGGCATTAAACTGCTATCTCACAATGCACGCATAATAAATTTAAATATCTAATGTTTTATTTTCAAATTGTATGTGGTTTTATTACCTTAACTGGCACGCACATTAAAGGGGGGTTTTCACAGTACTTTTACTCCCCGGCCAATGCAGAGGTAGTAAAACCTCATACAATTTGCAAATAAAATTTATTAAAACTTAATTTAATATTTACAAATATGGTCAAGTTTTCTGAAGTAAAGTCGTTTCTATACGTTTGAAAACTGCTTCTGATAACGTACTTAACTGAAACCACAGGGTTTTTGTTGCAAGTTGTATACAGATAGAATATAGTGTTTCACATCCCATAGTTTATGATATAATAATCAAAAACCGTTTAATTCATCAACATTTTTGATGATTATACAGGATTGTTTCGCAATATACGCCCAAATTTGCAGAAAAGGTTCAGAATAAGTAATATAGGCAAATGGTGAAGAAAAATTCATTTAAAAAAGTCTCATACATTCTTGCTTTTTATCATTTAAATTAAAAATGCGTGGTAATGCACTATTTTAACTGATAGTCATTTCGAAATATCTAACGCCTACTATTTTACTACGCACGCACACATTCGTAAGGGTCGATCGGTCGGCAAAAACAATGTGAATTGAATCGCACACAGAGGAGCGTGCTTACGCTTAGTTTTTGCTTATAAATCACATTCAATTTGGGATAATTTCAAATAAAAGTAGACTCCCCATTTACTCGTATTTTCAAAATTTTTAATAACGGTATATCTTATATATATGTAAATTAAGTTTAAAATTGTCTAGTCTTTGAAAACTAACCCTGTATTTCATTCAAAAAATACTACATCCCTCATCATCGTCATATTTCTCTCTATCTGTTCGCGAAGTTTCATAAAAGTCCGTTTAGCCTTTCAAACATAGCCCGAACAGACAGGGACAGGTACTATAAAAATGTTTAGTATGAAAATAAACCCCTGATCTGTTATATTTAAAGCCAGTTATATTTAAAGCCAGTTATTCCGATATTACGGACTGATACTTCAATTTTATTTATGTATACAAATATAGAAATATAGGTAATTTAATTATTTTAAATAGGCTAGTAAAGTTGGCGCTAATCAATCGCTGGTGTGTTCGATAACGCGATATCAAACGATGATTTATATAATATTATGTTAAACTCGATATAAACAATTAAAAGAAATAAATAAACCTTCTATTATTTCTCATTTCCTTTCAGTTTTACAAGTGGCAAAGTCACACTGCAGCTATATAATGGTTGTGGCACGAATGGGTCGGCCCGATCGGGGAAGGACCACGCTCTCACAGAATACCAGAGTGCAATAACAGCATGATGTCGCTCTGTTTTGTATATGATATGTAGATATCTTTTTTACTGGAAACGTGGCATTCCATCTTAGTCTTCAGAGGTGGCAACTCATGTGTATTTTGATTCTTAATCGAGGATAGATAGATGTATTTGTTTATGAGTCTCAGCATCCACTTACCATCAGTTGGACTGTGTGTAGTAAAAGAAGCTCATAGTTTTAACAGTAAACAGCAACTGCAGCCCATGGGGACTTGAAACCAAAAGCCAAAGATTCTGGATTCGCGGCCTGGTACTGTCTAGCGTAGTGTAGAAACGCGCGCACCGTGCTTTTTAAGGGAATGGTGATCAAGTAAAAGAAAACCTTCAAATGCTGATTTTAGTTTAAATTTGATTTGATACTAACCGTAGTTCCTACGTTGTATATTAAATGCAGATACCTTATCACCCTCTATGATGGAGTGCTTCGTACCCAGTGAATAAGATGTCCGATTCTCGTTTCTCATCATACGAAGCACAGCAACATTATGATGCTGATTCCCCAAGTGATTCTGTGAGAGCGTGGTCCTTTCTTGGTCGAATCGACACATTCGTTCTGCAACCTATAACTGCAGCGTGGCTCTCCCATAATAAAAACAATATTATGTGTACCATCACGATAGTTGTCACAATCTTTTTTGTTAACATTCGTCTTTTTATGTCCCTACGACTCTTCCATTTAATATCCCTTCGACAGGTCCATTTAAAAATAATACCATTTTTAACTAAACATTTGCTATTTAACTTCGATCCTAATAATGTTTATTAGCTCAACCTGTATGTGTGTACATACATACACAAATATAGGTCGAGCTAACAAAGTAAAATGTATTTAGGAATGTGTGTATCTATGCCTTTATGCATTTATGAATGTATTTTTAGTAGCATAGTATAGTTAATTAAGTATACTGTTGTTTTCACCCACTTCCGGACGTCAGAACAATGTGAAATGTTGCAGACATATGAGGAATAAAGAAAGAAATGACAGTACAATAATTCCACGACCTTATATTATCACTTGGATAATGACAACTCATGACAACTCATAGGTATTAGTTTTTTAAATTCTAATTTTGTCGATTTCTTCAAGAGCTGAAACAAATAAGCCATTTTACACATTAATTCATTTTTAAATAATAACTATCACTTGTTTTTAGTGACAAACGTGAATACGAGTCGTTCAAGCGAGTGTATTAACAAAACACGGCAACTGACTCGGTACGGCCCTACCCCTCTATCGATCCATACGCGGCTGACTCGTATCGACCCACTACCCACCTCCCTTACATACGTTTTATGCGACTTTAAATCTTATTACTACACAACAACATCAAAAATACCAAAACATAGTACCTCTCGTCAGAACACTTGAGACATACAATTTCGAACCCAATAAATACACAGTATGAGTCTATATTGAGTACACTTCCTATGCCTTTGCAGTTCGCGGATAGTTCATGAATTATCTACTTTAACAGGATGGTCATAAGGCTGTCAGCAAAGTGATGCGCGAAGTAGTGTTGGAATTCGTAAACTGGATACGCATGTCCAGAAATACTTTGAATTTGTAGTTTTGTAACAACCACGACTTATAAATCAATAGTGGAGTTTTGGAAATCCACTTAAGATTTTTAAATTTGTAACAAAGAATGAGCACAAACAAAATAAGCTTATTATATTTTTTACTGCACCAAATCCTGTACAATAATACGAACATAATACTATATGGCACTAGAACCAGCTAATTTTGGGTAGAACAGAGAATTTTTAACTTCATAATAATAATATCATTGGATCATATGCTTGGTCTTCTTATTATGTGCATATTGGCTATACCTCCAAAATTTTAAGTCATTATGGTAGTTAGGAGTATAAAAATCAACTTCCTTTTCTTATTAAGTCTGTTAGGTTTACGTCTAAGTCAAAGAAGCATGTTAAAACTTTTTACAGGAAAGGAAAAAACTTTGAAGTTGCGTTAATATCTATCCACATAAATAGAACTTTTGATATTATTCATATTAGACATGAAATAATCCCTTTTTTGTGATACCACCCACCCACACATTACTTAGTAACCAATAATAATGCTTAACGATTATGAAGTTCACTAAGTAAGCATATATACAAACAGGTCACAAAACAGTAAAAAGCCTTTTCACTAACAGGAGTACTGAAATGTCATTGCTGTTACAAAAGGGGTGGTCATGTAAAGCAAGGAGAGCAGAGGTGCAAGCTGCAAGTGCATTAACACGCATCGAATCCAAGGTCGGGGGTTCACCGTCACGGCCCGGGGGTGAAGTTAACCCTGACCTAGCACGGGAGGTGAAGGATATTCCTACTACTGCCTCCCCGTCCGCCCGCTGGGGCCCCGACAACCCCGCCTGAGCATCACTTGCACTGAAACGTTTGAAGCCTTCCCCACTCGTCAGATCTAGTGATGAATGTGTTAAATATAACCTAGGTTGTTAGTAGCGTAGGCAAGTAGCGATCGTCCAGCGTATACATCGCACAGACCATCTTGACAACTTTGTTTCGAATATCTCTTTTACAATAACATTCACATATAAACATTACAATAAAAAATTTAAAAACGGAAATGAATGATCACTTTATTGGATCGTTTTCATTTTCAATCCATTTCCTCTTTGTATACATGCTTAATTAATGATTATGTCGCTTAAATAAGTCAGGAGTAGTCAAGTATAATTCACTTACGCATTGACAAGTGTTATAAACAGATATGTAGTATGTCTTATTTAAAGACGCGAAAATACTTTACAAGATAATTTTTAGTGTTGTTAAAAAGAGATAAGACATTTTTTTACCACTGCGGACTTTTTTCTAGGCTTTTTGAAGAACTACAATACTTTAGTAGGTACATTATTTTGATATATCTCTGAAGGTTTGGCCAGTCAGTAAGTGCCCGAAAATCGATTTTTGACGACTCGATTACAATACATAGATTTTTTTCGACTTGAAATTGTGTTGTATTGACCTTCCGTAAAAAATCACTAAATGAGAGTGAAAACTGTAACAAAATCTGTTCCGTATTTTAAAATAATATGGGGAGAAACAGAAATGATGAGGAGAGACGCAAAGAGCGAATTTGTTTTAAACTATTTAGAGATTATACTGCCAATATCAGTAGACATTAATGGAAAATTATTGTTCTGTAGGCATATCTTTCTAATTTTATATTAGTGGAGGGGTTTATTATATATTTTGTGCAATAAGTTTATTGTTTGATTTGGGTGTACAAAAAGGCGCGACTTAATATGCCACGGCATTCTCTGCCAGTCTAGATCCAGGTCTATTAGAAAATGTGAATAACACAACATAAACACACATATAAAAACACAGAAATGCATATTAAGTTATCGGCTATAAAGTAGTTAAATCCAGTTACATAAGATGGGAAATGTTGCCAATCCGCCTGCCAAGCGTGGTAACTATGGCAAATATCCCCCTATGAGGGGGAGGTCTATGTTCAGCAGTGGACTGATGATAGGCTGTATGATGATAATGATGATGCTGATATATGCCTGACATAAACACTATACCGACCGTCGCGTCTATCGGAAGCCATAAAATTTTTCTAGTGTTCCATATCATTTCATTCGCTCATTCATTCATTCGATCATTTCGCTTAAGTCGCTATCACACAGTAGTCTAACTATCCTTAGTTTTTACAAGCAAGTATCTAAGACAATTATGGTAATCGACGGCGCCATGGCGCAGTGGCTTAGCATTAAGTTGCAACGTCAAGGGCTGCGGTTTCGAATCCCGCACGGAACAAATATTTGTATGGCCTACAAATATTTGTTTCGGGTTTGGATGTTGTTTGTTGTGTCAAGGACAACCTTGTGCAATTTATACATGTAAACTGCCTCCACGATACAGGAGAAAATCCAAGTATTTTAACGTTTTATTCAGATGGCTATAATTATGGTAATATTTTATGTTTTTTTATTATTTTCCGTGCTATGGTGGCTTAATAGAATCCGTTACATCCCTTATAATTACTCCGTGAGTGTCGTAAGTTGCGACAGAGGGAAATTTAACAGCAGATGGGCAGCAGCAGCGGATAGCAAATTCAAAATGCGGTTGAATGCTAATTATATATACTCTAGCTGATATCCACTCGCTTCGCTGGGCGCACGATAATAGACGATAATAAAGTAGACATAATTTATCAAGATTTTTTTGATGGGACTATCGTAAAGTCCTTTATTAGTGAGCGTCTACATTGCGAAATGAGTAACTACACTAAATTTCAAGTCAATCGAATGTACAGGTTTAGAGATCTTGTGATGAGTCAGTCAGTGGTTTTAGCTTATATATATATATATATATATATATATATATATATATATATATATGTGTGTGTATATATATATATATATGTGTGTATATGTATATATCTTTATATATAAAAAGTACGTGTCACGTTGTTTGTCCGCGATGGACTCCTAAACTACTGAACTGATTTCAATGAAATTTTTGGTCAATGTGCAGTTTGGTCCAACTTAAAAGATAGGATAACTTACATGTCAATTTATAGTCGCAATACAATATTATTTTATTGCAAATTATTTGTCTATTATTTGACAGTCACAATTATCTGTTAGCTCCAAACGATTCTGTCAGATGACGATATCTGTTGACTGGATTGAGTAAATATTTAATAGATGGCGCTATGTTAAAAATACAAACGTTTAATATAAGCTACAATTTAGTAGTATAACCACCACGTGTTGCTGTAAATATTCAACAGATAGAACCGATTTCAAAAAAAATTTGCAGAATGTGTGCAGTTTGGTCCAACTTGAGAGATAGGATAGTTTTATCCTGATAAGTGACCCTCAATTTTTTTATTGCTAATTTCAGTAGTTTTCTTGGGAAAGCAAATGTTCGTTCGGAAAGGGCAGAACAACGTCTGCCTGGTCAGCTAGTATATATATATATATATATATATATATATATATATATATATATATATATATATATCTTTATATATAAAAAGTACGTGTCACGTTGTTTGTCCGCGATGGACTCCTAAACTACTGAACTGATTTCAATGAAATTTTAGGTGAATGTGCAGTTTGGTCCAACTTAAAAGATAGAATAGCTTACATCTCAATTTATAGTCGCAATACAATATTATTTTATTGAAAATTATTTGTCTATTATTTGACAGTCACAATTATCTGTTAGTTCCAAACGATTCTGTCAGATGACGATATCTGTTGACTGGATTGAGTAAATATTTAATAGATGGCGCTATAATAAAAATGCAAACGTTTAATATAAGCTACAATTTAGTAGTATAACCACCACGTGTTGCTGTAAGTATTCAACAGATATCTTCGGTAAACAGAACCGATTTAAAAAAAATTGCAGACTGTGTGCAGTTTGGTCCAACTTGAGAGATAGGATAGTTATTGTCCCGATAAGTGACCCTCAATTTTTTTATTGCTAATTTCAGGAGTTGTTTTGGGAAAGCAAATGGTCGTTCGGAAAGGGCAGAACAACGTCTGCCTGGTCAGCTAGTATATATATATATAATATATATATATATATATATATATATATATACACTAGCGATACGCCCCCGCGTGGGTGGAATTTCGTAAAATCTCTTAGCTGACCTGTACTCAGTAAAATAAATATTTCTACCATATTTCAAGTCTCTAGGCCTTATGGTTCCAGAGATATCGTGATAGATAATAGTAGTGTCAACTTTGAGGACAAAATTTTTATGTTGCAGTCTTCTGCGATAGTAACTTATGGAAAACGGTAAATCAGCGCCTGTGTTTTATAATTAATTAATTAACTTTGGTACAAAATTTAGATTCTGCCAACCTTAAAATGCTCTTTATACATTAATAGTCCAGTTAAACTAACATACGGATGATCGTAGGGATAAAAATTATACGACTTTTTTCAATCTTTGAAACCAACCATTTTTTTTAATTTAAGTTGGTTCAATAGACTCCCCCGCACAAAAGGCGACCCTCTTTACAAAGTGCGTCTGAAGTTCAGGTGCAATATGGAGTGGAAAGTGTGAGCGATCGATGCAAGGACTCCTTGGTACAGAGGCTGCACTGTGTATATAGGAAGCGCGGAAGGCGCCCGCTTTGACACCTTCTAAGGCATCGCGTTTAACAGAGATCGAAATAAAACAAATGAAAGATTTTTTTTAAATCAGTGCATTTAGGTAGTATTTTTATCTGTGTGTAGTGTTTTTTTTTTTAAATTTAGTATTTAAAACAACACAGATGCAAATATTGGAATTTGGAGTAAGATTTATTATTATATTTTACAATATAGATACACGATTTGTATACGCACTTTCTCGGATAAATTAACAAAATATATTTTTACCTTACTTTCTATGGAGCATTACTTAATTTGGTAAATATATGTGTTGTTTTGGAAAATGAAATATTTCGTAGTAACTAATAGAAATAAATAAATGGTGACATCATCATGATATTAGTTTTAATACCGAAGCTTTGATTATTTACCCTATCTTATGTAACCCTAGTGTCGTTCATGGAAGCCCCAATTTAGAAGCTTTTGCTATAATCAAAGCGCGTATGATAAGCACGACTGGGACCCTGCCAGACCCTTATCAGCGAGGGGACGATCCTTGCGTACACAATACAATTGTGAGTTCAATCTTTTAATGAAAAATATATATTTCGGTAAGTTAATATTCAAGGGAGGAAGGTAAGAATTACAAACCGAGTCTCAGTTTTCACGCAAAAAAAAAAAGGAAGCATTCTTAAAGTTTAACATTTGTGATAAAACGATAAAATTTAGGTAGAACTAGCAGTCATATTAAGTTATAATTTTAAATTATAAAATAAATATAAAAACTTAACAAATTTCTAAGTTAATGACAGCGAACATTTTCACAATTTGTAGCTAGTGTATTTGTATATTGTAAACTCTATATATTGTAAGTTATACAGAAAAATAATACGAGTTTAAAAAACTTAGACAACACGCATTGATTATAAGTTTTATTTATTTATTTTTTCTCCTTTTTTTAAAAAAAAAAAAAACGTTACCCCCACTACACTAGGATTTTCTCCTGTATCGTGGAGGCAGTTTACAAACACAAATTGCACAAGGACAAACATCCAGACCCGGAACAATTATTTGTAGGCCATACAAATACTTGTTCCGTACGGAATTCGAAACCACGGCCTCCAGCGCAGCAACTCATTGCTAAGCTACTGCGCCGCGGAGCCGTCATCAAGTTGTGATGAGATTTTAATGAACATTTTTTTTTAAATAATCATTGTACTTCAATTTTATTATAACATTGTTTAATAACATCGGTATAGAACATATTGCATTACTGTGATACGTTTTTTATCTATTAATTCAGTGTAGAATGTAAGGTTTCTAACGAATTACATTGTCACGAATAACCAGTGTCACTGTAATAAAAAAAACTTACGTATACGTTTTAATTTGATTCGTTTATTGATGTGTATTATCTTTCGTCTTTAATAGAAAGTCGTTAAAAGTAACTTTTGGCGACTCTGTGGCGCATTGGCTTAGCAATGAGGTGTGTAGTTATAAAAATAATAAATTTTACAAGGTATTTCAGTATTTAGTTAAATATTCAAGATGCATAAGACTTCACTATTCACCCTTAGTACAATTGTTGTCTCAAGATCAAGCTTTCAGTAACCCTCTGTATAACTTAGACCCTTTTTAATGAAAAACAGGCAATACCATCACCGTCCTTTTCCTTTCCGAGATTCGCGAGGTCGTTGAACCTCCCCCGTGTCAAATTTGGGCAATTAAGCATAGGGTGTTTTGGCTACGTGTTACGGAATGAAAGTCGGCGGAACTAGGGAGCCGTTCTCGCTTTCTGGGGTGAATGCACTACGGGGGCGGCCACCCTTACGCGACTTTAGGGAGGCTCCGATCGCATAGAAGATACTCACGAAGGATTACGACGTAAACTACAATAAAAATCGTGTAGTATATTAAAAAAATGCCACATCAAAAGTGTAAACCTCAAAATCCGAAAACGTGTCAGTATCATGTTCAATATTAGTTTATAATAAAGAATAGATTTTAAATATTAATTCTATGTTAACTTTAACAGGATGGTACCGTGAACATGGATAAGATGACGGAAGCCCAAAAGACAGCATATTTGGAGGCGCATGTGGCCGTACAACAGCACATGGCTCAAGCTGCTGCTGCTGCCCGTCGTGAACAACAACAACAGCAGCAGCAACAACAACAACAACAACAACAACAGGTGCAACAACAACAGCAGCAGCAGCAACAACAACAGCAGCAACAGCAACAACAACAGCAGGCTCAGCAGCAACAACAGCAGCAGCAACAGCAACAACAGCAGCAGCAGCAGCAGCAGCAACAGCAACAACAACATCAACAGCATCAACAGCAACAAAATAATGCTTCAAATAATACACGTCATCACCAAGAAATGCAAGTAAGTGTATCATTGAAAACCTATTTTTAATATACAATATAACACACAGTAACACGATATCTCCGAGATTAGTTTTCCCATTTAGCAAATTTTTATTTACATTTTTTATTTTTTTCTAACAGTGGTAGAGCCACGCGGCAGCTTTTGCTGTAGCACGGATGGGCCGGCTCGAACCGGGGTGGTACCACGACCTCACAGAAAACCAGCGTGAAGTAGAGATTTACCTCTGCGTTTCGCTTGGTGAGTGCAGGTGGCCGGAGGCCCTTATTACTGGAAATGAGGCATTCCATCTTAGTCCTCACGGGTGACAACGCATCTACATTTTGATTTGTAATAGAGGATAAATGTAGATGTCTATGGGCCGCAGCAACCACTTACCATCAGGTGGGCTGTGTGCTCGTTTGTCACCCTTATCCTATAAAAAAAAAAAAAAAAAACATTTTTTACTTTCTTTTTATACTTTAACTTTGGTTGTAACAGATCTGATCTGATAAAATATATCTTAAACTGAGTAATTAAAAAAAATCAAAAAATAATTAAAGTAATCGCCTAACGTTTGCAATGTTCAAAAAAATCTTCCAAAAATTTAAAAATATGAAAACGGTACATACTTCTTAATTTTTGTGAAATGAAACGTGAAATATATAAAATAAGTTATTCAATGTGTTATTCAATCCTTCTTAGGTTCTGAATTTAGAATATGATTACATATATATTCTTTTAATTAATAAATATTGAAGTGATGGGTGGGATGCCGTGTAGTGGCGGTCACGAATATCCACTACCCCATATCCTCCCGCGGGTGTCGTAAAAGGCGACAAAGGGAAACAGGCAGGAGATGGGCAGCAGCATCTTCCTGGTAACGGCAAAAATACAATAAAAAACTGCGGTTGCCAACCCGCTCGCCAAGCGTGGCAACTATGGCAATATACCCCCCATGATGAGAGTTACGAAGAGACGGCCCCCAGTCCCCGGCGGCCCCGCTATTCCTGGCTACGGTGGCGACCATGGTAACGGCGGGGCAGGGGGTGCTAAGAATCTCCGGTGGAGGTTCGGTTGCCACCTTAGACGACTCGACCTGGCAACGTACAACGCACGCACCCTGAGGACTGACGAGAAGATCGTGGAGCTGGAAGAAGAGATAGACAAGTAGCGCTGGCATATTATAGGATTATCCGAAGTCCGAAGAGAGGGGGAGGACACGGTAATCCTCGAATCCGGCAACTTGCTCTATCACCGGGAGGGCGACCATCTGTCCCAAGGAGGTGTCGGATTTATCGTCCACAAGTCTATCGTTAACAACGTTGTAAAGATCGGGAGTGTGTCGACGAGGGTTGCGTACCTTATACTCAGAATCACCAAACGGTATTCGCTGAAGGTCATACAGGTTTACGCACCAACCTCGGCACACCCCGATGAGGAGGTGGAGGAAATGTATGAGGATATCTCTAGAGCCATGCATTCCTCCAAAACCCAATATACGGTGTTAATGGGAGACTTCAATGCAAAACTAGGCACAAGAGAGAACGGTGAGCTGAAAGTAGGGAAATTTGGAATAGGGCAACGGAACCCAAGGGGCCAGCAGCTGGCCGACTTCATGGAGAAAGAGGGACTCTTTATGATGAACTCTTTCTTCAAGAAGCGGCCCCACAGGAAGTGGACCTGGTCGAGCCCCGACGGTTCGACAAAAAATGAGATTGACTTCATTATGACGACCAGACGACAACTGTTCAGTGATGTCTCAGTGATCGCGAGGGTGAAAACCGGCAGCGATCACCGAATGGTTAGAGGCACACTGAACCTAAACGTTAAGTTGGAGAGGTCTCGTCTAATGAAGTCAACGCTCCGTCCCCCTCGTGCTCTGTTCCAAAATTTCCGAAACCTTTCAGCTCGAGTTACAAAACCGTTTTCAGTGCCTAGAAGACTGCAATGAAGTTGACGATATGAATGACAAGCTCGTGGAAACTGTCCATGTGGTCGGAGCTAAGTTCTGCAAGACCCGCCGCAGAAGAACACAAAACCTCTCCGATCACACTCTTAATCTCATGGTTGTTAGACGGGAGATGAAGCTACATTCTTCAACAGATTTGACAGCATACAGGCAACTGAACAGACAGATCTCCAAATGCATGCGGCGGGACTTACGCAACTTCAATACAGCTCGTATTGAAGAAGCGATCGAGCGGAACCAAAGCTCCAAAGTCTTTGCCAGAGATCTGTCTGCCAGAAAGAGCCAACTGTCAAAGCTGAAGACCGAATGTGGCAGCATCGTTTCCGGGACACCTGAGATTTTGAGTGAGATTGAGAGGTTCTATGGGCAGCTGTACACGTCATCGTTGGAGCCACACGCAAGTGTGAGTAACGATCCAAGAGCGAGTCTTATCCGACACTATTCCGAAGATATCCCGGACGTCAGTCTGAGCGAGATTAGAATGGCTCTCCAGCATCTTAAAAACGGCAAGGCCCCAGGCGAGGATGGAATTACAGCGGAGCTTCTGAAAGCGGGTGGAAGACCGGTACTTGAAGTCCTTCAGAAGCTCTTTAATTCCGTCCTCCATGGTGGCATTACACCGGAGGCGTGAAGCAGAAGTGCAGTGGTCTTGTTCTTCAAGAAAGGTGACAACGCTCTCTTGAAGAACTACAGACCGATTTCCCTTCTGAGCCGCGTCTACGTGCTGTTTTCGAGAGTCATTACGAATCGTCTCGCGCGCAGACTTGACGACTTCCAGCCTCCCGAACAAGCCGGTTTCCGAAAGGGCTTTAGCACCATAGACCACATACATACCCTTTTTTTTTTTTGCGGATGGAAAATCATCTAATGACGCCTTTCGCTGTGGGTGGAGCGGAAGGGAGTGTCAGACTTTTACTGACTAAAAACCATCCGTGTTCCTTCAGTGCCCTTACGTTCCGGAGCCGCGGTATCTCTTTCGAACAGCCCGCAGCCCCGGCAGGCGTCGGTCCTTGCGGGCCCCTTCACGCTGCTGACAGCTCTTTGAGGCGCGCGTGGAACAAAACGCGCCGTCGACACGGCCTGTCGTCGTTAGACGGACGGACGGCGAGCTACCCATTGCTCGCCGTCCACAGGCCCGCGCCTACGGTGGCCGGGGGCCACGACGTAGCCCCCGACGCCCGGGGCGTCTCCCGCGGCGGCCGGGAAGGAAAGCTGTTGCTCTTTCCTTCTCCCGCTCCGCCACCTCCTTCGCTAGCATCACTGCTTCGCAGAAGGTGGTGACGGCATCCCATTCCGTCTCGCTCCGGACCATGGCTTCGACCAGGGCCGGACGCGAGAGGTCGCCGCCGCCTATCGCCGCTACGAGGACACGGCGGTGCTCCGCCCAAGCAGGGCACACCTCCACGGTGTGCTCCACCGTGTCCTCCGGTCCACATACATACCCTACGGCAAATTGTACAGAAGTCCGAAGAGTACAATTTACCACTATGTCTAGCGTATGTGGACCATGAGAAAGCCTTTGATTCCGTCGAAATTTGGGCGGTGCTGCAGTCCCTTCAGCGGTGCCAAGTTGACTGTCGGTATATCGAAGTGCTGAAGTGTTTGTACAGTAGAGCTACGATGGCTATCCGAGTACAGAACCAGAGTACGAAACCTATCCAATTGCAGAGAGGTGTAAGACAGGGTGATGTTATATCCCCGAAACTCTTCACCGCTGCATTGGAAGACGTTTTCAAGCTTCTGGACTGGAAAGGATACAGTATTAACATCAATGGCGAGTACATTACTCACCTTCGATTTGCCGACGATATAGTCCTTATGGCAGAATCGCTGGAGGATCTAAGCACTATGCTCAATGACCTCAATAGTGTCTCCCAACGGATAGGTCTTAAGATGAACATGGACAAAACAAAGATTATGTTTAATATCCATGTCACACCTATGCCGGTAGTTGTTGGGAGCACTAAGCTCGAAGTTGTTGACGAGTATGTTTACCTGGGACAAATAGTCCGACTAGGTAAGTCCAACTTCGACCGAGAGGTCAATCGACGGATTCAACTCGGCTGGGCAGCGTTCGGGAAGCTACGACACATCTTCTCGTCAGACATACCTCAAAACCTTAAAACGAAATTGTACAACCAGTGCGTGTTGCCAGTGATGACATACGGAACTGAGACGTGGTCCTTCACTGCTGGCCGGATGAGGAAGCTCAAAGTCGCTCAGCGAGCTATGGAGAGGGCTATGCTCGGAGTTTCTCTGCGTGATAAACTCAGAAATGAGGATATCCGCAGTAGAACCAGAGTGACCGACATAGCCCAACGGATTAGTAAGCTGAAGTGGCAGTGGGCCGGCCATATAGCTCGAAGAACCGACAACCGATGGGGAAGAAAGGTTCTCGAGTGGCAGCCTCGTACCGGTAGGCGAAGTGTAGGGCGTCCCCCCACGAGATGGAGTGACGACCTGGTAAGATATGCAGGAAGTCGATGGATGCAGGTGGCTCAGGACCGTGCTTTGTGGCATTCTTTGGGGGAGGCCTATGTTCAGCAGTGGACTTGTGAAGGGCTGTAATGATGATGATGATGATGAAGTGATGGGAAAAATCGCAAACTTAAAACCACTCTCTCTATCACACTAGGTATTTCTGAACGACGTTTTACATTGGTTTAATCATTATATTTATAGTATAATTGTGTATCGGTAAGTGATAGTGTGACTTCTGAATGACTTGACTGATTAACTAACTATAAAGTTTTCGAGTTGAACTATTTAGACACATGATGATTCTTTGGGAGAGGCCTTTGTTCAACTGTGGACTTATGAATAGTGTATTTGATACTTATGATTATGATCAACTATTTAGAACATATTTATCTATGTTTGCGATTCAATTTATTGTTTAATATTATATTTTTATTTTTACAGCAAGCTCAAAATCCTAGTAGTGCTCACCAAGGTCATCCATCCCCACCAACTGTGACGTCAACACAGCACTATGCGAGCATGAACTCCCCAATTAAGGTGCCGGTAGTGAGCTCCAGCACGGGTGGGCCAGATAGCACCTTCACGGTGCCCGATGATGTCGGTATGGGTTTTGAGGGCGGTGTGCGTGTGTTGCAGAGTCTTGGCAATTGGTAAGACAAAAAAGCAAAAATTAAATAACATAAAACATAAATACTGTTAAATTAATATCTGCCTATAAATCTTCTAACCATAAAAAGTTAACTCTCTGCGTGTTGTTTGCCTCTACTATTTTTTCATCCTTATTTCATCAATTCATTCAAAACATTCCATCAAAAGTCCACTGCTCACTAAACGCCTCCCCATACGTTTTACGTGGTAGAGCAATGCTGCAGCTATATTAATAATATATAACTGTAGCACGAATGGGTCAGCTCGACCGGGGAAGGACCACACTCTCACAGAATACCAGCGTAAAATAGGAGCTTAACGCTGCTGTGTTTCGTGTGATGAGTGTAGAAAACCGGGGACCCTTTTTACTGGAAACGAGGCATTCCATCTTAGTCCTCGCGGGTGGCAACGCATCTGCATTTTGATTCGCAAACGAGGATAGATGTAGATGTCTATGGACTACAGCAACCACTTACCATCAGGTGGACTGTGTGCTCGTTTGTCACCCTTATCCTATGAAAAAAAGATAGGGTCATAGTCGGGTTCGCAACCGCATGTTTTCTTTTGAGCTTTTATCAGGATGATGAAGCTGCCCATCCCTTGTTTTAATTTGCTTGTGTCTCCTCTGGCGACACCCGAGGAATGATATCTTTATGTGGGTTTATATTTAATCAGTTTTTCGTGTAATTGTGGAATATAATGCGGTATAATGTGATAAAATAAAATGTGGTATAAATATGCACTACACCATGTCGTCCCTTAGGGGTGTCGTAAGAGGCAACAGAGGGAAATAAACCAGGAGACGGGCAGCAGCGTCTTCCTTATAACAACTAGATAATAGAAAGCTGCGTTTGTCAACCCGCCTGCCAAGCGTGGACACGAGAAACTATGACAAATAATTCCCTTATAAGGCAACTAGCTGTGCCCCGTGGTTTCACCCGCGTATATCACGCGTCTGCGCCTTACGACATGCGAACTTCGAGAGAGACATCACGACGGACGGTTGCTGAATTAACAAAGATTTAAAAAGTGAAATATGTTACTAAAATTACATGGTTAACGTAATTGGTGGTTATGCATGATACAGGTAGTACATGATACGAATAATGTGGCCTAGTTTGTACCGGCGTTACTATTTCACATTTTAATATGAAAAAGTAGTTATTGTGACATAACTGTAATAGTTAAACATATGGTATTTCAGACTTTTTTGTAGATATTGATATCTTCTATAAAACTGAAGTATATTACTTTGCTCTATTATTAATAGTTTCCGCAGCGTACGCAATATAAGGATTCTTTTTGGTATTTTTTCACACCTTGGGTTACATTAACGAAGTTTTCATACGGATCCCCAACTTTTTTGAAAAATTTATTTAGCCTATATTCATCAGGGATAATGTAGGATTCTAATGGTGAAAGAATTTTTCAAATCGGTCCAGTAGTTTCGGAGCCTATTCAATTCAAACAAACAAACAAATCTTTCCTCTTTATAATAGTAGTGTAGATATATGGCGAAGCCTACTCGTTCGTGTTCAGCGGTGGACTGAGATAGGCCGTAATAAATGATGAATGTATAATATACGAAACAGCATGTACACAAGACCGAGAAATTCTAACCGAAAATCTAAGCTAATCAAAACAAAAGTGACAATTGTGTAACATAAGAATAATTATCAGAATTAAATATTGCGCAGTAACTTCTCACAATAGCCTAAATAAACAATTTGTTGTCATTACATCTTGTTTATTGCCGGGACGTTAATTAGGTACGATCTAATTATTATCAAAAAAGGATTATGTTATTGAAATTACTTACAATTATACAGTATAGTTAGAGTGATTAAAAGTCCTACTGCGTTTGCGCTGGTTCTCCCCTCGGGAAAAATCTGAACTAATGGTCAAAGTAAAAAAGACTTTGTATTGTTTTTTGAACGTGAATAAAATACATAAAATAATTTTTATTAATATAGTGAGAAATTCAAATCTTTAAAACCCTCTCAGAAATGATAGAAGGCCTTTGCCTAGTTGTGTAACGTACATACATATGCTATAACTAACAAGCAATATTACTCTATTCTTATAACTATTCCTAGTTGCCGATGATGTTGATATGGTCGAAAAATTATAAAAATTTAAATCATTATTAGCGTAATAACGAATTAAGACGACTAATAAATAATTTTCAAATAAAAAATTCACGGTTTTCAACAGGTCACCAGAAGTTACGAATACCATTCCGAGGCCAAACCTAATACCATTCACAGAACCGTATGCCGAAGGCGGTTCTATGCATCCCGGCACAAGACTAAAAGCATTACAAAGCAGCGCTGTAAGAAAACATCCCGCCATTAAACCTACAAGTTCCACAAATGAAGGTTAGTTTAATTATTAAAGAACATTTTCTTTTTAATAAGATAAGGGTGACAAACGAGCACACAGTCCACCTGATGGTAAGTGGTTGATGTGGCCCATAGACATCTACGCCTATCCTCGTTTGCGAATAAAAATGTAGATGCTTTGTCAGCCGCGAGGATTAAGATGGAATGCCTATTTTCCAGTAAAAAGGGTCTTCAGTTCTCTATACTCACCATACGAAACACAGCAACATTAAGCCGCTAGTGTAAAGAATATGGCTGAAAGGACTACGTCCATAAATGTATTTAAGAGTGATAGTTATGATGAAATTATAATTTTTTCACAACGCTGCCACATATACTTACGCGATATCTTCGCAGATTGTGAACTGATTTGATGATTTTATTAAATACGTTAGACTTTATGGGTGATCCCAAAGATATTTTATGACCTATAAAATATCTTTGGGTGATCCCATATAAATTTGGAAAAAATATTCACCCCTAAGGGTAGCATATAAATAAGTTCTTCTTTAGCAATTTGAAGTCTGTTTTTAAGTTTAATAAATAGTAATAATAGTAATAATAACTTTTATATAATTATCATTTGATATAAGTAATAACACAATTTCATTAAAGAAACTGCAAGGTAGGTACAATATTTGTAAATAGCGATTTTTGTATGTTTTTTTTTATTGAGCCAGTTAATGACTTCTTATATTAACTTTACTTTCTTATACTTTCTTAACACTACACATTGAATAAAACTATACGGATTTTGTCATGTTTAAGTTTACTTATTTTTAATTCCCGACGTTTATATTGGGCCAATTGTTATGATTCAGGTTTCTGTAATTATTTACCTCTTGTCTTGCGCAAAATTTATATTAAGTGGATTTAAAGAGGTTAAAAAAATTTAAAATTAATGTAACGTTACCTTAATGTTACAGTAGACTAATCTTAAACATTAATAATTCAATGTACTATATTCCAGGAAGCAAAGCATTTGAGTGTACCGTTTGCGGAAAGGGATTAGCAAGGAAAGACAAGCTGACGATACACATGAGAATTCATACAGGTACCTATTTTCTAATTTCGAATACTAGGTTTATTAGGTAGGTTAGGTATTAGGTATTAATAATACAAAATATGCTATCGAGCTATCGAGTCGCGGCTTCTATCATCTGCGGGATATTTTGGCGTGCGCTGCAAAAAAGAGGAATGCCACAAAGCACGGTCCTAAGCCACCTGCATCCATCGACTTCCTGCATGTCTTACCAGTTCGTCACTCCATCTCGTGGAGGGTCGCCCTACACTTCGACTACCGGTACGAGGCTGCCACTCAAGAACCTTTCTTCCCCATCGGTTGTCGGTTCTTCGAGCTATATGGCCGGCCCACTGCCATTTCAGCTTACTAATCCGTTGGGCTATGTCGGTTACTCTGGTTCTACTGTGGATATTCTCATTCCTAAGTTTACTATCAATTGTCACGTCTACTATCAATTTTCAGGTTAGTTGTTAGATCTTCATGTTCCATCATCATTATCACAAAATCCCACTAACATTATAAATGTGAAAGTTTCTGAGTATGTATGGATGTTTGTTACTCTTTCACGCAATAACTACTAAGTGGATTTTAATGAAACCTTACAATAATATAGCACATACATCAGAATAACACATATGCTACAATTCATAAAGATATTGTGTAAATTGTCTAAAATAATTATAACGATATATGTCAAGTCAGTGGGGAAAAAAAAAATCTATCATCCGCGGGATATTTTGGCGTGCGCTGCAAAAAAGAGGAATGCCACAAAGCATGGTCCTAAGCCACTTGCATCCATCGACTTCCTGCATGTCTTACCAGGTCGTCACTCCATCTAGTGGGGGGGACGCCCTACACTTCGACTGCCGGTACGGGGCCGCCACTCGAGAACCTTTTTTATCCATCGGTTGTCGGTTCTTCGAGCTATATGGCCGGCTCATTGCCACTTACTAATCCGTTGGGCTATGTAGATCACTCTGGTTCTACCGCGGATATACTCATTTCTAAATTTATCACGCAGAGATACTCCGAGCATAGCCCTTTCCATAGCTCGCTCAGCGACCTTGAGCTTCATCATACGGCCAGCAGTGAAGAACCACGTCTCAGTTCCATAAGTCATCACTGGTAACACGCATTGGTTGTACAGTCTCGTTTTCAAGTTTTGAGATATACCTGACGAGAAGATGTGCCCTAATTTCCCGAACGCTGCCCAGCCGTGTTGAATCCGTCGATTGACCTCTCGGTCGAAGTTGAACTTACCCTAGTCGGACTATTTATCCCAGGTAAACATACTCGTCAACAACTTCGATGTTAGTGCTCCCAACAACTACCGGCATAGGTATGACATGGACGTTATACGTGATCTTTGTTTTGTCCATGTTCATCTTAAGACCTATCCGTTGGGAGACACTATTGAGGTCATTGAGAATAGTGCTTAAGTCCTGCAGCGATTCTGCCATAAGGTCTATATCGTCGGCAAATCGAAGGTGAGTGATGTAATCGCCGTTAATGTTAATACCGTATCCTTTCTAGTCCAGAAGCTTGAAAACGTCGTCCAATGCAGCGGTGAAGAGTTTCGGGGATATAACGTCACCCTGTCTTACGCCTCTCTGCAATTGGATAGGTTTCCTACCCTGGTTTTGTATAGCCATCCGGATATGTCCGGATAGCCATCGTAGCCCTACTGTACAAGCACTTCAGCACTTCGATATACCGACAGTCAATTTGGCACCACTGAAGGGACTGCAGCACCGCCCAAATTTCGACGGAATCAAAGGCTTTCTCATAGTCCACATACACCAGGCATAGTGGCAAATTGTACTCCTCGGACTTCTGTACAACTTGCCGAAGGGTATGTATGTGGTCTATGGTACTAAAGCCCTTTCGAAAACCGGCTTGTTCGGGAGGTTGGAAGTCGTCAAGTCTGCGTGCGAGACGATTCGTAATGACTCCCGAAAACAGCACGTAGACGCGACTCAGAAGGGAAATCGGTCTATAGTTCTTCAAGAGAGCATTGTCACCTTTCTTGAAGAACCAGACCACCGCACTTCTGCTCCACGCCTCCGGAGTAGTGCCACCATTGAGGACGGAATTAAAGAGCTTCTGAAGGACTTCAAGTACCGGTTTTTCACCCGCTTTCAAAAGCTCCGCTGTAATTCCATCCTCACCTGGGGCCCTGCCGTTTTTAAGGTGCTGGAGAGCCATTTTCATCTTGCTCAGACTGACGTCCGGGATATCTTCGGAATAGTTTCGGATAAGACTCGCTCTTGGATCGTTACTCACACTTGCGTATGGCTCCAATAATGACGTGTACAGTTGCCAATAGAACCTCTAAATCTCACTCAAAATCTCAGGTGTCCCGGAAACGATGCTGCCACACTTGGTCTTCAGCTTTGACAGTTGGCTCTTTCTGGCAGACAGATCTCTGGCAAAGACTTTGGAGCCTTGGTTCCGCTCGATCGCTTCTTTAATACAAGTTATATTGAAGTTGCGTAAGTCCCGCTGCATGCATTTGGAGATCTGTCTGTTCAGTTGCCTGTATGCTGTCAAATCGAGATCGAGATCGGGGTGTGCCGAGGTTGGTGCGTAAACCTGTATGACCTTCAGCGAATACCGTTTGGTGATTCTGAGTATAAGGTACGCAACCCTCGTCGACACACTCCCGATCTTTACAACGTTGTTAACGAGAGACCTATGGACGATAAATCCGACACATTTCTTGGGACAGATGGTCGCCCTCCCGGTGATAGAACAACTTGTCGGATTCGAGGATTACCATGTCCTCCCCCTCTCTTTGGACCTCGGATAATCCTATAATATGCCAGCGTAACTTTTCTATCTCTTCTTCCAGCTCCACGGTCTTCTCGTCAGTCCTCAATCGTCATAGGTGGCAACTGAACCTCAACCGGAGACTCTTAGCACGCCATGCCCCGCCGTTATCATGGTCGCCAGGAATGGCGGGGCTGCCGGGGATTGGGGCCGTCACCTTGTTACTCTCTTCATAGGGGGGTATTTGCCTTAGTTGCCTTAGTTGCTTGGCGAGCGGGTTGGCAACCGCAGTTTTTTTATTGTAATTTTGACTGTTATCAGGAAGATGCTGCTGTCCATTTCCTACCCGTTTCCCTTTGTCGCCTTTTACATCACCCACGGGAAGATATGGGGTAGTGGATATTCTTGACCGCCACTACACGGCACTCACTCCGGTATTTACTGCATTAAATATCTTAGTGAATGGGAAATTTCCTCTTCTTTAAGGGTCGTTTTTTTTTTAATTTCTTAAATATTAATAGTTTCTGAGTTATTAAAGGATAACTAAATAACTTTTTTTCATCTTATTTTATTAATAACAATTGCAATTCTTTAGGTGCTAATAAATCGTCGAGATACATTTTTCTGGACGTCATTCCGAATCGAATTAACACGTTTTTGAACTTAGAACTATAATTCTTAGTAATGCGCTAACAAAGACAAAAACGCAGTTTAAAGTTTTTTAAAGATCATAAACTTTTATTTTTAGGAGAAAAACCTTACGTGTGCGAAGTGTGTAACAAAGCTTTCGCTCGGCGAGACAAGTTAGTCTTGCACATGAACAAGTTGAAGCACATAACACCATCGAACATAGCTCCACTGGGAAAACGTTCCATATCAATACCACGTAAGTGTCACGTCACAAAATGATTTGCACATACTTATCATTTAAACAGATGAGAGATATATTTTAAACACTATGTTATCACTAAAGTCATTTATATTAAACTAGCGGTCCGTCCCGGCTTCGCTCGGGTGATTTCTGGATCTCGACAACAGGGCCACCTACTGGGTTCAAATGTAAATCTAAACCAAGGGACACATTCAAACTCACACAAAATTTCATCAAAATTGGTCTAGCCGGTCTCGAGTTTTCGAGACTAACGGACAGCAATTGATTTTTATATATTATTGAGATTTATGTTTAATTCGTAGTTCTTGATACTTTGATTGGTCCTTCTTCCGGTATTACTTGAATTTTATATTTCACATTATTTATGCACCAAATTAAAAACACGTATTAAAATCCGAACAATATCTTATCTCATATCAACATCTCTTTCTAGATAGTGTTTAATAATTAAACGCTCAATAAATTTCGCACTGGTAAAGGTTCGTTGATAACCTCCAATAAACCATTAACGTAATAGTTTTCGCAGTTTCATGCTGCTGCACAGGGTTTTTTTTAAGTGTATTTTCTTAAATTTATAATGTCGGTCAATTACATTTAATTAAGTTTTATTTATCTTTTTTCATTTAATTACCTTTTTCTTGTACTGCATGCTTAAACTGGAATAAACGCATTGTTTCTTTTTTTCTATCTTTCTTTCAAGTATATACAGTATGTACATTAAGTAAACCCAAACATGACTATTATATTGTGATAGGAAACTAGACTTAGCAAAATCCTTATTGAGCTCTTAAGGATAATAAAATAGTGCATATGCATAACACATTTATAGTGCTTAGTATGTTAGTTGTTAGTAACAAAGACTTCTATGTATACATTCATTTATGTATGCTTTTGGGAAAAAAATACATTCATAAGAATATATATACATTTAGAGTCATAAAAATAATAGTGCGGCAAAACTTACCTTTTTTATTCAGTCCTAGTCTATATGTTTATTTTAAAACAAAATATTAAATAAAATAAAATAAAACTTATTCCACAATTAAAACTAACATTGTCCCGTTTGTACATATTCCATATTTCATACAAAGTACCATTGTATTTATTTTCAACAGCTTTAAAACTAGACGACGTTAAGCCGCAATTAACAAAGCAAGAAGATACAAAACCGAGTCAAGCGGAAATTGCCGCCGTAGCGCAACAACAGCAACAGCAGCAACAACAACAGCAGCAGCAACAGCAGCAACAGCAGCAGCAACAGCAGCAGCAACACTCGCACCAACAAGCGATCCAGGTGTGCCAGGTACCCGGACACAACTTTACGGTAAATCTCACAGAGCATTCAAGGCATGGTTAAGTAGAAAGACGTCATTCTTGTTTTGAGATTATCAATGTTGTTGTTATTGGAATATTTTACGAAACGAGTAACATTTTATTACAAGTTACTCAATGTCAAGCATTTAAATAACTTGGACTGTGTTTTTTCAGTTATTACTTCGTATTGTGCTGCTATATGGGTTCCTATTTTGCGTTTCTCGTGGATTTTGTATTTGTTGTTGTGAAACTATAAGAATAATTTGCTGAAATTCGTATGTAAAGTCATTAATATTTCAATTCAAAAAGTGACAATCTCGGTTACTAAAGTTTGGAAATTAAAGTTACTAATTTTGTGTTAACTTTAGCTTAGCACTTGCATTTATTACTGATATACAAAATTCTGTAATACATTAGTAACTTTCAGTCTTACTCATAATATTCATCGTCATTTAAGAAACGCTTAAGGGCGCTCTCTCATTCTTCACTAAATGGCAATAGAAGGAGACAGGTACACAAATAAACTGTTTATTTTACATACGGAAATCAGTAAAATATCTATTATTTCTCAAAATATTTCCTTAAACGCCTGTTTCTCTTGACCTTATTTGTATTAATACTCTATATACATTTTTACGTTTTCTTTTGTTTACGAGACATAAAATAATAAGAGTTGTATATTGTGTAATGGAGCTTATGAAGTTTTTTATGTTGTTACTTTAATTAATTGCCTTATAATCTAGAACTCTAGGAGTATTTATTTTTAAGCAATAAGAAAGAATATGTAGCATTATAAATTATAAGAAATCTGCGAGAAAGCTCGACCATTATCTTATAATTGCACATCATCATCGTTACAGCCTTTCACAAGTCCACTGCTGAACATAGGCATCCCCCAAGGAATGCCACAAAGTCTTAAGCCACCTGCATCCATCGACTTCCTGCATGTCTTACCAGGTCGACACTCCATCTAGTGGGGGGATGCCCTACACTTCTTCCGCCGGTACGAGGCCGCCACTCGAGAACTTTTTTTCCCTATCGGTTATCGGTTCTTCGAGCTATATGGCCAGCCCATTGCCACTTCAGCTTACTAATCCGTTGTGCTACGTCGGTAACTTTGTTCCTACCGCAGATATCCTCATTTCTAAGTATATCACGCATAGAAACCCCGAGCATAGCCCTCTCCGTAGCTCGCTGAGCGACCTTGAGCTTCCTCATACGGCCAGCAGTGAAGGACCACGTCTCAGTTCCATAGGTCATCACTGGCAACACGCACTGGTTGTACAGTCTCGTTTCAAGGTTTGAGGTATACCTGATGATAAGATGTGCCGTAATTTCCCGAATGCTGCCCAGCCGAGTTGAATCCGTCGATTGACCTCTCGGTCGAAGTTGAACTTATCTAGTCAGACTATATATATATATATATGTCCCAGGTAAACATACTCATCAACAACTTCGAGTTTAGTGCTCCCAACAACTACCAGCATAGGTGTGACATGGACGTTATTCATGATCTTTGTTTTGTCCATGTTCATTTTAAGACCTATCCGTTGGGAGGCACTATTAAGATCATTGACTATGCTCAATGCTTAAGTCCTGCAGCAATTCTGCCATAAGGACTACATCGTCGGCAAATCGAAGGTGATGTACTCGCCGTTGATGTTAATACCGTATTATTTCCAGTCCAGTAGCTGAAAACTTCTTCTAATGCAGCGGTGAAGAGTTTCGGGGATATAAAGTCACCCTGTCTTACAGCTATCTGCAGTCCAAGAGAGCGTTTTCGCCTTTCTTGAAGAACAAGATCACCACACTTCTGCTCCACGCCTCCGGTGTTGTGCCACCATGGAGAATGATATTAAAGACCTTCTAAAGGACTTCATGTGCCAGTTTTGCACCCGCTTTCAGAAGCTCCGCTGTAATTCCATCCTCACTTGGGGCCTTTTCGTATTTAATGTGCTGGAGAACCATTCTAATCCCGCGCAGACTGACGTCCAGAATATCATACGAATAACGTCGGATAAAACATGCTCTTGGATCGTTCGGTACTCACACTTGCGTGTGGCTCTAACGATGATGTGTGCAGCTGACCATAAAACCTCTCAGTCTCATTCAAAATCTCAGGTGTCCCGGAAACAACACTACCACACTCGGTCTTCAGTTTCGACAGTTACCTCTTTCTGGCAGACAGATCTCTAGCAAAGACTTTGGAGTCCTGGTCCCGCTCGATCGCTTCTTCATTACGAGGTGTATTGAAGTTGCGTAAGTTCAGCCGCATGCATTTGGAGATCTGTCTGTTCAGTTGCCTGTACGCTGTCATATCTGCTGAAAACTGCAGCTTCATTTCCCATCTAACAGCCATGAGCTTAAAAGTGTGATTGGAGAGTTTTTGTGTTCTTCTATGGCGGGTCTTGCAGAACTTAGATGGCTGATGTAAATAATGTAATGAAATGATAAGGCTAGGCTTATTTGATAATTTCCATGTGAGTATCGGGTTAAAAGTCAAGATGTAAATAACTTTTTAAAAAGTTATTCAAACTGTTACTGAGGTGCGGAATTAGCGGTTTTATTAATGCGATAAAGTTTTACCACGTAAGTACATGACGGTGAATAAAAAAACATGTGTGCAGTTCACACTCTGTAGAAGTTAAACCGACCGAAAAAAGACCGAGATAATAGGAAAAACTGTATACTGTATTCTATCTCATTCTCTCGCAGGCTGAATCCTATAGACGTATTTGTTTGCCTCTTCTAGTTTCGAAGTTTTCACTGCAAAAAACGTGTGGTATGGGATGTGCAGTCCTACGTGGTAGAGCTATGCTGCAGCTATATGTATATTAATAGCTGCATCACGAATAGATCGGCTCGACCAGGGTAAGACCACACTCTCAGAAATACCAGCGTGAAATAGCAGCTTAACACTGCTGTGTTTCGTGTAGTAAGTGTAGAGAACTGGAGACCCCTTTTACGGTAACGAGGCATTCCATCTAGCTAACTACGAACAATTCAAAGAAGTCCCTGGTCAATAAAAGGTTGGGAAACCCTGACATATAGCATCGACTTACTATCAGAAGGACTTTGTCATCATTTGCCATCCTTATTCTATAAAAAATGTAAGTCTGTAAAAAATATTTCGAAGTCATGTTTAGTCTGTCGAATTGGACTGACACATAGTTGACGATAATAGATAAGGAGAGGTCCTTACAATAGAATGTTACTTCATTCAAATATTTCGACAATTACAGAACACAAACCTAGTACACACGAGCGCGGCATCCGCGGCTGTAGCGGCGGCGACCGCGGGCATGGTGGTGTCCTGGTCGTGCGAGCTTTGTGGGAGATTGTTCGCGACACGCGATGAATGGACCGCGCACGCTAAATCGCATCTACCCGATACCAAATTACTACAGGACAAGATGCAGCAGGCTACGCAACATCAGGTATTAATTTCCTCCAGACCGAATTTCGGTCACTGCGGCCAGTCGCAACGAAGATTAGCCATTTGTGCTGGACAAGATTATAGTGCCTGATCGTATGTATGCGCAAGCGCACTCTCTTCCCTCACTCTGAAATTCCGATGTGACGGTAATCCGACACGACCGAAAAAGGATCAGGCGCAAGATGCGGTGTGAAACATTGCCAACTTCCTGACTCTGGGCTGCTACTGAGAATTTCTTGACAGGAAAACCCAATAAATGTTTTTTTTTATAGGATAAGGGTGACAAACGAGCACACAGTCCACCTGATGGTAAGTGGTTGCTGCGGCCTATAGACATCTACATCTATCCTCTATTACAAATCAAAATGCAGATGCGTTGTCACCCGTGGGGACTAAGATGGAATGCCTCATTTCCAGTAAAAAGGGCCTCCGGCCACCTGCACTCACCAAGCAAAACGCAGAGGTAAACCTCTACTTCACGCTTGTATTCTGTGAGGTCGTGGTACCACCCCGGTTCGAGCCGGCCCATCCGTGCGACAGCAAAAGCTGCCGCGTGGCTCTACCACTGTTAAAATCGTTCGGTGACTGTCACTGTCACACTATCAAAGATGCGAAACTTCTAGAACGGCGACCGCCAATCCACCTGCATAGCGTGGCGATTACGGAAGGCGATAAGATAAATCGGTTCGAAAGCAAGTCATTATCAAATTATAGTCCTCTTTCACATTATTTTTTACGTGGTAGAGCCATGCTGTAGCTATATTGGTAGTATAGTTGTAGCACGAATGGGTCGGCTCGACCGGGGAAGGACCACGCTCTCACAGAATACCAGCGTAAAATAGCAGCTTAACACTGCTGTGTTTCGTATGGTGAGTGTAGAGAGCCGGAGACCCTTTTTACTGGAAACGAGGCATTCCATCTTAGTCCTCATGGATGACGACGCATCTGCATTTTGATTTGTAGTCGAGGATAGATATAGATATCTATGGACCGCAGCAACCACTTACCATCAGGTGTACTGTATGCCGTTTCACCCTTATCTTATAAAAAAAAAAATTACTTGTGAACGTTTCTCCCCATAACTGGCCTGGATATTTTCTAATCTAGATAGATTTTTCATTATCACTCGAAGGCTCCCCATTTTTGTCTAGACTCTAGATTCTATTTATGGTCTACTATATGGCAGAAGTAAGACGCGTAACGAAGTTGCGGTGACTGCTGACATGGGAAATTAATAATTTGCAACTTATAAAATTAATATTTTAATAAGTTGCAAATCATTCCTATACATTCCAAATATATTTAATCTATGCATGAAATCTTATATTAGTTAGATTACATACGCCAGTTGAGTACTCTATCTTTTTAAAAAAATTAAATTGTTTTTTTTAGTTGTTTAATTTACTATCGAGAATAATTTTGTTTACAGCAACAACAAGAAAAAGTGCACCTTACAAATCAAGAAAAACTCCAGCTCCTCCATCATCACAATCAAAATCAGCAATTACTGAACGGACACGGGCTAGCCACTGCCTCCGTATCTACCGCAACGGTAGTCAACGAAGGCAGCGGAGGAGCAGGTGGGACGTACTTCACTCATGGACACACACACTACGCTCCAGAGAGACAACACACACATGCGCACCATCTGTGCCTTATGTGTAGACAGGAGTTCGCTGGGAAAGCGGAGTTTATGTTCCACGTTCGAGGCCATTTTGAAGGCAAAGTGAGTGATATCGCGGCAGCTGATGTGCTAGCTCGTTCTCTTGTGGATAATTCTGGACTGTGCACCTGAGCCGCGCCTACGCCGATCAGTCCATTCCAATCGGACGGCTGCGGCAAAGGAGTGTTACAGGACGACACAATAATGTTAAAGTTTTGAGAGTTAAGTGATATTTATGACGAGCTCGCGAACTTATTGTCCAATCACTAAAACAACGACGAAACAGTGTCATATTCAACAACTTTTGATTTTTCGAAATAATATTATAGTTGTTTGTTTCTTTCGGTATTTTGCTGTTCTAATTATTCGTTATACAGCTTACTGGCATAGCATCGAGCAAAACTTTACCAATAGCTAGAGTATGGAACGTATGCGTGAATTGATCAAATGCATTTTAAAATATTATAAATAATCCGTCCGGTCTTTGATACTATCAAGTAGACAGAGGTAACAAAAACTTACATGTTCACTACTTTCCAATTCCATAATTTTATATACGAATTTCCATTACTTATAAATAAATTTATATGTTTGTTTAACATTTTGTGACATTAAAACTGTATGAGCCATAAATGTAAATAAATAAATTTATGTAAATCAGCAAAATAAAATGACATTGGACTTTTTAAGCGAGCATTCCAGAGTTAGTATTATTGTTAGCAATGCTAGAACGTTTAGTAATTTATCTTTTTGTAAAAATAAAATAAAATAAAGTGGAATAAACCCAGCGTAACTTTATAACAGTTTTCTTTTCTTATATTAGTACTTGACTAAAAGTCACTCCATTTTTTTCCCGTTAAGTTTAAGTTAAGTTAAGTTTAATTTAAAATTTTTAAATTTGATATTTCAAGGTCACTGTCAAAAAATCTTGTATCTTGTAAATTACTTGTGTTATCATTATTTATTAATTTGATTATGACATGTTTACATTTGATTGAAGTTTTATCTGCACTGTATGTTCACTTCCCTTATCGTGTTATTATAGTAAAAATTTAACAGAACGCAGCAGTGTCTGGTTACGCAAATATACTAATAGTTTAAGTACTGTAAAGTGTATAGTTATGCTTAAATCTAAAATCTAGTCTTAAATTAAAGCCAAAACGGATGAGTGAATCTAGTCATTTTTAACTGTAATATAAGTTATTAGAAACGTATTTTTATACTTAGGTAACTTATATAAATACAAATTAGTATGTAATATTAGAACAGATAATTGTCACCGCGTATATTGTCAAGATAGTAAGTATAATAATTGGGAATAGACTACGAGTGGTATTTTAATTTAATGACTTTGCGACAAAATGACCAAGCCTATGTTAGGATTAGATGGTTTTAAAATTTAAAACTTTATTATATTATAAATAAAAACTTGCACTTTAGGGATTTGAACGTTGAAAACGTACAAATGAGTAGCAATACTTTAAAATAGATAATTAAAACAAAAACATATATCAATTGTAAAGAAGTAAATATCATTCATAGTTTATGCACGATATTTACGGGCAACTGCTGATAAAACCTTTAAATAAAGTATAAAAATATTTTATTCCTTAACTATGTAGAATTCAATTTTGGTTTTTCCCGAGTAACAAGTCTTTTTGATAAATTCTTTTGAGGTTAAATCTGAAATATTTTTACTTAACGCAACTTTTTAGTAAGGATATTTTAAATTTTGTTGATTATGTCTCGTTGTTTTTTTTTAAATTAGTGATTTCACTTGAATATAGGTAATAAGTATTTATAATAACTCTTGAGTTCTGGCGAAAACTTGACCGCCGGCGGATTTTTGCTTCTGTTTACGATTAACAGATTTTTATTTCTTATTTGTAAACTGCGATTCCATTAATATTTTTTTTAATTTACAAAATGTTTGTTAATGCTTTATTTATGGTCATTTAATGACATAAATTTAGGTTAACAGTTAAGACTTAATTTGCAATTATTATTTATGGTCTTAGGTTATTGTAAATAAATAAATTAAATAGTATTTCAATACATCCAACTTATTAACAATTTGGATTGTTAGATAAAGGAATGAAATGAAATTGGGAGAGGTCAAGTCAGCATGGTGATTCGATTTTATGAAGTTAATTACGTCTAGTAAATAAAAATTCACATTGTTTACATCAGAAATGTATCCGATTATTTTTAAATTGAATATTATCTGTTGAATCTCCAATTTATGCTACATTTGTATTATAAAGAACATTAAGTTTTGACTGTAGTAATGAGTACATTTATTAAAAAAAAAATATCAAATTTGATTTTTATATTATATTTAAATTTAAATTAATTTAAAAATCAAAATTGCAAGCAAATACTTTTGTGTCATATTTATAACTGAACAAAAATAAATATTCGATAATATAGATTTGTATAAAGAAAAGACCTGAAAATTTTTATTTCAAAATTGTACTTATCAAGATCTTGACTTGAGAGCATACAAGAATAATCTACAAAAGAAATATACACTTGTACAAAATAATTTTATTACATACTATATTTGGTAATATCGAGTCAACATTCTGATGTTTATTAGTAGTAAGGTCGCGTACATCGTCCTTATCTGGTGAAAATATTGCAAAGATTCAAAATCTCGTATGTTATACAATAATATAATACTGAAAATACTTCTGCTTCTTTTTTAATCTAATTGTTGAATATAAAGGCATGAATGCAGACAGCGGATTAGCAGAAAACTGCCATAGTCAAACGAGCGCTACGAGATACGATGAGACGATGTAGGTGGAGATAGCGCCTATAAATCGCGGCGGGAAACTGCGCAGTGTAACTTGCGCTACATTGTTTCCTTAGTTATTATTGTGTTGTGACAGTTTAAGATGTAATTTTTTTATTATTGAGTCGGTTAATGAGCTGATTTTCGCTAGTTCGCCGTTCGTACTTCGTAGGTAGAGTTATTCGCAAAATTACTTATAATTTGTCCGGCGAGAGTTGATAAAAAACAGGGTTCCTAAACTCATAATAAATAGCGGCCCGCTATATATTATATAATAACGTCGTATCCGTCCGTCCGGGATATCTTCGGAATAGTGTCATCCGACACTATTCCGAAGATATGCCGGACGTCAGTCTGAGCGAGTTTAGAATGGCTCTCCAGCACCTTAAAAACGGTAAGGCCCCAGGCGAGGATGGAATTACAGCGGAGCTTCTGAACGCGGGTGGAAGACCAGTACTTGAAGTCCTTCAGAAGCTTTTTAATTCCGTCCTCCATGGTGGCATTACACCAGAGGCGTGGAGCAGAAGTGCAGTGGTCTTGTTCTTCAAGAAAGGTGACAACGCTCTCTTGAAGAACTACAGACCGATTTCCCTTCTGAGCCGCGTCTACGTGCTGTTTTCGAGAGTCATTACGAATCGTCTCGCGCGCAGACTTGACGACTTCCAGCCTCCCGAACAAGCCGGTTTCCGAAAGGGCTTTAGCACCATAGACCACATACATACCCTTCGGCAAATTGTACAGATGTCCGAAGAGTACAATTTGCCACTATGTCTGGCGTATGTGGACTATGAGAAAGCATTCCTGATTCCGTCGAAATTTGGGCGGTGCTGGAGTCCCTTCACCGGTGCCAAGTTGACTGTCGGTATATCGCAGTTTTGAAGTGTTTGTACAGTAGAGCTACGAAGGCTATCCGAGTACAGAACCAGAGTACGAAACCTATCCAATTGCAGAGAGGTGTATGACAGGGTGACGTCATATCCCCAAAACTCTTCACCGCTGCATTGGAAGACGTTTTCAAGCTTCTGGACTGGAAAGGATACGGTATCAACATCAATGGCGAGTACATCACTCACCTTCGATTTGCCGACGATATAGTCCTTATGGCAGAATCGCTGGAGGACCTAAGCACCAAGCTCAATGACCTCAATAGTGTCTCCCAACGGATAGGTCTTAAGATGAACATGGACAAAACAAAGATTATGTTTAATGTCCATGTCACACCTATGCCGGTAGTTGTTGGGAGCACTAAGCTCGAACTTGTTGACGAGTATGTTTACCTGGGACAAATAGTCTGACTAGGTAAGTCCAACTTCGACCGAGAGGTCAATCGACGGATTCAACTCGGCTGGGCAGCGTTCGGGAAGCTACGACACATCTTCTCGTCAGACATACCTCAAAACCTTAAAACGAAATTGTACAACCAGTGCGTGTTGCCACTGATGGCTTACGGAACTGAGACGTGGTCCTTCACTGCTGGCCGTGTGAGGAAGCTCAAGGTCGCTCAGCGAGCTATGGAGACGGCTATGCTCGGAGTTTCTCTGCGTGATAAACTTAGAAATGAGGATATCCGCAGTAGAACTAGAGTAACCGACATAGCCCAACGGATTAGTAAGCTGAAGTGGCAGTGGGCCATACAGCTCGAAGAACCGACAACCGATGGGGAAGAAAGGTTCTCGAGTGGCAGCCTCGTACCGGTAGGCGAAGTGTAGGGCGACCCCCCACGAGATGGAGTGACGACCTGGTAAGGCATGCAGGAAGTCGATGTATGCAGGTGGCTTAGGACCGTGCTTTGTGGCATTTCTTGGGGGAGGCATATGTTCAGCAGTGGACTTCTGAAAGGCTGTAATGATGATGATAATGATGAACGTCGTATCGGTCGTCGGCTTCACTCTTGACAACAGTTGCGAGCCTCGTACCTCAAAACTCTGTGCTTGCGGCGATAAGCGACACCCATTACACAAATTGCGATACTTATGCGACAGTCGCTATTACGAGACGTTTTCATAATATTTATCAACTCTCGCCAATTAAGCAATTTAATAACCGAAACTAATTTATTTGTTAAGATATTCATATATTTGCTTTAAAGCAACATTTGGGCTAGATAAGGATTTTGTACGTTAAAAATTTGCGATGTAGCAAATCAGAGCACGATTGAAGTTACAAATTCGAGTAGGTCTAGAAAAGTATGAGTATAGGTGGGACACGTCTGCAATATTATTAGTTGTATCTTTTTATTGTACACTGCATAAAAATTATATGTACATATTTAAGATTATAAGAAAGGTGTGTTTGTTTTTTACGAATTGTAAATAAATTATTTGCTATTAAATAAAAACTATTGAACCTATGTAACATAAGTTGTAATTAAATATACTGCATTGGACTATTATCAAATTTATTCTGTATAAAATAAACATAGAAATTACAATTAACAGAATCAGGCGTTCCTTTGCGGATATCCCTTATAATAAAGATGTAAAAGTTAAGCTAATCTAAGAGCTGCCATCCACATGAAAATTGAAATTTTGCGTCAAAAGAAGTTATTCTTTATAGAGTACTTCTCCCCCTCCCTGGCACTGTCACCGCCAGCACTAAACCTAACACTTGTACATTAGGAAAAGCACATCATTGTCGATAATACGACACTTTTTTCGCCTCTATATGTGGCATCATCAGATCTAACAGACTACGCTATTAATGGCCACTAAGTAGGCAGGTTAGGTAGATTTCAATCGAACTCTAACTTTTTAGATTTAATGCATTCGCGTTTTAAAAAGCAGCAAATAATTATACAAACGTAAAATAAGGGATATTTATAAGGAATTATGTACATATGTTTATTACATTTTAAGATTTCCCACTGATTTTAGAATTAGCAATATAGTTCAAATTTTGTAAAAAAATTACAAATATTAGATGAAATTGGCTTTCAAATTGATCTCAGAAATCTAGTCTAGAATCTAGTCTTAGAAATAAAGGAGTGTATCAGAAATGTTCTTGTATCGTTATCTTTGTAACGATAATTCAGTAATCCTCTCGTCATAATTTCGTTATTTATTTGAATTATTATATATTCTAATACAATTAATTTTTAAACGTCATGAATTTATATGATTTTATTTGATTCGTTTTATAATTAATGATATAAATTATTTATAAATATAAATTATTATTAGTTATAAAACGTCCTTACTTTTTTAAGTTTTTGCGTAAGTTCTATCATGTAAAGTCTCTGAAAGCTAAAATATTTCGTTTCATTAATATACACTATCACTTTACCGAGTAGCTAGGTATATATTATATTATTATCTTTATGGTCAGCCCGTAAACAGGACTGCCAAACATGGGTATCTTCTATTTATTTAAAAGTCTGATATTTACAATATTACTTCGTCTTCTAACGGAGGCCAATTTTCCAAACAATGAATGATGAAATAATGATGAGCATTCTTTAATTCCATCACCACACACCATAATTTTAATGAATGGTTAATAAGTGAATTAACTTTCAGTTTTTTAACATCGACTGTAAAAAGTGCTATGTATAAATAAACAACAAAAATTCTAAGCTAGCTACATTTTATTAGTATTGTAAGTCAAATGTAAATTGGTACATTTCGATTAAATACAGATTGTAGATTACGTGAGGTAACCTCAAATGCGTACACTGCCATTGTCAATAAAATATATGAATGCTTAAAAGAAAATGCGATAGCATTCTATTTATTTTATTCCATCTCTCTTATATTTCCAGCCAGTACATACAAGGATGTCTTTAGTAGAAAGTTTTCCGAAGTGTGAAAAACTGTGACACGTTTCTGTTACTGGTCATGTATAGGTTTTGTATTAATTACCAAGCGCAGTTTTCAATTGTGTATGTATGTTTTGAGGGATGGTAGGCCTGTTTGTTAGCAATAAATGAAAATAATTCGCATATCTTAACTAAGTGGAAAATAGATTTGTACAAATTTGGCAGCGACGGCGATGTAAATATTGTATAGTAAATGTGTTGTGAAATATGAAGAAATAAATCAAATATTGTTTCTCTTCTTTATTTTCGTTTAAATGTTTCTTGAATACATTATTGCTAAGATCGTTTTATTTCTCGTTCACGTGAAGCTGTAATATTAAAAAAACATCCGTGAATTTCTGAATCTGTCATAATGGTTTCTTTATATTTATAGAAATTCGTTTGATATTTAACTTATGCACACACTACATTCTGAGTATCAATCTGAATAGCAATAAGATCGTTTTTAGAAGTGGGGTGAAAAAAAGCGCATACCATTCACGTGATGGTAAGTGAATGCTGTGGCTAAAAGACACCAACATTTTGTCCTTGATTAAGAATTAACATTCAGAAGCGTTGTCACCCCATTACCAGTAAAAAGGGTCTTCAGTTCTCGTCTTTCACCATACGAAACACAACAGCATTATGCTGCTGTTCACGCTGGTATACTGTGTGTGCGTGGTTCTTTCTCGGCCGAACCATTCCTACTGTAGCTATACGCTGTGGCGTGACTATGACCCCATACAAAATCATCGTACTAGATTTACAACTTAGTAAACCTTATTGTAATTCATTCATTGTTCATTAGAGCCTAACAAAGTCCACTGCTGAACAAAGGGCTCCTCGTATTGCCTCATAAGGGCGATATTTCATATAGTTACCACGCTAGGCAGCTGGGATGGAAAATGCAGCCCAACTGGTTTGCTTCCTTTTGTCGCCTCCTACGACACCCACGTAATGATATGGGGTAGTGGATATTCTTACACCGCCACTACACGGTTATTTTAATGGTTTGAAATAATTAGTAATTAGTTAATGAAATAATGTACGAGTTACAATTCGCCACTTGATCAAATAAAAAAGACAATTATTAATCGACTCAATTATTTTGTCGCTCATAAATTACTCTTTTGTTAATTATTATTACTTTGTCAGGTCGCATATAAATATGATACAATGAGAGTTGTGAAGCAGTTATAATGTCTTCCTCACAATGTTTTTCTTCACCGCCGAACTTGATAAATCAGCACTTAAAATTGCAAGCGTAGTCAGACAGACTCCCGTAATTCGAGACGAAAGAAGTGTGTCAGGATCATGCCAAATGGAAATCCTTCCAAATAGTCTTCCAAATAATCCTTCTAGGTGACAGGCGTGAGTGTTTATTTATGTATGTTAAAATTGCAAATAACAGTTGTATTGATGGTAATAGAGACTGAACTCGGGCTGCTCGCGCCTTTAACGGCGAGTGCTTTTCTTTTGAGCTTATATAATTTTATTTCTTAAAGTGAGAAGTTTTCATGACATATTATTCTAATAATACTTACTAAAAGACACAAGAAAACCAAAATTTCCGTGATAGTAAAATATAACAATGATATAATTTATCAGTATATATTACACATTATTTATATATTATTATTATAATATTTACATTATTATTTACAGTATATAATTTATAAATTAACAGTGGTAGAGCCACGCGGCAGCTTTTGATGTCGCACGAATGGGCCGGCTCGAACCGGGGTGGTACCACGACCTCACAGAAAACCAGCGTGAAGTAGAGGTTTACCTCTGCGTTTCGCTTGGTGAGTGCAGGTGGCCGGAGGCCCTTTTTACTGGAAATGAGGCATTCCATCTTAGTCCTCACGGGTGACAACGCATCTGCATTTTGAATCGCAAACGAGGATAGATGTAGATGTCTATGGTCCGCAGCAACCACTTACCATCAGGTGGACTGTGTGCTCGTTTGTCACCCTTATCCTATAAAAAAAAAAATAATGACCTCTAGACCGAATTTTGGACTCGGCGCCGAGTCTCAACGGCAGGGATTGAATACCGGTACCAATTTCGGTTCTGGTTCTTCGTTTAGGTTCTTATAAAGGTTCCTCTTTTCGGTACGGTTCCTGTTCCGGTATCGGTTCCCGTTCGGGTTCCGATGTACCGGTTCTAAATACCGGTTCCGAGAACCTATAATCAAATCTCTCCAAATCCGTAGATTGGTATAAAAAATTCTGTACAATTCCGTAGACGCTATTTCAAAATATCCGTTCCTTTGAGGATCGATAATATTTGTTTTTGAACTTAGTTGATAAATTCATTCTGTCATGGAAAATTCTTGTTGTAAGTTTAAATGTAGTATAACATCAAATCAAGCTACACATGTAAGAAAAATAAACCATAAAAAATTTATTATAATTAAATGTTTTTTTTAATTAAATAATATTTAGTAAACAACAAATAAAGTAACTATACACACTTCAATATTTGTGGATAGTTATACTTAAAAAATACGTTACAAACTTGATTATAACGACTTATTAACATGGATTTTATTTTCTGGTTTTTGTTAGTTTATTATTTGATATATTACGGTGTTTCAGACTCGGGTGATTTATGTCACAATGAAAAACTATAGCTGTGTAGTGGCGGTTAAGAATATCTGTGGGTGTCGTAAGAGGCGACAGTGGGATACAGTCAGGAGATGGGCAGCAGCATCTTCCTGATAACAGCAATATCACAATAAAAAACTGCGGTTGCCAACCCGCTCGCCAAGCGTGGCAACTATGGCAATATGCCCCCCAAAATAAATACGTAAGGTTACTAAGAGACGGCCCCCAGTCCCCGTCGGCCCCGCTATTCCTGACTACGGTGGCGACCATGGTAACGGCGGGGCAGGCGTGCTAAGAATCTTCGGTGGAGGTTCGGTTGCCACCTACGACGACTCGACCTGGCAACTTATAACGCACGCACCAGTTACAGTTGCGCTGGAATATTATAGGACTATCCGAGGTCCGAAGAGAGGGGGAGAACACGGTAATCCTCGAATACGGCAACTTGTTCTATCACCGGGAGGGCGACCACCTGTCCCAAGGAGGTGTCGGATTTATCGTACCACAAGTTTCTCGTTAACAACGTTGTAAAGATTGGCAGTGTGTCGACGAGGGTCGCGTACCTTATACTCAGAATCACTAAACGGTATTCGCTGAAGGTCATACAGGTTTACGCACCAACCTCGACACACCCCGATGAGGAAGTGGAGGAAATGTATGAGGATATCTCTAGAGCTATGCATTCCTCCAAAACCCACTATACGGTGTTAATGGGAGACTTCAACTCAAAACTAGCCACAAAAGAGAACAGTAAGCTGAAAGTAGGGAAATTTGGCATAGGGCAACGGAACCAAAGGGGCCAGCAGCTGGCAGAGTTCATGGAGAAAGAGGGACTCTTTATGATGAACTCTTTCTTCCAGAAGCGGCCCCAGAGAAAGTGGACCTGGTCGAGCTCCGACGGTTCGACGAAAAATGAGATTGACTTCATTATGACGACCAGACGATAACTGTTCAGTGATGTCTCAGTGAATGCAAGGGTGAAAACCGGCAACAATCACTGAATGGTGACAGGCACATTGAACCTAAACGTTAAGTTGGAGAGGACACGTCTAATGAAGTCAACGCTCCGTCTCCCTCGTGCTCTACTCCAAAGTCCCGAAACCTTTCAGCTCGAGCTACGAAACCGTTTTCAGTGCCTAGAAGATTGCAATGCAGTGGACGATCCGACCGCATGGACAGTTTTCACGAGTTTGTCATTCATACAAGCTCGTGAAAACTGTCCATGCGGTCGGAGCTAAGTTTAGCAAGACCCGCCGCAGAAGAACACAAAAACTCTCCGATCACACTCTTTATCTCATGGCTGTTAGACGGGATATGAAGCTGCAGTCTTCAGCAGATTTGACAGCACACATGCAACTGAACGGACAGATCTCCAAATGCATGCAGCGGGACATACGCAACTTTAATATTGCTCTTATTAAAGAAGCGATCGAGCGGAACCAGGGCTCCAAAGTCTTTGCTAGAGATCTGTCTGCCGGAAAGAGCAAACTGTCGAAACTGAAGACCGAGTGTGGCAGCGTCGTTTCCGGGACACCTGAGATTTTGAGTGAGATTGAGAGGTTCTATGGGCAGCTGTACACATCATCGATGGAGCCACACGTGTGAGTAATGATCCAAGAGCGAGTCTTATCCGACACTATTCCGATGATATCCCGGACGTCGGTCTGGGCGAGATTAGAATGGCTCTCCAGCACCTTAAAAACTGCAAGGTCCCAGGCGAGGATGGAATTACAGCGGAGCTTCTGAAAGCGGGTGGAATATCGGTACTTGAAATCCTTCAGAAGCTCTTTAATTCCGTCCTCCATGGTGGCATTACACCGGAGGCATAGAGCAGAAGTGCGGTGGTCTTATTCTTCAAGAAAGGTGGCAACGCTCTCTTGAAGAAGTACAGGCCGATTTTCCTTCTGAGCCGCGTCTACGTGCTGTTTTCGAGAGTCATTACGAATCGTCTCGCGCGCAGACTTGACGACATCCAGCCTCCCGACCTAGCCGGTTTCCGAAAGGGCTTTAGCACCATAGACCACATAAATAACCTTCGGCGGATTGTACAGAAGTCCGTGGAGTACAATTTGCCTTTGATTCCGTCGAAGTTTGGGCGGTGCTGCAGTCCCTTCAACGGTGCCAAGTTGACTGTCGGTATATCGAAGTGCTTAAGTTTGTACAGTAGGGCTACGATGGCTATCCGAGTACAGAACCAGAGTATGAAACCTATCCAACTGCAAAGCGGTGCAAGACAGGGTGACGTTATATCCCCGAAACTCTTCACCGCCGCATTGAAAGACGTTTTCAAGCTTCTCGACTGGAAAGGATACGGTATTAACATCAATGGCGAGTACATAACTCACCTTCGATTTGCCGACGATATATTCCTTATGGCAGAGTCGCTGGAAGACCTTAACACTATGCTCAATGACCTCAATAATGTCTCCCAACGGATAGGTCTAAAGATGAACATGGGTAAAACAAAGATCATGTTTAACGTCCATGTCACACCTATTCCGGTAGTTGTTGGGAGCACTAAGCTCGAAGTTGTTGACAAGTATGTTTACCTGGGACAAATAGTCCGACTAGGTAAGTCCAATTTAGACCGAGAGGTCAATCGACGGATTCAACTCGGTTGGGCAGCATTCGGGAAATTACGGCACATCTTCTCGTCAGGTATACCTCAAAACTTAAAAACGAGACTGTACAAACAGTGCGTGTTGCCAGTGATTACTTATAGAACTGAGACGTGGTCCTTCACTGCTGGCCGGATGAGGAAGCTCAAGGTCACTCAGCGAGCTATGGAGAGGGCTATGCTTGGAGTTTCTCTGCGTGATAAACTTAGAAATGGGGATATCCGCAGTAAAACCAGAGTAACCGACATAGCCCAACTGATTAGTGAGCTGAGTGACAATGGGCCGGCCATAAAGCTCGAAGAACCGACAACCGATGGGGAAAAAGATTCTCGAGTGGCGGCCTCGTACCGGCGGACGAAGTGTGGGGCGTCGCCCCACTAGATGGAGTGACGAACTGGTAAGATATGCAGGAAGTCGATGGATGCAGGTGGCTCAAAACCGTGCTTTGTGGCATTCCTTGGGGGAGGCCTATGTTCAGCAGTGGACTTGTTAAGAGCTGTAATGATGATGATGATGATGAAAAACTATACAACTAAGAACTTTGAGAAATTCGAAAAAGAAAGATCGAGGAAAAGCGAAGAATAATCCGGCAGATTTGTTTTTATTAATTGTAAAAACAAATGGGATAGTATGGATTAGAAAAATTTTAAACGTAAGTGAAAATTCAATCATCTATAAAAAGGTTATAAGCGGTTATATTAACTGCCTATTTTTCAAAAAGAAAGAAGAAACAAACGTACCTAATTTAATTCAAAATATCTAAGCTATTAACATTTGAAATCGATTAACGCCACAAAAATTTGATATTTATGAATACCATGAAGAACCATTAAGAATGGTTTTATTTTAATACAGATAGCATAGAATTAAGTATTAAATATAATTTAATACAGACAACATTAGAAGAAGAGAGAGAGAATGACATTGTCGGCAAGTTCACACTCTAAAAAATCTTGTTAAGTTTATAAAAATTCCGTAGATTGCAACGTCAAATTCCGTAGTTCCGTAGATGATGACAAATTTTCGTATATCTATAGAAAATCCATAGAGTTGGCAACACTGCATTGATATGCAACATAAGATTCACCAATACAAATGTGATATTTTACAAACTCCCCTCTTCTCACACTCCGCCGCGCGCCCCATCGCGCCGTCCACCCGACCGCACCTCAAACAAGTTTGGACTCGTAAAATAAAGGTTCTTAAAGGTTCTAATTTAGGTTCTGGTTCCTGTTCCGGTATAGGTACCGAAACCCCTAAATACCGGTTCTAAACCGGTATTTTGGGACCGTTTTCAATCCCTGCTCAACGGAGATTAGACATCTGCGCTGAACAAGATTATAGTGTTCGAGTGTGTGCGCGAACACGTGTACGGACGGTAATCCGACGCGACCGGAGATAAATCAAGCGCAGGACTAATGAATTTTCGTTCAAGTGTTAATAAAACATTTGTTAGTGACGGAAAATAAATGTTATAACTAACACATATGGGCACATAAGCGAACATTGCGAAAATTTGTCGAATGCGCCACATCTGGTTTTTTTTAAATATTTACTAGTGTCGACTAGTGTTTTCAACCGAAACCGAAACCGAAAACGAACCTTCGGTCTGGGTGTCAGTTTCGGCCGAAACCGAAACTTATTTAGACATATCAATGTTTTTTGTATACTGAAATCTGGTTTATTTTTTTTACATATACAGTAAAGTAATGCATAATAATGAAAAACAGTTATTGTAATAGTCATGTAGCTATATATTTATTTATTTTAAATTAAAAATCAATAATTTAACCTTAAGAAATACTTTTTAAATCAATTTTGTAGAAATATCAACACTTACACCTATAAAAAGTTACTCGCTAATTGAGAACATAATTGATTGTGTTCACAATATTGTAAATATTATTCAATGAGAGCATTAACTTAATATATCACACTCACACACTTACACACAATATACAGACAACTTAACAAAATCCCAGAAAATATACAATACCTGTTCAAAGTTCAAAAATTTAAGAAACTAAGTTTGTATAAAAAGGGTTATAATAAGTTATAATAAGGATTTTATAGATAATAATAACCCCTGGGAATGAGGTGATCACTACCTAGCTATTTCTAATTTGTTTTGTGTTGTTAATTGTGTATGTAACATGATTGTAAGAGTGGCGTAGCTAGGCATGGGCGAAGTGGGCCCTCGCCCACGGCCTCTCACTTAAAGGGGCCTCGTGAGACCCCCTAAAATGCGATACCCCCAGACTTTACCACAGATTACTAATTAACTTGATCAGTTTTACGCTCGAAAAAGGAAGTCGCTTTGGGCCTCGCAAGAAGCCTCTCTACGACGGCGAGGCCGTTGTAACTACCTTCACAGACCACGATTGTTACATTGACGGAATAAGAGACTACTTGTCAGGAATTAATAGATATGAGTAGGTACTCGTATGTCGTGTCATAGCATGTTTGGTAGGATAGATCTATTGGGTAGATCCTTGTAACGAAAGAAAAGGGGCCTCGCTGATGCAACTTCGCCCACGTTTATATTAGTCGCTAAGCCTCTGATTGTAAGCTATTATTTAAAAAAAGTCCCCCTGGGTTCCTTGCTGGTTCTTCCATCGGCAGTGGTTTTTTTCGAACCAGTGGTAATTAAGCAAAAGAGTGACTTTCATAAGTATTATGTACAATCTATATTGAAGAAAAAAGTTTATCTTTCTGAATAATTATAATACACGAGTCACGAACTCATCCGAACGACACACGATAATTCATGGACACTGAGTTTCGGCGCCGCCGAAGGTTCGGCAGATTTTTTGCCGAAACCGAAACAATTACCGAAACTAGATTTTTTTGCCGAAACTGAAACCGAAACCGAATTTTCGGTCGGTCACTAATTTACTAAGCACACTGAAATCGCTAGTGCTGTCCCTTCTGTGAGATTACAGATCGCCATTTCTCGCTCAACAAGGTTTCGTTTATTAGTCAGTGAATGCAGCGCGTGCAGTTGTTTACATTAAAAAAAGACGTTGTTTAAAGGATATGAATCTGTGCCCACGCCAAAGCAGCAGCGTAAGGCCATCAGAGGAAAAGAGAGATTCCCTTCCGAACAAGGCGTTCAGCCTTAGGAACGGTTGATGCCGAGAGGTTAGAGCTGAATTAAAGTACTAAAATATGTTTAAATGGTTAATAAAAAAACACAGATAAAAACTATGTACTGCAGAAAATTATGACAACTAATTTACAGGCCAAAACATTGCAAAAAAAAAGTATATCAAAATCTCTGTAGACAATTTATTTATTAAAATGTCAATTCAATAATCAAAATTTTTCCGTGTATTTTTCCTTAAATTTAATTTTCAAGTATTTTAATTAAACTAAATTCAATGTATCCCAATAATTAAGGTAAATTATTTTCTTTACAATAACTAGCAAATCGTTCTAGAACTTTTGATGTACATATATAACTTATTCTTAACACAATCAATACTTGTTATATATTTACGAATAGAATAGAATGATTTTTTATTAAATATTGATTATTACATAATATTTATTGAGTCATTTTATATTTACGTTTGGCTGTTCGAGTTCGGAAAATATCTCTTTGACTTTTATTAAACATATTTCACTTAACAATATTTTGTTTGTACAATTTTTAAATGAATTTTTATGGAATTCTATCATGGTGGCGATCGCCTTATTCCCAGGGGTTATTTTCATTCATGTATTCCTTGATTTTATAATAACCCTTTTTGTACATTTCTTTAATAAAACTTTTAAACTTGTTTATTGACAAACTTTGAACATGTTCTGGGATTTTGTTGTAAAAGCGTATACAGGCCCAATAAATGAATTATTGATTCTGTAGAGTCTAGTAACAGATATTACAAGCTTATGTTTGTTGCTAGTGTTTAAAGTATGAACATCCTTATTCTTATTAAAACTATTTATGTTTTTATGTACATACATTACATTTTCATAAATATATGGCGATACCAAAGTTAATATATTTATTTCTTTAAATTTTTCTCTGTGGGACTCTTTATAATTTAAGTTAGTAAAAAACGACTAAAGGTTTCAGCGTACTACAAAGTTCTATATCTTGACCGTAATCGTTTCGGCACATGCCAGGAAGTTATTCTTTGTATAAATGAAATATACTATACCGTTCCGTCACCGACCAACACTTCGCATCATCATCTTCGGAATCCTTCCCATAGTTGCCATGTTTGGCAGGCGGGTTGACAACCACAGTTTTTTTTTATTTTTTTTTGCGTTATCATCAGCAAGATGCTGCCCACCACCTCTTTCATTTTCCTTATTCGCCGCTTGTGATACCGCGTTAGTGAAGTCTCTCACGCCGCCAGTGAACGGCGAGTCGTATATGTATTTTAATGTAAATGATTTTCACAAAAACAACACTCCAACCTCCTCCTTGCGCGATGAGATATAACCGATAGACGGACATGATAGTCGTACACATATTGAACGCGTCGTATACGATGTATAGAAAAATACATTTAGAGAAATATGCTCTGCTTTATTTTATCAAAAAACTATTTTCTCTTATGTCATGAGGGAGTTTTAAATACATAAATTGCACATTTGTAGGTCAAACTAGTACTATTCCATGAGAGATTCGAACCCGCGCCCTCACAGTATGGCTAAATGCTTAGCAACAGTGCTACGTCTTTAAACTGAAACGTATCATCTATTCGTTTGCGTGAATCACGGCCGTCAGCGTGGCCTCATGCGGAACCCTAGATTTAGGCCAAAGCCTAATTAATGATTTTCGTTTGCCCTAATATGATGATTTGTGTTAATATATAACATATACGATCATTATTATTTATTGAATTGAAGATAATAGCTCATAGTAGTCAAAAATGTGTTACAAGGTTTTCCACCTTTTGAGACATTAATTAAATTTATTATCTTTTTATTAGGTGTTTAGTGTATTATCTGGTACCTATTTATAACCCTACACTGATTAAATTTTTTTTTTAAATATTTATATCTAGATCTATTTCATCATTCGATACGTATGTTCTGCAGATAACATTAACTAATAAAATATGTCAGTAGGTTATTCTAAAATCTTTAAAATTTAATTATAACATATATTACTGATAAAAAAATCAGATGTATTTTATTATATTTTCACTTGCACTTACTTAATTGGTTTTTTGTGTCTTGTTGTACTAATTTTTTTTTTTATTTTTGTTTTGTAGTTGTTCTTTTTTAAATGGAAACTGGTATAAGGATTAAGTTTACACCTTTGATAAAAACAGTCCATCGAAACAATTCAAGATGCATTTTAGAAATAACTCCTGAATTAACTGTTCTTGAAAACATTGAAAACATAAATTGGAACAATGGAAATGACTTTATTGAATATATTGTCCCAATAAAATATAAAATTATACTTAAAAAAATGGCGTCAGAAATTAAAAACGAATATGAAAACAAAATATATTATTCTTGTGTTGATTTGTTACATAGGACATCTAAAAATAATTTAGACTTAGGTTCCGGTGATGTTTCAAGAATAATAAGTGATAATCTTATATTAAGAAAATATACCTTTGAAAATAAAAATAAAAATCAAAGTGAAATTACGGTAACAAAAGACCATAAGATTATTATGAAGAAAGGCTATAAAGTAGATGAGAATAAGAATACAAAGAGTATAAGTAAGGAAACAAAAAAGAGAACTTGTAAAAGCAAATATATTCGAGAAAATAAATTTAATGACCTAAGCGATTATATTTACACCGATGTTACCACAACATTTGGTAGGAGTCTCGATAACACAGGTAATTTTTTCATTAATATACCAAACGGGAGATTGTATTGTTTACGAAAATCTCAGAAAGGATAAAACCAAGTGCTGTGGTATCCCTGTATTTTAATCTTTTTTTTATTGTCGCTCTCTTTATCTGGTAAAAGAAAAATAATAAACGATTCGCCCTTTAATTTCTCTTCAAAAAGATTATTTACCTTTTTCTTTTTGTTGCAGTTAAAAATTCTATTACTTTTAAAATAAAAACGAGTGGAAAAAACATTAAAGGCAACATAATAAAAGATAAAGACAAATTAAATGAAATAATTAATGACAACCATATTATAAACTCACAGCCTGAAGAGGCCATTAGTGTTGCGATTAGGAAATCACAATCAAAGTTAACTTTAAGTCCTGTTTCACTATATAATAACGTTAAACCACTGTTAAAAACAGTATATCAGAATACAACGTTTTATAATTCTAATATATGTTTTGTTTTTGATACAGAAGAATCGATCCAGAAAAATAATATCGGAGATAAACAATCAAACATTTTAAACAACTTTATAGATTATGCAATAACAAAAGCAAATTGTAAAGAATATAACAACTGGAGGCTTAGGTCAGAACTTGGAATTCCACCTGCTCTACGAATAAATTATTACATTCAAGTAATGGAAAAAGAAATTTTACCCCTAAAGATACTATTAGATGACATTATAAATAAGTGTAATGTTTTGGGATTGTCTCTTAAAACAAAATTATTACAAAGGCCATTATCTAATCCAAATAAAACAATTTTTTACAAAGAAAATGAATTCGCTTCTAATAGAGTTGTATATTCAGTTGTGTCTAATAAATAATATAAATTATTTTTTTGTTTGTTTATTTTTTTAGTATTAAAATTGTAAACTTGTCTCACCACGATATTACTTTTTTTTCACTTTTGATAATAATTTACTATTGTTGCCATAAAATAATTACAAACACTTTCATCATTATCATTACAGCCCATTACAAGTCCACAGCTGAATATAGGCCTCCCAAAGGAATGCCGCAAAGCACGGTCCTGAACTACCCGCATTCTTCAACTTACTGCATATTTTATCAGGATGTCACTCCATGTAGTTAGGGGCCTCTTCGCCTATTGGTACGGGACTACCATTACAGAACCATTCTTCGCATAAATATTTTGTGTGATAGAAAGTATATAAAACATCATAGTCACTAAAGTGAACTATGAATTACCTATATGGTAAAAAATTGACTGCCTCGTTGGCAGTAAGCGCAACTGCTGATTATGAGCTCCCAGACTAAAAAATTGAGTTTTTCTATGAAGGGATTTTCAGTAGTTGCCCGGAGTCAGAAAGTTGGCGGTGTTTCTACCCCGTGCGTCGAAAAATACGTTGGTCCTACGCCTGATCTTTCTCCGGTAGTGTCGGATTGCCCTCTCCTTGAGTATGAGAGATGAAATTAAGAGAATAGAAAGTGCACTTGTGATTGCGCATACACTCGGGCACTATAATTCTATCTAATCCTGCGCAGATGTCTAGTCTACGTTGTGACTAACCGCCATAACCGAACTTAGTTCTGATATAAAATAAGGTTAAGCCATACATTCTTTCGTTTTAAAGTACCTGAAAATATGAATGGTATTGCGTCTTGTCAAAATTTTACCATTTAAAGTGATTTAAGTGAACTAGTATGAGGGAGTAATTTCATTTGTTTGTGGTGGAGGCTTAAGTTATTTGAGTCGTTTAGTGAATCGTGTAACAACTTTTTATATTTTTTTATAATTATTATCGATTAAATAATAATTGTTCGTTATCAAAATAAAACGATATACATATATATTCGTTAGTAAAACTTTTTTTAATATTATACTTAGGAAAATGTTTTTTCTCTTTTTGTAGGTATTTGATACAACTGACGTGGGTTTATCACCACATGTTTTTCGTGTTTTCAGAGTAACTAAAAATGAATGGAGTACAATGCACATCGCCATTTTATAATTAACAAAGCATTCATAATTAATAAATTACATGAAACGTGCCCATAATGAAACAAAATATGAAGGACCTAGCTTTTGAAATAGAAGCAGTACCGCAAGTGAATAAACCATCAAATGCTAAAAACGGCACTCCTTTAAATGTAAAGATAAGATTACGGAATAAGGGTCAAAATAAACCTGAACGCCAAGGCATTATATCCATTCCAAAAATAGGTGGACAAGTGTACTCTTGTGAAAAAATTAGACTGAGTAGTAGTGAACAGACAATTTTGTCTTTTAATGTTATAATGGAAGAAGATAAAAGTGTGAAACAGTCAATGCAAAAGAAAAAACGAATATTCCACATATTTAAACGAGGCATGTTGTAACCTTTCTGTATTATTAGCTAAAGTACCTTAAGAACAATAAACCTTCGTACAAAACGACACAATTTTTTGCGAATGCTGCTATTTTCTGTTAAGAAATAATAATAAGTCGTATATTCTGCGATCTCTAATATCACTAAGATCTATCCTATCTCCATGATTAATATATTTTACAATTATTTTTCTCATTTTGTGTTTTATATAGGTGGATGTTTTGGGATTCAGAGTGACGACGATGAGAGTGAAGAATTCTACTCAAAAAGGCAATCTTTTGAACTTATGACAACCTTATCAACTAATGCAGTGGACAAACAAACTTTTGCTTTGACTAAAAACTTAGGTAGCTTAGAAACACCACGAACGAATAAAATAACACAAAAAGACTTTTTAGGAAAATGTAAACCAGGTAAAATTACAAAAGAGAATTTTAATAATAATATAAGGATTTAAATTAATTTTGCCTATATATTTATATTTTATTTGCAGGAGGCTGTTTAGATCCGCCATTTGGTGAAGATAAATATTCCTATATTCCGAAATTGATTGACATTTCTGAATCAAAGAAAGGTCTTTCAGAATTAGAAAAAAATAAAGACCAAAGCAAAACATCGCTTAAAAATATAATAAATGTTAAGACAGAAGACAAAAGTGGTTATAATGCAGGCTATAAAAAAGAAAATATTCAATCATCATGTCCCGTTGACAGTAATTATATAAATATAAAAAAATCAAATTCTATCATAACTTATCCGTCAACATCATCTTCTACAGAGCTATCCATTTCAGATAAAATTCATAAAAAAATTAAGAAAGATAGAAAGGTGAAAGAAAATAGATTATCAAATTTACCCAATGAATTTATAGAAACATATTACATATCACCAAAGAAAACTAAAAAACCTAACAATTTAGAAGGAAGTACCGGCAATATAGCCAAATTTAATAAGAAAGAAAAATCGTCTAAAATTTCATTATCACACTTGCATCTGGATGTCCAAGAAGAAACAAATCATATTGCTCAAAGTCATGTTCAAAACATATCAGGCGATGCAATAGAAGAAGTGCAACCAATTTTAAATGTGTCAAAAATAATGTTAGACGCTCAAGTTAAAAGAGGTACTGATACAAAAATATTATCAGGTACAAATTTATCACAACCTGATTGTGAACCTAATAATAATAAAAACATAGAGGTAATAAAATGCCATGAAGAAAAATCAAATAACTTGTTGAATTGTACTGCAATACCTACTATAGCTGGTGATACTGCATCGAGAGGTTCAGATTCTAATATCTCGTCCATAATAAATGCAACCTCGAATAATAGTTATTTAACCCCTTTCAATAACGGTACAAATGAAGTTGTCATTCATCAACTTGATTATGATACTAAAAGCCCATTAAAAGATATTAAAGGTCTATCCTTGGATCAGAATCAAAGCATCAATAGTAATTTAAGAAACATGATTGAGTTTCAAAGTGATATACTTAAAAACCAAGATAATTATAATTGTGACAGTATCAAATATGGTAAAAATGAATTGATCTGCGATATAAATAAATCCCAATCTAAAAATTTTGAAAATAACTTTAAAACGATAGCGCTGGTTTCCTCAACTACAGAAATAATTGAATCGAATATTGTTAAATCAAATGACGGAACAGAAAACAAAAATATAGATATTTCTGTTACTAGGAAAATTAGTTCTGTGACTACATTTATTTGTCAACAAGATAAAACTGAAATAAGTAAAATAGAAAATAAAAGAAGCAATGATATTAGTCTACAGACGAAAATGGAAGATAAAATTGATTCTAATATTAAAGATGATAAAGTATCATTAAATAAACTTAACACTGCTCATTCAAGGATAATTCATATAGAAAAACATTCTAACGATTCACTAATTTCTGCAGTTACAATCGTAAGTCTCATGTTAATTTATCAAACTAACTTTATTTCTCTACTTCATATATTCACTCGTCAACTGTGGATTTTCTGTAAAAAATAGACGTTATTGAGCGCTATAAACATTATGTTATAATTTTATTAATATAAAATAATATATGAATAATAATTGTAATGTAAAAAAATAATAACAAATAAATGTAAGTACTTCATTAAAATTAACCTCATTCTGTCTATATAACGCAGACAAACTCCGAGCCGAGCGACCTTTCCATAGCTCGCTGAGCAACCTTAGCTTTCCCCATATGGCTAGTAGTGAAGGACCATATCTCAGTTCCATATTTATCACTGGTAGCACACACTGGTTCTACACTCTAGTTTTTCAAGTTTTGTGGTATACGTGATAGAATATGGTAATCACTCTAACTCTGCCCAGCTGGGTTAGATTCGTCGATTGAACTCTCGGTCGAAATTGGACTGACCTAGTCTAGTTGTCCTAGGTGGTCCCTTCAACAACTTTGAGCGTAATGCTACCAACAACTACCGGCAAGGGTGTGCCTTTGAAGTTACACAAAGCCTTGTCAATGTTCATTTTAAGACTTATCCAATTGAGATCATTGAGTACAATGCTGAAGTTCATCAGCGATTCTTCCATAATGACTATATCGTCGGCAAACCGAAGGTGAGTGATGTACTGACCATTGATATTGTCACTGTATCCTTTCCAGTTCAGTAGCTTGAAAACGTCTTCAAATGCAGCGGTGAAGAGTTTCAGGACAATAACGTCACCCTGTCTTACACCTCTCAGTAGTTGAATAGGTTCCGTACTGTGGTTCTTTTCTCGGTGGCTATCGTAACCTTATTGTACAAATACTTCAGTATTTCAATATACCGGTAGTCATAGTCCACATACGCAAGACAAAGAGGCTGCTTGTTCTCCTCGGTATTTTACAATTTGCCGAAGGCAATTTATGTGGTATATGGTATTTAAGCTTTTTTGAAAACCAGCTTATTCGGGAGTCTGGAAATCATCAAGTCTGCGTGAAACTTGATTGGTAATGATTCCTTAGAACAATATGTAGACACGGCTCAGAGGGAAAATTGGTTTATAGTTCCTCAATAGAGCATTGTCGTCTTTCTTTGAAAAACAAGACCACTTTACTTCTGCTTCTTTTCTTCTTGGTTTTTTATGCGGTTGAGCAATGCTGCAACTATATTAATTGTATAGTTGTAGCACGAATGGGTTGGCTCGACCGTAGAAGGATCACGCTGTTACAGAATACCAGCGTAAAATAGCATCTTAATGCTGCTGTATTTCGTATGGTTAGTGTAGAAAACCGGAGACCGCTTTTACTGGAAAAGAGGCATTCCATCTTAGACCTCACGGCTGACAACGCATCTGCATTTTGAATCGCAAACGAGGATAGATGTAGATATCTATGGGCCACAGCAACCATTTACAATCATCTCACCCATATCCTATAAAAAGAATATCCACGCCCACTGGGTAGAACCACCATGAAATACGGAGTTAAATCACATCTGACAGACTAATTATCGGTTTTTCACCCGTATTCAGAAGCTTTGCTTTAAGTCTATCCTCGCACGAGACATTGTCGTTTTTAAGGTGTTGGAGAGCCATTCTAATCTCGTTCAGACTGACTTGCGGAATAGCATCGGAATAGTGTCGGATGAGACTTGCTCTTGGATCATTACTCACATTTGTTTGTGGCTCCAACGATGACGTGTACAGATGCCCGTAGAACGTCTCAATCTTACCCAAAATCTCAAGTGTCCAGAAAATGACGCTGCCATAATCGGTCTTCAACTTTGACAGTTGCCTCTTTCTGCCAGAAAGATCTCTGGGAAAGACTTTGGAGCCTTTGTTTCACTCAATCGCTTCTTCAATACGATCTGTATTTGAGTGAAACAAGATGAGTAAGTCTCGATCGCTATCATATCTGCTGAAAAAATTACAGCATTATTGCCCGTCTAAGAGTTATGATAATAAGAGTTATGAGATTAAGAATGTAGTCAGAGAGTTTTTGGGTTCTTCTGCGGTGAATCTTACAGAAATTAGATAGGAGCGTATGTACAGTTCCTTACCAATAATTTATATTTTCCACTGGTTTGCAATCTTCTAGGCTCTTAAAACGATTTACTAATTCGAGCTAAAAATTTTTGAACACAAGATGGAAAATAAAAGAATGATAATATTAAATATCTGCATAAAAAAGTTTCACCCGTTTACTATTAAACGACACATAGTTATCTGTTTATTAATTATTGTTACAGAATCATACAGTAGATACTGAAAAGCAAAAGGAACATTTTTCGCCAGGATTTAAAAGTGTATTTGAAAAATCAATTAGCACAGATACCGCTAATAATAATTATTTTACAAAAATCAATGATATAGATAAATTGCACAATAACATTACACCACAAACAAAATTAGACGATGAATCCAAATCAATTAATGAATCAATTTTATTTAACAACATTGACAAAGGATCTTTGACATCGGTAAAAGAAACGACGTTAATTACTGACAATGTCCAGAACATCGGCGATCAGGCGATTCAAAATGTAATCAAATCAAATGACAATAGAAATAATCTAAATTCCAAATGTGACTTATCACTGAATCAAAGCAACTTATTACCAAGAAATGAAACTAGTTTAGAAACTGACAATTTTCGAAACATTAACGAGGAAGTTATTCAAAATATCACTGTATCAAAAGGCAACAAGGACAGAATAAATGCAAGTGCTTTGTCTCTTAATAAAAGCAACTTATATCCGACAAAAGAAAATACTTTATTTCCTAATCACACACAAGACATCAGAGATAAGGGAATTCAGAATATCTCAATGTCACAAGCCAGTAAACAACATATAGATTCCCTTACTTATTTTCCTAAAAACGAAAGCAATTTAACTTTTACAAAAAAAGCTACTTTAGGCAGTAGCAATCTTCAGACCATTGAAGATCAAGTAATTCAAAATAAGATACAGACAAGAGACCAAATAGATCCGATTCTAAGTGAAAGCAACGCTACTACAACAAAAGAAATTAATTTAGATTTTAATAATGTGCAAGACATTAGTGATAAGATAATTAAAAATATCAATGTATTAAAACCCAATAAAAGCCTAACAGATTCCAAAAGTGACTTGCCTCAAAACCAAAGTGATTTTGTTCCGTTAAGAGAACCAACTTTGTTTAATGACAATGTTCAAAACAATAGCGATCAAGCGATTCAAATTATGCCAATATTACAAGCTAATAGTAGCAAAATAGATTCCAAAATTAACTTGTCTTTCAAAGAAAGCAATTCGACGCTGAGAAAAGAAACTATTTTAGCCACCAATAGTTCTCAATACATCAGTGATCAGACATCACAAAGCATCAAAATATCGAAACTCAATAGAGACCAAATTAATTCCAAAAGTGATTTTCTTCAAAATAAAGGCAACTTAACGCCGACAAAAGATACTAATTTGGATAATCGCAGTTTTCAAAAAATCAGTGATCATGCAATTGAAAATGTCACAATATCACAATCAAATAGAAACCTAATAAAAAGTGATTTGTCTCCAAATGAAAGCGAATTAATTTCAACAAGAAAAACTACTTTAGTTGAAGGCAATGATCAAAACATCAAAGATCAAGTTATTAAAAAAATATATTCAAAAAGCGATTTGTCTCTAAATAAAAGTAATTTAACTTTGACAAAAGAAACCACCTTAGTTGAAAGCAATGTTCAAAATATCGGAGACCAAGCTGTTCAAAATGTATCACAATCCAATAGAAACCAAATACATTCAAAAAGTGATTTGTCTCTAAATAAATGTAATTTAATTTTGACAAAAGAACCCATTTTATTTGGCAGCAATGTTCAAAATATCGAAGATGAAGCTATACAAAATGTATCACAATCCAATAGAAACAAAACACATTTAAAAAGTGATTTGTCTCTAAATAAAAGTAGTTTAGTTTTGACAAAAGAAACCACTTTAGTTGAAAGCAATATTCAAAATGTCGGAGATGAAGCTATTCAAAATGTATCACAATCCAAAATAAACCAAATACTTTCAAAATGTGATTTGTCTCTTAATAAAAGTAATTTAACTTTGTTAAAAGAAACCACTTTAGTTGAAACCAATTTTCAAAATATTGGAGATGAAGCTATTCAAAATGAATCACAATCCAAAATAAACCAAATACTTTCAAAAGGTGATTTATCTCTAAATAAAAGTAATTTAACTTTGTTAAAAGTAACCACCTTAGTTGAAAGCAATGTTCAAAATATCGGAGACCAAGCTATTCAAAATGTATCACAATCCAATAGAAACCAAATACATTCAAAAAGTGATTTGTCTCTAAATAAAAGTAATTTAATTTTGACAAAAGAACCCACTTTAGTTCAAAGCAATGTTCAAAATATCAGTGATGAAGCTATTCAAAAAGTATCACAATCCAGAATAAACCAAATACTTTCAAAAGGTGATTTGTCTCTAAATAAAAGTAATTTAACTTTGTTAAAAGAAACCACTTTAGTTGAAACCAATTTTCAAAATATTGGAGATGAAGCTATTCAAAATGAATCACAATTCAATAGAAACCAAATAAATTCGAAAAGTAATTTGTCTCTAAATAAAAGTAATTTAACTTTGTTAAAAGAAACCACTTTAGTTGAAACCAATTTTCAAAATATTGCAGATGAAGCTATTCAAAATGTATCACAATCCAATAGAAACCAAATACATTCAAAAAGTGATTTGTCTCTAAATAAAATTAATTTAACTTTGATAAAAGAAACCACTTTAGTTGAAAACAATGTTCAAAATATCGGAGATGAAGCTATACAAAATGTATCACAATCCAATAGAAACCAAACACATTCAAAAAGTGATTTGTCTCTAAATAAATGTAATTTAACTTTGACAAAAGCAACCACTTTAGTTGAAAGCAATGTTCAAAATATCAGTGATGAAGCTATTCAAAAAGTATCACAATCCAAAATAAACCAAATACTTTCAAAAGGTGATTTGTCTCTAAATAAAAGTAATTTAACTTTGTTAAAAGAACCCTCTTTAGTTGAAAGCAATGTTCAAAATATTGAATATGAAGCTATTCAAAATGCATCACAATTCAATAGAAACCAAATAAATTCAAAAAGTGATTTGTCTCTAAAGAAAAGTAATTTAACTTTGACAAAAGAAACAACTTTAGTTGAAAGCAATGTTCAAAATGTCGGAGATGAAGCTATTCAAAATGCGTCACAATCCAAAATAAACCAAATACTTTCAAAAGGTGATTTGTCTCTAAATAAAAGTAATTTAACTTTGACAAAAGAACCCACTTTAGTTGAAAGCAATGTTCAAAATATTGGATATGAATCTATTCAAAATGCATCACAATTCAATAGAAACCAAATACATTCAAAAAGTGATTTGTCTCTAAATAAAAGTAATTTAACTTTGACAAAAGAAACCACCTTAGTTGAAAGCAATGTTCAAAATATCGAAGATGAAGCTATACAAAATGTATCACAATCCAATAGAAACCAAACACATTCAAAAAGTGATTTGTCTCTAAATAAAAGCAATTTAGCTTCGACAAAAGAAACAACTTTAGTTGAAAGCAATGTTCAAAATATCGGAGATGCAGCTACTCAAAATGTATCACAAACTAATAGAAACCAAATACATTTAAAAAGTGATTTGTCTCTAATAGAAAGTAACTTAACTTCGACAAGAGAAACTACTTTAGTAAAAAGCAATATTCAAAATATCAGTGATCAATCAGTTCAAATTATCACAAAATCAAATGGAAACATAAATCAAATGTACTATACATTACCTAATAACGATATTCAAACCATCAGCGATCAGACAATTCAAAATATCGCACAATCACAGACCAATAGAAACCAAATTGAATCCAATAAGGACTTCTCCATGGACAAAACATCTTTAATTTTTACAAGCCTTAATAAAGAAGATAACCTACAGAGAACAATAGTAGGTACAAAAGAAATTTCACCTAAAATAAAATCAGTAACCTCTTTCAACGAAAAAAATGGCAAAATAATTAGCTTCAAACGAAGCTCACAAAATAATTTACAAGGAATAACTGAAGTTCAATTAAAGAATAATGTTTCTGCTACAAACGAAGATAATAATAATTTAGCACAAAGTACGCACAAGGAAAATATAGTAAAAGATATTATTTATCTTGATTTGATGTTCCAAAGTAGCGCTGTTGATGAAAATAAAAATGTTGTTAGAACATTAGACACGTCTTTGTTTGATAATAGCCACCAATTACTAGGCGATAATATTTTACATATAAAGACCTTATTAAGAATGGATGACAATGAAATTAGAATACCAATTGATGCAGACAAAGATTTGTCCCTAAAAATTACAAAACCACAAGAAAAATTCTCTCACAAAAATCGCATAAATAGGGATTTATCAGACCCACATAAGCTGTCTTCTAAACAAAAGTCAGGTTAGTTTGACTCTTAAAATTAACATTACCATACTAATTTATCTCATCACACGTTTAATTTACTGACAAAAACGATCACCGACAACCCTTTTACATGAGTTATTGTTAAGTTATTAGTTGACAGTTCTATGAAAAATAAATTGTAGCTATAACTTGTAACATAATATGATATTATCACGGTTTGTTATAAAAGTAAAGTATAGTTGCAGCCTATTTACGTCCCACTGCTGGGCACAGCCCTCCTCTCAATTCTGAGAGGGTTTTAGGGCAAGGAAATGTCCGCCGCGCTGCCCCAATGCGTGTTGGCGAACTTCACATGCAGGTTTCCTCACGATGTTTTCCTTCACCGCCGAGCACGTGGGTAAATCAGCACTTAAAATTGCAATTAACAATTTCATTGGTGCCGGCGGGGATCAAACCCGGGTTGCTCGAGTACTGTGAAGCTTACAGCGACCGCTAACCATCTGAGCTATCACGGCTATGCTGTATAATAAATGCAGTGTTAATGTCTTGAAAAATCTTTTCTGTATCAGAAATAATACGTTATAAATTAATGAAATCTAAGCAATTGCAATATGACATTAAATCGGGTAGGAGTCGACTAAAGAGTAATCGAGCAAGATAGCGCAATATAAGTCGTATGTACCATATAATTTTTTTTAATTTTCTGAAACCCATATTCTTATTCTTCGTCTTCATCAACCCGTGAGAGTCTACAGTTGCCACTGTAGAGATTTGCCGCTTATGATTGGTGATCGTAGCACCGGCCGACACCCACCTTTGACGTTGCTCCCCGCCACTGGTTTGGGTATTTAAGTCGGATATAAACGAGATAGTGATGGTCCACAGTCATCTTACGACACACATGAGACTTAACTTCTACCTTATTTATAATCTACCTTAAATACAACCAATCGCAATTAAATTTTTATATGTGGAAAACGTACGATGTTGTGATTATAACTAGTAATTAAGTGAAACTTATTTTATAGCAACATTACTAATGTTTTAGATGATACCGGCGTATTTTTAAACTATGAACGGAATTCTAAAAATGAAAATGCAAACGTGTCAACAAAAATTAAAGACAATACCAAAAGTGCAGAAAATTTGCAAGAGACTTTATGTAGCATATATCAAGAAAAACTACTCCCTTTACACCATATTATAAGGAATTTAATAGGAGATGTAGATGGATTAGCTCAACAACAATCAATTATAACAGATAAATTATGCAAAGCGAATGAAATTCAAGCAAACGGAATCCCTAATAAAAATAAAAAATGCGGTTGTAATATAATATTAAAGTATTTAATAGATTAAATTAATAATTAACAACATTCTTATGGAATCCATTCCATAAAATGTAAAATAATAATATTAGCGTTATTATCACACTTATAATAAACTAAGATTACATTAATCACATTATCAAATAAACTGTGCATCAAATAAAAGTAAAACGTGAAGTAAAATGGTATATGTACATGTAATGACAACTGCAGAATGTAATTAATCTGAGCAAATATTTTATAGTTTTACTTGCGTTCTTTTGCTGAAATTGGTATTTTTACAAGTATTCGTTTGTAAATTGCTCATTAAAGGTTCTATGTTTTAAGCCACCCCACTTATTATTTTTTTCTTAACTTGAATCTTTACAACTACATAACGTTCTACCTGCGATATCAGTACCACAAACCTATAAAAAGTTTAGTTAGTTTCTTCCGTATTATAGTTATTTCTGCTACATATAAACATTTTGGAATATTTTGATGGTAATTAATAGAATCAGGCGTTACTTTGCGGAAATCCATTATATTAAAGTTTATAAAACACACCTTGGGTATAGAGCCGATGGCTCGATAAAATAAAATGATGTGTCTTACCTAGTTTGAAGAGCACCTCCCGCCCACCCAAGGTAAGTATGCAAGGTAATTTTTACCAACTTTAATATATTTTTAAGGATTTCCAGCTACATGTCAGTCATTATTTTATTATTTATTGCTAATGTAATAACTTAACCGAAGTAAAAATATACTGCCCCCATATCGTCCCGTAGGTGCCGTAAGAGACGATGGAAGGAAACTGAAGCAGAAGTTGGGTAACAGCATCTTTCTGATAACTATATCATTCCATATCATTACATTGGGATTTGATGGGTCCAAAGTAAACTGCTGAACAACAACCCCTTAGATTGCCTCATTGAGATAAAAAGGTTGCAGTTGCTAACCCGCCTACTAAGCGTGGCAACTATGGCAAACATCCTCCCTATCAAAGGGAACCTTCCCTTTGAGGCAATTCTGGAGGTGGCCTATGTTTATTGGCTGTAATAGATGGAATATAATGACTTACTTGTTGGATGTTGTCCCAGGTTCAAATCCCGGATCGGGCCAAAATCAGTAATTGGTTTTTCTGTCTCGCAATTCTCAGTAGCAGTTTGGAGTCTGGAAGTTTTGTTTCACTACCGTGTCTTGGAAAGCAGGTAAAGCTGTAGGTCACATCGGAGTATGAGGGTGAAGAAATAGACTGTTATTCTGTACTACTGTGGCGCGGCGACAGCGTAGGCACATCTACTTTCTTTTGAGACTGTCCACCGAGATCGTAATTCGGTCCGGAAGACATTATACTGAAGCCAAATCAGTGATGCTTAGAATTTTATCTTTTCCCGTTTGTCTAATAATATTATAGATTAATATACATACGTGAATCTTGAATACACGTATTAATATACGTGTATTCAAAAATCACGTAAAAACTACTCAACGTATTTCCATGAAATTTAACACGAAGGCCACTTTTTATCCGACTACGGAAGCGCAAGGAGGGATATTATTTTTATTTAACTAGCAGCCATTATTACGTAAATAAACTAGATAAATAAATATCTAGTTTATTTACATAATAATGGCTGCTAATGTTTCTATTATATATTATATAGGGAGGATCTACCTTAAATGTCACACTTAGCGGGCGGGTGCACGATTACAGTACCAGACGTATCGCGCTAAAACTGTTGAATAGAGCTGACAAACAAGCACACAGTTCACCTGATGGAAAGTGGATGCTGTGGCCCATAGATATTTATCCCCAATTAAGAATCAGAATGCGAATGCGCTGTCACTCCCAAGGACTAAAAGAGAACGCCTCACACCCTGTAATTGTACTGGCTTTTTATACTCTTCAAAATGTATATAATGTACGGTAGGTATATATGTATAATATATATAGTATAGAGTGCCTTTTGTTTCGAGTGTTTTGAGACTTGCAATCTGTATGCATTATACTTACAAGTAGCATAAATAAAGTCACCCACTAATTTTTTTAAACATTATACATATAAATAAATTTTAAGCATGAATGGTAACCCGTGGTGCCCGTTCATTCAGCCTGAGTGGACTTGACGAACAGCTTTGACAGTTCTGTTTCCTGCTTTCGGATCGCCCGGTCGCTTTTTCCACTTTTTTAACTTAAACTGATGAACGTGTAACTTCCGCATTTCCCAATCTATGGGATGGGACTTGCGAGCCTAAGTTTCAAGCGTCATTTGATACATGGACTGATGAATTGGACCACACTACCCACAATTATCTATCTGCCCACAATAATATATTATTTAAGTGTTTCATATGTTATAAGTTAAGTATTTCATATGTCACATGCTATGGCTGTGTCAATTTTGACTAGCATGGCTACATAAATAGCATACAAGCTATATAAGCAAAGAGATATAAGAAGAGAGACCAAATGTCCAAGGTTTCTAAAGTTTTTGTCTGATATCGGCAATTTAAGTGATAACAGCCCCCTATTTGAGCACCATGGCTCTTCCTAAAAATATCAAATTCACAAAACCCCTGAACTAGAAATTTACTATTTATGATTGTTTGCAAATGCAAAGAAAGAAAACTCGCTGCAATACCAAAGTTCTGAAAGTAAAAACGAAATCGTTATCACATTATTATCCGTCTGTCCATCCCTCTGTCCCTATCCGTATGTCAAGACCCTTTTCTCAGAAACGGGTAGAGATCTATTTGAAACTAATATTGAACAGTAAGGTTTATGATCCATTTCAATTGAAAATTCAAGATTCAAAGTCAACGCCATTAAAAGATACGGAGATTTATGTCACATTGTATTTCAATGTGGTCATGCTGCAGCTATATTAATAGTATAGTTGTAGCACTAGCACGAATGGGTTGGCTCAACCGGGGAAGGACCACGCTCTCACAGAATACTAGCGTAAAATGGCAGCTTAATGCTGCTATGTTTCGTATGGTGAGTGTAAAACTAGAGACCCTTTTTACTGGAATAGAGGCATTCTATCTTAGTCCTCACGGGTAATAATGCATCCGCATTTTGATTCGTAATCGAAGATCGATGTAGATGTCTATGGGCCACAGTAACCACTTACCTTCAGGTGGACTGTGTGCTCGTTTGTCACCCTTAGCCTATAAAAAAACATCCGATTCTTCGAATTCTTCCATACGTAACACAGCAGCGTTAAGCTGGTATTCTGTGAGAGTGTGGTCCTTCCTCGGTCGAGCCGACCCATTCATGCTGCAACTATACTATTAATATAGTTCCATAATTGCTCTACCACGTAAAAATGTGTATTGGTGAGCTGCGGCGAGAGAGCCCAAGCAGCATGCAAGCTCTATACGAGCTGTATTGAAGTTCGTTATTATACTAGTCTGTATTTTCTGGCTGTATAAGCACTTATACAGCTTATAAATATAAAATTGGCACAAATTATGCAGCTTTATGCATTAGTAGCGCTGTACAGTAGCTGTACAAGCATAAAAGTGTCTGTAAAGTGCTGTATTACAGCTGTTATTCGGCGTGTAAAGAAACTATTACACTACAGATATTGTCTTATAAATAACTTATAAAAACAAATGTTCTGAATTGGTTTTGAACGGGATTACAAAAGAATATATACAAAAAGTACGTTTATTGAATGATGACGGCATTATTTAATGTCTTCAGTTGAGTTTTGACGGCGATAATTTGTGAATTGAAAGTGCAAAATTAGATATACGGTAAACTTGTGTATGTTTTCTAAGAAAAAATTGCCGCGCCAGTAAAATAACAAAATAACATAACGACAAAATACTAAATATGGTAAGTAAATATCGGAAGTATAAGTTAAAATAACCGGCCAAGTGCGAGTAGGACTCGCGCACCGAGGGTTCCGAACAAATCCGTAGGTTAAAATTATTAAAAATATTTTTATTATATGATGTAACTTAAAATTTATGCGCAATTTTTCCTATATCTGTGCTATAATATGTTGCTTCGTACCAAATTTTAAGATTCTGAGTTCACGGGAAGTACCCTGTAGGTTTTGATTTCCTTGCGGCATAATATTTGCGGCATAAACGGCTGTATCTTTTGATTGCGTTGGCTTAGAAGTTTGATTTTTTCACAGCTCTAAGGGACAGTAGACTTGAGTATATGATATGAATTTCAGCTTGATACCTCCACGCGTTCCTGAGAAAAAGGGTCTTGACAGACAGACAGACAGACAGACGGACAACAAAGTGATCCTATAAGGGTTCCGTTTTTTCCTTTTGAGGTACGGAACCCTAAAAATATGGATATGAAGACACATTAGAACACAGTTATCATTACTCAAACTGAAAGTTTAGGCTTAGACTAATGTCTAATATTCCCAAAATTATATTTAAAATTTAGTTTTTATGGGTCTTAAAATGGCGACAATTTACTAAACAGCCTAAACGGTATTTCGAGGGTCTTATAGTCTTAGTAGCTGTACTATGTATGTTATGGATTATATCATGTAGCCATTAGTTTTTAATCAGTTCTATAATAGGATATTTTTATTACTTACGCTGTATAGCAGTTTTTTTAAACATGACAACAAACATTCGCTTTAGAGATACGATAAAAGACGAAAAACCTTGTCTTGAGAACAGTGTTGGATAAATTTAATTTAGATTTATCCTGATCCTTGTACTGCAATAAATATTTTTCTTTTTTCCACATATTGGTAACATATTGATTTTGTTCACTAGCACAATATAAACACGCAACGCAAAGGTGAAGAGTTTCGGGGATAATAATAATAACTCATAAACCACTCTTAAAAGGATACAATCTGTTTCCAACACTCTTATACGCTTTTAAAAGAACTCTAAGTTCCATGTGAGCTGGTATATTGATGTTTATAACCCTTATCTGCTGCTTGAGAGGTGCCTCCTCCTCATGCCGTTGTATCCGAGGTGGAGTCGCGGGGGAAGAGGAGTGTTGATATGGCGATGAACCACTCGCCTTATCCTCCGCGTCTCTACGGGGCGCACCGTTGATTGATGCGGTGATGGGGAGTGTCGATAGTACGAGACGCCGCTCTTCCTTCGCATCCGAATCTTGATTAGCTGCGGAGCCATAGACCAGATCCACCGCTGTGATCAAGAAGGCTAGTGATTCTAAGTGCTTGTTTTTCCTGGCCCCGTGGTCTTGGCGCATCGAGCACGGGAGCGTCCGTTGCGTAGGTGAAGATGGAGGCCGCGCTGGAGGACGCGCCATGTGTTCTGGCACGTCTTACCTGAGAAGGAGATGGAGGAAGAGTAGTACTCTCCCGAGGAGGGGCCGCTATGGTGCGGTCAGCGCTAGTGGGGCCTCGGATGTATGCGAAAGCATTCCCGTGGCCCTGCCAATATGCGACGAAGGTCACCATGGGGTTTTAGTCGGAGCGAGTCCGACATAACCCGCCCTTGTCCCTGCGAGGCGAATATACGCAGGCATTTACCCATGTAAAACACAAAAAGTCGATGCTGTGGATCAAATACATTTTTATCTACCCTCGATTAAGAATAAAAATACAGCAGCATTCTTCTATTTTACGCTGGTAATCTGTCATTCGCGGTCGAGCTGACCCATTCGTGCTACAACCACATTATAGCAGCAGCGTGAATCTATCAAACTCGCAAACTCACTTACATAAATCTGTAAAGTACTTTTCATTGATCTAGAATCATGAAATTTGGCAAGAACCAAGGACTTACAGCAAAAATAAAGAAAAATATCTAAAAATCGTAAACTTGTATTTATATCACATAATTTTTTATAACACTAATAAACTTGCCATCATTATTAACCGGTAATTTGTTGTTAGTAGTAAAGTTACAAAATTCATTTACAAACTTACATTCGCAGTTGAAGCATCGATCGTGATGTAGTAGACCATTTGGGAGAACATTTTTTCTCTGAAATGTTAAGTTTTTCCTTCAATCCAAATTGCCTATTCATTACATAATGTTCGGTGCACAATTTACCTGTTTTGTGAATTTTAGAAAGTTTTTTTATATTGGTGAATAGTGGTTTATAGGTGAACTTATCTAACTGATTAAAATATTATTCGTACCTATTGTATATTAATGAGCATTATCTTTGTTAATTTACGGCATTTGTGTATCAATATGGAAACAGGCAAAATAGTCGTCACCCTGGATTCTCAGAATTGATATCTACATACTTAAATATTATTCGGAGCCCTCAGAGCGAATCCTACTCGCTCTTGTCCGATTTTTATTTCGTCAGTACCTTTATTTTATGCATGTTTTTGTAGATTCCTGATGTTTCAAGACGACTCTGTTTATAAACTCTAAAATAAAAATTATTTTATTACATTTTGGTAAATCACCAAATCACCTACCATTTCCTTCAAAGAGATACACTCGTATTGCGGCTATATCCTTTCAGTGTTTGTTATCTTAAATTTAAATCACGCCACATGATTAGATCCTACCAAGGTAAAGCCGGAGCCGGAATGGAGACCAGCATGATCGGAGCCACTTTAGTTTTTGCATCAATCAAATGAACTTGAACACTACCATTTGCACCCATAGTCCGGATGGTACCTCGAGTTCTGTGGTAACGTGCGATGGTGAAATTGAGCGGCTGGAATTAATCCGAACAATTCCTCTGAGCACTCCTCGTGATACATACGATAGAATACGCAAAGACATAAGAAGCGCCAATGAGTTAAACCGATTAGAAAGAGCTCGGTCGCCGACGATTCGAACCGCTCTGCACTGCGATCAAATGGAAGGAGCTGGCACTGGGGAGCCCCGGCCCAGAGATGGGAACAGTATTCCAGTATATTATGTGCAGCCGAACTTGCGCCTTGTAAAGTTGCAGGCGGTGTGCCGGCATGAAATACTGTCCCACTCTGCTGAGCACGCCAAGCATTTTAGAATTTCGATGTAGCGGGCTGTAGGTTCGAGAAATAATTGTTCCACGTCAGGGTGCTTCATAATGTAGATAAAACATAGTAAAACGCAACCACGATACAAGAGAGAAAATACTAGTGTGAGTTACGTTTAAAATTATAATAAAGAGAATTACATACATTATATAGCACTACCAGCTCGTCCCGTAATTAATTATCACACATGTACAATTTATGTCTCACAGATGGGCTTACACTTATAAGTGAAATAACTATTTCAGTGCCGGCAGGGCTATCTCGAGTTGAGCGTATACTATGAAATATTAAGCACCCAGCGTCTGAACAATCCCAGCTCTCGTTATAATTTTATAATGTGTTAAGTAATGCAAAAACAATTCCGCAATAATAAATTGAAGGCTATTATCAGCAAGTGAGTAAGTAAGTTTTATTATCATAGATTCATAATTTAGAAGCGTTTCGGTGTACAAAGTGAACAGTCGCGTGTAATAAACCTTTAGATTATAGAATACATTGTTTTGATTTAACAAAATAATGAGATAAATAGTGACTTTTATAAATAAAGAATTATCAAGACGGTGGAAATATGGATACTAATAAAATTAATACTATTACTAGCTCTGTTGGCAGCGAAGAAAAAAATGCAGCTACGCTGGACCACGCGTTACATATTGCAGGTTTGACATTTTTATTAATTTTTTTTTCTTATATTACTTATTTTATATCGATAACGTTATCTGTAAACAGTATTGCGTTCGAACGCTATCCGTTTTTTTTTTATGTTACAAATTTAAACGGCTAACAATTACGAGAAATCTAAAATTTTTAGCTTTTGTTTTCATTATTTTTACAATAGCCTTAAATTTTTGAATTTCCAACAAAAATTAATTCCATTTTTGGTTTGGAATTTGGCAAAAAATCTAGTCTAGCTTATTTTAAAAAGTGGTGACTAAAACGATGACAATTCCAATATTTATAAAAAATACGTGATATTTTTCCTACCTCTTTCTCCCTGTGTACTAAAATGTAGGAATACAGATTGCTCCAAAAGTAGAGCACGACCTTTTAAAAAGAACCTTGATTAGTTTTAACGAACGCATTAATAAAAATCGATAAAAACTGATAATATTAGTTAAATGAAACTAATTTTACCGATTTTATCGCGTTTAATTTTTAAATAAAAATTAACATTTAATATGTGGTATTTACCCGCCCTAGCTTCGCCCGGGCTATTAATGTCATTTAGGTTTAAAAATGCCATTTATTTTATCCGATTTTCGTTTTAAAAAGATCTTCAAGTTTTTCGGATAAAATATAGCCTGTATCATTCCTTGCATTGCTGTCTATCTGTTCGTGAGGTTGCATAACAATTGGTTCAGCCTTTCCGAAGATTAGCCCGGATATGTACTGACAGACAGACAGTCTTTCATATACAGTTTAACCAGTTTAACAAACCACGTAACGGTAATAAAACAAAATTACTCTTTAAGTTATGGTTTAGTAGTTGAATTTGCTGGTTTATATTGAAAAATTTAAAAATGTGCTTTTCTACGAAAAAATACATGTATATTATCTTAATATATCATTATTTACATACATTTCTGCCATCTCGAGTAAAGATGATTTATATCTTTGCGATAAACTTTGAGGATCTTTACTCTACATATTCTATAAAAACTTTGAAGTGCTTGCAGAGGACAATCTCTTTCGTTGTTAAAAAATTATCCGAATTAACCAACATTGTGAGATCTGCATTTAGTTAAGAGCACTTATGTTTACGAATACTGTAGAAAGTTATGCATCAGTGTTTGCGTGAGTTTGCCAGAGTAATGAAAAATTTCCCAACCTTTAATGGATATGTAATGACTATTGAGGCATAATCTAGCAGTGTAATTATAATTAGCGATAGGAAATGTTCTTCTTCTTCTTTAATTTTTTTAAAAGGATTTTTTCCTGTATCGTAGATTGTACACCATTAAACATTCTTACCTGAAACAATTATACTTCGTGATGCGTCCTTCGTTATTAGTAACTGAAAATTATTAAATACAGGTAGTATCTCGCAGCTCGCACTATAGTTGAGAATGTAAACATTTAAAACTCCCTCCTTTCCTTTTCTTCCTCCAGTCACGGGAGTGGGGAGAATCCCACTCCGTGTACCATCCATATATTCTGCCCTTGATATGTCATTAAGTTTAGAGCTGAACACAAAATTTTTGATATTTCCTGGATAATTGGGCACCAGAAGGGCGGGCGGGAGTGAATTACTAATCTCTTCGGACGAAGCACCTCGTATTATTATGATAGAACTTCACTTAAGGTACGTTCGTTTAATCATTAATTATAAGTACTTCATGTTTCGTTCTCTAGGTTTGTAACTAGAATGTATTAAACACAGGTAGATATTGAGAGGGAGAACAGGAAATATCAAAGTCCATTTAAGGAGGGTAAGATTATTCTGTATTTACTTGGCATCAAAGATTTGTAAATACAGGCCCGTATTATTTTGTACTATATATTACAAATTTAATAGCTTACTATTGTATAGGCATATTACAAAGAGGAAATTTTTTTATCACAAGTTAGCTTCGTTTACTCTGAAACCAATGAGGGCTAATAATTTTCTGCTCACCAGATGTCGCTAGTTGACACTGAAGTAAAGTTTTTTGTTACACAATGTAATTTAATTGAGAAGTTGTTTTTAATAAAAGTTTATCAGATTCTCGAGTATTATATTAATATACAAAACAGTGCGTCAGTGGTTTTGGTCTTTAATTTTTTGCACATTTTTAACTTGTTATTTTTTCTACTTTTATGAATATCTGAGGTTTGATTTATTTATTTTTAATGTTATTAATGTAAAATATAGCTAATAGTACAAAAAGAAACAATAACTTTTAAATTTTGACCGAACAAATTAACTTCCCCGCTATGAAGTCTGTCAAATATTATACCTCACATTGAGTTAACACAAACAATAAACATTTATTGTAGTAAGGAAAAATCTTTATTGGCCATTTTGGAAATTTGACACGAATAGAACAATCTTCGTTCACGATTAACTTTTTTTTTTAATTTTTTATGAAACTTACACATAAAACTTATATAGTGCCACCAACTTATCTGTTCAGGTGGACAAAATTGGAACTAAATCCGCCATGTTGCCAGATACCAGATTGCCAGATATGGAAAATTAAAATCACCAAATAATGTACTTGTGAAACATAGTAAAAAAATTATCTCAATTTATTGCAATTCATCTAAAGTACCTAGCTTTTCAGTTTGTGTTGCTAATGTTCTAATGCCCCAATTAATTGAAGATTCATTTCATAAAATTACACCGGTGCGGTGGAAAAACATTTGTAATCATGTAAAAAAAAATGAAAATGAATACAGACTAAAAGATGCGTATTTAAATGAATCCTTTATTATAGAGTGTCAGAGCGATAGTAAAGGCGATTCCAATGACTCAGAAGATGAATTATTGGAACCAGTAGCTAACGCGGGTACATTTTTCAAAACCGTAATTTCTGGAATTCGGCCGCTTGAACTCCGAGATCACGACCACAATTATTTTATAAATTGTAAATAACATATATATATATATATATATATCTATATATATATATATATATATATATATATATATATATATATATATATATATATATATATAATAACACTAATTCTCACTAATTTTATATATTAACAAGAAATTTGTTTTATTTTATATAATGTGTAATAAAAATGTAGTTACCTATTTCCTCGGTGAATTTCTTAAATGGCAATAGTAAGCACTCCACTAGCGACGCTGTCAACTGAACAGATAAGTTGGTGGCACTATACTTATGTAATCTGTTTGAATTATACTCAACCAAATCTAAGAAATAGGTTTTGACGTTTCACATTAATCATATCGCAATAACTTTGTACAAACGTACTCACAAGATTTAAAATAACCTTTTACGTAAATCCAAAGAATTATGACGTTATCCATATTTCATTACAACATATATAGTTCTTTATCACTAATTCAAGTTCGAATCTTTCAGAAAAAGCAAAATAAAAAAATTATTACCAAAGTCAACTTTTTTGCCTGACGTTGTTTCAATAATATATCGCTATGTATCTTACCGTAGTGTTTGAATGATTAAAATTCATTGTTATACGAATAATCGGTAAAAATATTCAAAAAATCAGTAAAAATATTTAATTAATCGAATCTTGAAATGATTTAATTTATTATTTGTTTATTTAAATTTTATTTTTAGAATTGCTTAAATTATATGAACCACGAATTAAACAAGTTTATTTATTTTATAACTTCCTACTTTGTCAGTGTAAATTTGTGTAGGCAAGAAATTCATATGCAAAGCCGCGCTGAAGAAAACACTACGTAATTCCAATCTCCCGCCATTTTGGGAGCTTAAGTACTGTGCGTACTTTTGTGAGTGTGTTTACCTTATTTTGTGACTCGGCTATAACTTTTTGGACTGATTCTATTATATTTGTTAACCTTGACAAGTTATATACTCGTACATAGGAATATCATAAACAATAATATCTCATATTACTATTTATGATATTATCTAAATAAGAATATCCTACTGCGGCTTAGTTGCAATAAAGTTTAGTAGATGGCGGTTTACATAATGGTAGTCTTTGAGAACAATATTAAAACGCATGCGCTTCCGATATAAAAAAAATGAGAAACGCAAAATAATTATGGAGAGGCATGACATAGCCTCATTAATAAAATAACATTTTTTAAGAGAAATGAATAAATATAACCAATTGGGACAACGTCATATTCGTTGATGAAACGATGACACTGCAGCATTTTGCTCGAAGATACATACATATAATCACGCCTCTTTCCCGTAGGGGTAGGCAGAGATCACTTCTTTCCACTTGCTACGATCCTTACATACTTGTTTCGCTTCGTCCACTTTCATTATTCCCTTCATACATGCTCTACGATTTAGGGTACTCTTGACCTGGCCTTTGCTCGAAGATACCCATGGGAAAAGGTGATGCGGGATCCGCTGGAGGAAGATTTATAGAAAATTGTTTATTAGCTTTCCAGTCGGAGAGTACAAGAGAATACCATGAGGAAACGGATGCAGGATAATTATAATTTAAAATAAAAAATGTTTAATTTATTTGACTACGCAAGTCGGTTGTACAAACCGACTTCAAATTCTTAAATTATTAAGAATAACTCAAAAACTATTGCCGTTGTACGCTTAGAACTGTTGTACGCTTAAAAACCGTTACCCCCTAGGATTTTCTCCTGTATCGTGGACGCAGTTTACAAACATAAATTGCACAAGGACAAATATCCAGACCTGGAATAATTATTTGTAGGCCATACAAATACATGTTCCGTGCGGGATTCGAACCCGCGGCCCCCAGCGCAATAACTCATTGCTAAGCCACTGCGTCACGCAGCCGTCAAACTATATTAGTCAGACCTTGATCAAATTTAAATGGGACTACATGAGTAACACCAGCTTTCAAATAAAAAAAGTATCATCCTAATCGGTTCACCCCTTAGAGTATTCAACTAACTTAGTAGTTAGTTTAATACTCTAAGGTTCACCCAGATAAAAGTTATGATGTACATAAAAACACAATAAAAAAATATGCGTGAGTGTCGTGGAACACTCGGTTGAAACGAAGTTCTTTTCGTAGTATTTTATTATTTTATAAACGTATTATATTATTAAGTGGCGAAGCTTGCGAAGTCACTTATTGATTTCACGATGTCTGTCCGTCTGTCCGTCTGTCCGTCCGTCTGTCCCTCTGTCCGCCTGTCCCACGATTATCTCGAGAACGGTTTCGAATTTTCAAATTCTGTTTTCAGCAATCGATTACTGATCACCCAGGCATCTGAACCTCCTATTTTGAAATTTTTTTTTCCGTTAGAAACCGCTGGAAAGCTGATTGCTTCGCCACTTTGCTATGCTGTTAGCTTGCTAGGTTTATTGATTAACAAATACAAATAAATGAATTACTAGCATCTATTAAAATGAAGTGTCATTTAGAATAAAATAATATTTCTTTCATAACAAGACAAGAAAAAGCGTGAGGGGTCTACACTACGTCAGAAGGGGCCATGACGGAAAAATCTTACACTTTTTCTCGCCTAGCCCCCATCTACCAAATACGTACCGTCCGAACTTCGTTCCAAAAGAAAAAAAGAACATACAGTCGAATTGAGTATCATCTCTTTTTTGAAGTCGGTAGGAAAGAGTGGTTTACAACTCTTTTACAAAATATTCCTGTAAATATCACAAGACTACCACCATACCACTGCCATTATAATGCTATTGCATTGATTTTGGCCCAAATCAAAGGCTAGTTCTTATATGAAATGCTCTTAATGCAAACATATTATTAAGTATACTTAAACACACACGAGATGGAAATATCTTATGCTTTCTAAAGAAAATGGAAGGTTTGCTGTATGAAGCATTTTATACCCATCTCACAAAGAACAATTGTGCAAAAGTGGTGGAGAAAACAAAGAAAATTATAATGGATGACTATGAAAGAACATTATTGTTGATACATTATTAATCTAAATAAATATAATATATCTAAATAAATATAATATAAATCCAATAATAAACCTAGCAAGCTAACAGCATAGCAAAGTGGCGAAGCAATCAGCTTTGTAGCGGTTTCTAACAGTTGCCGTTGAGCAATCAGTTTCAAAATAGGAGGTTCAGATGCCTGGGTGATCAGTAATCGATTGCTGAAAACAGAATTTGAAAATTCGAAACCGTTCTCGAGATAATCGTGGGACAGACGGACAGACGGACAGACGGACAGACATCGTGAAATCAATAAGTGTCTTCGCAAGATTCGCCACTTAATAAATATATGTCCGCTCGTGAAAAAACTATCGTTTTATTGATAGGTTTAAATAATAATTTTGTACAACCGACTTCAATATAAATTATTTTTTGTGTTTTTTTTTAAACTGCTCGACCGATTTCGATAAAATTTAAATGGTAACACCTGGGAAGTATAAGCCAAATAAACAAAAAAAGAATTTTCTAAATTGGTTCAGGCGTCTTCGAGTAATCGGTGAACATAGGTACATAAAAAAAGATTACGATGAATTGAAAACCTCCTCGTTTTTGAAGTCGGTTGAAAAGTATTATTATTAAATAATAAAATGTACTTAGCATTGTATTATTTTATAAGTAATTTCATTAATTACGGACGCCACTTGCGAACTTTAACTAATCATCGTTGTTTAAGATATTCCTATTGCAAAATTCTAATCAGCGTTCTCTCTGGAGACACTGGTGCGCGATGTGGCGGTGTGTCGCGTACTATGCCTAAATATGGACATATCAAATAGTTTTAGTGTATCTCTGATCCAACGACTTAGTATTTGCGTAGAGGCTGGCCGGTGTGATTTCTTAAATGTCAAGAATAAGGCATTATGTTGACGAAACTGGGAGATTATTTCCAAATATGTATTTAGACTTTGAGCTGGACAAATTAAGAATATAGTCATATTCTATATTCATTTCTATCTGTAGTGTTTAAGCAAATCAGCCCATACTAGTCAGTATGGGCTGATTTGCTTAAACACTACAGATATGATTGTGGCTCGACCGGGGAAAGACTACGCTCTCACAGAATTTTTGACTACATTAACAATATATAGTCAAAAAAATCTCCATTGCTTTTTAAAATAATAATAATATTTATTATTGCATTAAAACATGGTACCTATAAACATGTTAATCGAGCGCTTATTTTACAGTGTCATTTTACGCATTGCAAATGATCTTTTCCGACTTCGCGGGTACACGCTGAACAATTTGAACAATTCTTCATTATAACGACACACTATAGGTTAAAATTAGATAAATATGCAAAAAGAGAGTGCTCTCTTATCGCAGCGGTGAGGAATGTATGCGGGCACCCCGCTCGCTTGTTGCATCCGCGAACTGTCAACACACTTGGCTGTGATTATTGAAAACACTGAATAATTACAAGGGATACTGATCACAAACAGCACTGTTTTTACTTCTTTGTTTAGTCGCGATATTTGCGTAGTCAAATAAATTAAATATTTAAGAGGATCGAACACATGTCCGCCTCGTAAGAAGTGCAACGACAAGTAATAATTCTATGTAATATAATTAGTTAAATGTCAATTCTGAACATCAATTTACTAAAAGTCGAATAATTTAGTTAAAGATGCAGCCGAATAATTATTGTGGCAGAGCCGTTTTACCGTACCTCCAATTCCGATGATTTTTTTATTAAAATGTCCATAGAAACGAATTGTCCCATTTCGATGAAACTTCTCCACACAAATAATCTGCGTAGAGTCAACAATTTTATGTGTCTATAGTTATTTTCAATGAACCACTGAGTGAAGCAAAGTCAAGGAGAATGAGGGTCCGTTACCCTTCAGCTGACTCCGATGCACTTATTTTTTGATGCTATCTACTCTGTAATTAATAGTCTAATATACTCTTTACAGTTATAGAACTATAATTTATTAGACGTACTTACTGTAAAACAATAAAAAATTCTGAGTTACCTACGATTTTGATGTTTGCTTCTACTACTGCACTCTAGTACCCATGACAAGACTACTGCTGTATATAGGCCTGCTCCATAGATTGTCGCAAAGAACGGTTCTGAGGTACCTGCATCCATCGACTGCCTGCTACTTATTTTTTTATCGGGCTTGGCTACCGTGTAATAGTAAAAATGCCCCGCTACCCCATATCATGTCGTATATGTCGTGAACCTCTCACGACATATACGACAGGGATAATGATACAGGAGATGGGCAACAGTATTTTTTGACCGCTTAATAAAAAAGAACTGCGGTTGCCAAGCTTGGAAATTATGGCATATATCTCCTATGCTGCATATTTAAAAAAAATTATAAACAAATAACCATCATCTTATAAGCGATCATATTATATAACCTATACATTATATATATATATATATATATATATATATATATATATATATATATATATTTTACTAATTGAGTAACCATATTTTTAAACGTCAGTAAGATCGCTTCGTCCACTTGGATCCACAATCGTGATTCACAGGTGCATCCATGCGAAACTCTTTCTACCCTTCGATCTCGCCACCTGCGTATTCATACAACACAATACAATACAATACTCTTTATTGTACACCAAGAAAAGATAAAAATATTAACAAGAAAAACTAAACAACTATTGAGGGAAACACAAAGCGCGGTCTTATTGCTAAATAGCAATCTCTTCCAGACAACTCAGAAGAAGAAATAAATAAAAATAAGAAAAAGAACAATGGGTAGGGTGCACAAAAATAAAAAAATAAAAATAAATAAAAATAAAATAAAGATACACACTTATGCAGTAAAAGGACAACAATCTTCAGGTAGATCAACGACCATAATTAAGCGGAGGAAGGGAGAGGGGTTAGAGAGATAAATTGTATTCCTTACTTAACCTGTTTCTGGAACACATTTAAGGATTGAGCACTTTCAATTGACTGGGGTAAGGAGTTCTAAAGTCTTACTCCAAGAACAGAGAATGATTTATCATAATAAGTCGAGGAGTGGAGAGCACAAGACATTGGAGGGAAATATTTTCTTTGGATCGTAAGGAAAAAGTATGACAGGAGTTGAACAATTTAAAACGTTCTTTTAGATAGGAAGAACTTGATATATTAAATAAGACTCTGTAGAGAGCAGCAAGTATATGAGTATTCCGACGAAGACGGATTGTGAGCCACTTGAGCTTAGTGCGGTATTCTGAGACATGGTCGTATTTGCGAAGCCCAAATATGAACCGTATACAGAGATTTTCGAGTCGTTCAAGCTTGTTAAAATATATTAATAGATTAAGTTTCACTTAAGATAACTGGCTTGTTTTATACAAAATGTGCTTAATAAAATAAAATCAATGTTATTAAAACGATCTATAACCTATATCTATATTATAGTCACCTAAGCCTTCACTGTTTTCGATGGTCAAGCTAGGCGAAAGAGCATGGAAGACGGGCAGCATGTCGAAGGTGTGCGACGTCTGGTGCAGTTATCGTCTATCCACCTGTTAATGCTAAGCGTGACGATTGCGGCAAATTTTCCCCACGACGGGACACCTATGTCAAGCAGTTCACTGTTACGAACCGATAAAAAAAGGAAATATAGTTAAATAAAGAAAAGGAAATCGGATATCGGCGCACCGAGATACTTAGAGCCTCGATGTTTGTTCTTCTGATGCATGTCTTGCACAGTTTTTTTGCAGTCGTATTAGCCTTTAGCCTTGCTGATGCGACAGCTGATTGCGAACAAGGTTTGCTTTGCCTTCCTGTCCTTTTGGTTTGACCGAAGCTGTGCATGTTGGTTAATAAAGTGATCAAATTACAGCGGACGAACATGCTATTGCTTTTTTTATTCTTAATTACTATTAATCAATTGATTTCAACATTTTTATTTTCCTCTTTCTTCTTTAAATTAATTACGTAAAGGTCATCAGTTACATAGGTTGTAGTTAAAAGAAAAACGTTGAAGAATAAAATTTTATATTAATTATTTAAGAACATAAAGCGAAGTAATTTGGTATTATACATTATTGATTATGGTAGCTCTGTCTTGGCTTGAGTATGATCTAACCGGAGACACTGTAGTGTCTCAAGCCAAGTACACGAGAAGAGACTACAGTGTATATATTCTCGAATCATATGTCAACATAACCTTACCAAATTTTTAACTTCATATATTTCATTATTAACGAAATGTCAACACTTTATACAGTCATATATCATTTTGTTTATCAATTGTTTTAGATTTCAGATAATCAAGGACCATTTATTATTTATTTTTTAAAAATCATCTAGTTTTTCGGATAAAATATAATGCCTAGATCACTCCTGATATTACTCTTCAGCCATTCCGAAGATTAAGCCGGACAGAGAGACAGAAATTTTAACAACGATAACTGATGTCTTAATGCCATGCAAAAAGCCCCCTCAGCTCAATATAAGGCAGTTATATCGATATTATAGACAGAAACTTCAATCTTATCTATATGTAGATATAAATACACTTAAATATAGATTTTCTTATTACATAATATATCAACCCGTTCACGCTTATTCAAACCGACCGGCACACAATGTGGCGTATGTGATGTTAAAGATAATATGTTCCATATTATTCTGTGCGGATATGCTAAAGCCATAATTATATTCACTTGGCTTTTGCTGTATGTTGGATAATTATGACTGGTTAGGACTACGTTAGTAATTTAGTCGAGTGGCGAGTAATTTAGCAGCTAAATAAGTCTAAATAACAAAAAAATCTCATTCAGTTAACCACTGCACAGCAGACATCATAATACCAAAAGCGTTTTGTTCTAACATTTTTTATGGAAAAAGCGTTAAACTTAACTGACTACCGCCGCCCATGAACATCTACAACACAAGAGGAATTGCAGATGCGTTGCCGAGCTTTTAGAAAGATTTAAGTTTTTTTCTTGAAATTCCTTAAGTCGCATCCGTCTGGAAAAACCGCTAACAACATTAAATTCCACAGTGTTGTCGTGCGAGGCAGAAAATTCCGCGTAAACCGTACAATTTTGTACCGCCACCTATATATGCAACTTGACTTGAAAAAGTTCGATACTATATTCTAACCTGCTTGGTTAGAATACAGTATCGATGATAAGTTATTCGTAATTATAACACAACCAAAAGCAGAAACCAGCAATGAGGGCATCCACAACTTTTTTTGACAGCAGGGCGGCGCCACTTTACAGTGAGGTAAAATATTTGACAGATTTCATAGCGGGGACGATAATTTCTTAGAAAAATGTAGTATTTAATGTTTCTTTCTGTATTGTTAGTTATATTTCATATTAATTACATTAGAAATGAATAAAACAAACTATAAATATATCTAAAAGCCAATTTAAAAAAAAAGAGTTATAAAGTGCAAAAAATTAAAAATCAAACCACTGACGCATTGTGTTGTATATTAATAATACTCTAGATAATGATAAACTATTATATAAAACTAATTTCTCAATTAACTGACACTGTGTAACAAAAAACTTTACCTCAGTCGCTACTAGCGACTTCTGGTGAGTGGAAGATTATTAGCCCTCATTGTGTTTTTGCATAAGTGTTTATGGCGGTAATCCTAATTTCAAAGTTCACGCGATCATCTGACATCTAAGGCCGGAATAACGTCGAAGTTTACGTAAGGTGTTAGAAGTTCCTTTTCTGTGTTGGAGTCTGTCTGGGCAGGTACCAACGTCTTACCTATACATAGATATGAGCGCCGAAGACCAATTCCACGGCGGCGGCGTGGCCTGAAAATTTCCTCGGCGGCGGCGGCGTCGCGGCGGCGTGGCGTGGCTGGCCATGGGTCTAAGATATTGTTTTACAATACAATACAATAACTTTATTTCAGGCATCAAGGACTTAAAAATTAAGAACATTGGCCCATAGCAATATATACCTTAACCTAAAAATATATATAAAATATAAACATAACTTAACACTATTTAGGGAACTTTTTTCTTTGGCGCGTCCCTGTATCGGCGAAACACTACCCCAGAGGGCCAGAAATCGGGAGCGAGGAATGTCTCTTTATGTTTTGCAGGAACCTGGAGTACGTAGGATTTGAAGTTTGTTGACCTATTAGACTCCAGACGCTGCAAATGTAAAGAGATCGGTTCCTCAATGCGGCATCGGCTTCGTTCTTCCACGAAACGCAGGACATCTTCTCCCGACGTACTTTTGTCCAAACGGGAGATGTAGAGTTGTATGGTTGGCTCCACAGCACGCAGAGTTGTACTCGCGTTTATCTTGGCGGTCCCACGCTGGTTACAGACGGGTCGCGACCGACGTCTCTTCTCAACAAGAGTAAACCCGTCCTTATCAATCTTGTCTTGGGTCAACACTGGAACTGATTTTATTTCCACATTCTTCCGCTTTCGACCACAAGAGGGTGCCGGTTGTAAAGATTTTCGGGCAACATCCGCAAACGTCTTCCCTTGTTTTGAGGTTGGCTTCGGCGGAGGAGTACCAATGGCTTCAGTCAAGGGTTGAGGTGGTGATGCAATGACGACCGAGGTTGCCCTAGTTTCTCGGTCATCAACCCGCTGACAGGCGGTATCGCGTGACGGAGTCGCAATCATCGGTGAAATATGACTACTATTACGGTTACCGCGTGTCGTATTTACATTCTGCGACGGCGGTGATTTTGCAGATGTTGCAATTATGTTGCGCAACATATTGACTTCGTTCCTCAGCTCTGTTGCGGCTCGTTCCGATTCCTTTAATTTGGAACGGATGTCGGTAACATCGGCTCTCAACGTGGTGATGTCTTTCAACAATCTGGTGACGTCTACGTGATCGAACGTCACGGGAGGCAGCTTGTTGAGATCACGCGCGACGAAAGTTGGAATGTCATCAGAGTCGGTCTCATTGAACAGCCTGAAGATGTCTTGCAGGTCTTTCTTACCGCGTCCATCCCTGTGACGTGTGATAAGACGGATTTGGGTCACGGCTGAATCTGCTAACACCTTCTTCGCTTGGATGATCTCGTCCTCAGTGAAGCTTGTCATCAGTATTTGCTCCAGAGACACCTGGTCCATGACGTCCAATTTTTGTTGAACAAAGGCCAGGAACTCGTGGATTACGACGGTTTCGGAGCGTTTAGTTTGACACGCCATTTCGAATTATTTTTGCGCAGTAGGTATGCTTACGCTACAAAAATACTGTAGGTTCGGCATTAGAGCCCTCGCGTCATTATGAAGCGACTGCACTAACCGGTAGTAAAATTGCGACTGATTTATCATTATGATTTTATCAGGATGAGATTTCTTTAAAAAAAACTTAAAGAAAACCATATTACTGTTACCAAAAACAGCTCTATAATTTTTAGTAAAGCCCTGGGGAGCCCCAGTCCAGTGATGGGAACAGTATTCCATGTGAGGCCGATCCTGCGCCTTGTAAAGTTATAGGCGGTGTGCCGGCATGAAATACTGTCCCGCTCTACTGAGTACGCAAAGCTTTTTAGAGGTCAATTTGGCCTTCTCTTCCAAGTGACCACGAAACTTGCACGTCACTCGATATGTCGACACCGAGGATTCCGATACTGGCTGAGGCAACAAGGGGAGTACCTTGAAACTGAGGAGATGCTCCGATCTGCAAGAAAGCTGGTGACGCTTTGTGCCAAACCCGATCGAAGGCCTTCGCAATGTCCAAACTAACGGCCAATGAGTCCCACTTCGACTCTTATGTCTTCACCCATCTATGAGTCAGGTAGACCATATGATCACCAGCTGACCGACCCCGATGAAAACAGTATTAGCAGTCATTAATCAGCAGGTGATCCTCAAGGTACCGCATGAGCTGGCAGTTTATAATGGATTCCATTATTTTGGAGAACAAGGAGGTGATGGCGATAGGTATAGCTAGACGGGTCAGAGCGGTCGCCTTTTTAGCCAGCCTGCAGAATGAAATGCAATATTAGTGTGAGTCGCACCACACTACGGACTAGACACTGGTCTGAATAGCCAAGAGGGGAGTGGACGTAAACCTGATATCTATCCGAATGAGAGGTCAGCAGAAGGTCCAACAGGGAAGACGCATGATCTTCCACATCTGGAATCCGCGTAGACGAAGTTAACATTTGTGTCAGAACATATACCAAGGCGAAATCATGAACAGATCTCCCTGCATGATCGGTTAAACGTGAACCGAGCCATTCAGCGTCGTGGGCGTTCAATCGCCGAGGACCACGATTTCTGCGAAGGAATCTGTAGCCATTTGGACGTGGTCAATGAATCGTTCTGTTTCGGCATTACCGCTATGGGACCCATATAGGCACCCGTAAACATGCGGATGGTTGTCGCTGTCTACTCGTAGCCAAAGGATGGACAGGTCCTTCAAGACTGCCGAGGCTTCAAGAACATATGTCCTCTCAATTTGTACCCCGGGTAGGAGAGATAAGAAATACCAGCCGGAGAAGACACCTGCGTCTCGGTCAGAAAGAGCAAGGCCGGCTTCGCCGTCTCAAGATGATAGAAGACGGCGTTTAGGGTCGAGTGAAGTTCCCTGATGTTGCGGAAATACATGTGGCATACATACATTTAATTCCGCTACCATGTTTACGAGGGGGAAGGGTGGGGGGAATGGTTCTCCTGCGCACTCACCAGATGAAACACAGAAGTAGATCTTCCACTTCACGCCGGTATTCTGTGAGGTCGTGGTACCACCCCGGCTTGAGCCGGCCCATACGTGCAACAGTCGAAGTTGCTGCCATTGTTAACACCACACAACAATAAACGTTCACTCGATGAAATATTCGACTCCACTGAGTGAGCGACGAGCGTAGCGAAGCGACAAGGCGAACTAATGCATTCGGGCCGTGCGTGCGAGCTGTAAAGAAAGTTGCGACTAGTCGCGACCGCGCGCTGTGTCCTTTACGCGGCGGCGACGCGTCGACATGAACTCACGGCGACGGCGGCGCGCCGGCGCGGCGCTCATATCCTATATACAATCCAAATGCCGTACATCGGGGCTCACACTTGAATATAAATACCTATATATATATATATATAGCCTGGCGTCAGAGACAGGTACCGCTAAGTAGGATTGACGAAGTTATTGGGCTCTAGTCTAATACATATGTAAAATAACAGTAAATGCACAACTGTATTCCGGTGTGTAAGGTATAGGGAGCCAGTAGTAATTAATATGGAACATATTAACGTCACATACGCCACAATGTGTGCCGGTCGGTTTGAATGAGCGTGAACGGGTTGATATAATAAGACAATCGATATTTAAGTGTATCTATATCTACATATAGTTACATTTCAATATCGATTTTAGGTATAGGCAGCCAGTAGAATTACAGAATATGAGGCATTCCATCTAAGTCCTTAGAGATGAAACGCAAATGTACTCTTCTTTGTTTTGAAGTTGGTTTTTTTTATAGGATAAGGGTGAGAAACGAGCACACAGTCCACCTGATGGTGAGTGGTTGCTGCGGCCCATAGACATCTACATCTATCCTCTATTACAAATCAAAATGTAGATCCGTTGTCACCCGTGAGGACTAAGATGGAATGCCTCATTTCCAGTAAAAAGGGCCTCCGGCCATCTGCACTCACCAAGCGAAACGCAGAGGTAAACCTCTACTTCACGTTGTTTTTCTGTGAGGTCGTGGTACCACCCCGGTTCGAGCCGGCCCATCCTTGCGACAGCAAAAGCTGCCGCGTGGCTCTACCACTGTTAAACTGGTTGCAGGTTGATTAGCAATTGGCGTATAGTCAATTGCTATCATCAGGTGGAGCTTAATATTTTTCTATGTATATTTATACTACTTACTTCTATAAAAAAATATATTGCGATTAGTGTTCTTATTTCGTGTCGTTATTTTGTAGGTCTTGGATGGTACAACATTAAATATTGTTTGGTGCTGGCGCTGTTCCTCATATGTGCGATAGTAGAACCGGTTGGCTACTCCTATACATTACCTGCAGCCAAATGCGATCTTGACATGACTGATGCGCAGCGCGGATTTTTAAGCTCGGTACCATATATAGGTATGTATTTAAATAAAGTATCAATTTAACTGCTCTAATTCTCTCATTTATTTAAATTAATGGTATTAACACCGGCAATAAATTAAATGTAATCTTGATTTATTTTTTTATTGGATACATTTTTATAGGACAAACGAGCACACAGTCCACCAGATGGTAAGTGATTGCTGCGACACATAAACATTTACATACATCCTCAATAAAGAATCAAAATGCATATGCGTTATTAAGTGAGGTGAGGTGAGGCATAATGCATATGCCTCACCCGTGAGGAATCAAGCCGCGTGTCCAGTAAAAAGGGTATCCGATTCTCTACATTCAACATACGAAACACAGCAGCGTTAAGCTGTTATTTTACGCTAGTATTCTGTGAGAGCGTGGTCGTTTCCAGATTGAGCCGATCCATTCGTGTTACAACTATACTACTAATATAGCTGCAGCATGGCTCTACCACGTATAATGTACATACCACGAATGTGTAAAGAAATAGAAATTTGCTAAAGGAATTTTAGATGATGAACTAAATATGTCAATTAATGAAATTTAAATGTATGACTCTGTCGTATGACTATTAATAAAGTTATCCGTTTTCATATTATGTATATATACGTTGCTCACAAAACAGTGTCCAAAAGTATTTTCTTATATGGCAGCGAATAGTTGTTAAAATGCTGTGAAAGTCATCGTAGTTCGTAGTATAATAACAGTCGCCTAGTCATTGTTTATGTGGGACCAACCGGTGCACATTATGGTTATCAGAGTGTACTTTACGTGGTTATCAGCAACTTATTATTTATAATATGATCCCACGTATAATTTACATTTCTTTGATAATCATGTTTATTGCCTCCATTAATTATAAGGTGTACCTACTTCCTTATAATACAACTTCTATACCCTTACCTTCTTCATATTTAACAGCTCGAAGATAATAGTCGGATTATTTTTCACGGGTCTCTTCTTTTATAAAGGATCTCGCACTTTTGACGCTGTTCCCCAATCTTTCTTCTTTCCATTTAATATTTATGACGGTTTTGGAATTCTTACGGAATTCTTATCTTGTGTATACGATTGCCGTGTATAGACGGTGTAAGAGCATCCACTACCCCATTTTGTCCCGTGGATATCATAAGAGCCGACAGAGGGAAATTAATATAGGAAAATATACTTAATAAGTAATAATAGTATAATATTTTTATTCAATGTAGATTACGAGTAGGGTTGCCACCCGTACTATAATATATAGTATCGTACTATATTTCAGTCAATTGTACTATACATTATAGAAAAATAATAAAGTACGAAAAATACTAGGTATATTTTGCCCCTAATTTAAATGTCGCGATTTTTTACATTAATTGTGACTGGAATTCTGGAACAAGTAAGTTTTACGGAAAGAATTTTTCCGTTATAAACGTTAAATGAAAAGAAGAAAGAAATAGATAATAAATTTAATTAAAAATGAATTGTTAATTTATTTTAATATGAATCTAAACTGCTCAGATTCCTATAATTATTTTAAAATTTGATGGCCAAGACAAGTTTATATGAAAAAATGCATAAATATTAAAAAGAAATGTGGACTTTTTTCTTGTTTTCCCAAAAGCACTATACTTTTGCGTCTTTTTTGACAAAAATACTATATTTATTCAAAAAAAGGTGGCAACCCTAATTACAAGAAACCTGTGCCCTGTGAAAAACTAGCAAATAACTCAAACTCTTTTTTTAAATGATAACGATATAGTACAATTGAATCATATACATTGTTATGTATTGCCGTACTCAAGGATCTTTCATGATGTAGTTGTTAAATGCAATTTTAGGTGCTGATTTACCGCGTGCTCGGCGGTAAAAGCAAACATCGTGAGGAAACCTGCGTGTCTGAGTAATAAAAACTATTTTGAGGACATGTAATCATTATACGACTGTAATGTCTCAGTTAGGACCGATTTCACATCCAGTAAACGTAATAATTACATTTGTAAGAAAGCTCATATAAGAACAACGTTAATATTACTTGTTAATATGTTAGCTGGGATGACCTGTTGATTTGGTAACGACTTTAAAAACTCCATAATCGCCTGTCGTTACGTTCTTTAATTCGTGTTAATGTTTAGACTTCTACTACTGTGTACCTTCTTAGTTTTGTATTATTACAATATCTAATTGTATTAAGATATAAAATTATTGATATTAATAAAATGTCAGTATAACATCTTAGTACAAGCACAGAGTTAATAATAGTTAAAAGACAAGGTACAAGTTTATAAGTTTATCAAAATTGTCAAGATTCTAGGTTTCAATAACTTTAGGGCCCTCATTATCAAAACGTTTGGAATGACTCTTGTTACAATAATAATTAAGTCGTTAATTTAAATACATACATGTTACTTCTAATTGTCTTTAAAGTTTTAAAGACGATATATAAACTAATATCTAACATTATCACTCACGACAAGACATTTAATGATAACGAGTTAAATAGTTATCTTCTTCTGTAGAACCCAGCACCGGTTCTGTTTTAGAATGTGTGGTAATGGTGAATGTGAAGTATATAAATGTATACTTGTAAATATCGTAATAGGTTATGGAACTGATCTGACAGATATTGACATGTAGCTTGATACTAGGAACTTATTATTAATGAGTTAAAAATTTGCTTCAAACATATTTTCACATACAACACTGAAATACAACTAACCAGCTTTTTTTATAACATTAGTGTGACAAACAAGGTAAAAGTTGGTCTGATTATAAGTGGCCTTGCAGCTAACAAACACTATTGCATTTTAATGACCATAATTATAAATATCCTATCATTAATCATTTGATGTTTAATACGGGATTCGAACCCGCACGGAACAAGTATTGTAGGCCATACAAACACTTGTTCCGGATCTGGATGTTTGTCCTCGTGCAATTTATGTTTGTAAACTGCCTCCACGACACGGGAAAATCCTAGTGTGGGGGTAACGATTTAAAAAAAAATGTTCATCAACAATTTATCCTTTTCATATATTTATAAATCCCAACCAGAAGAGAATACTAAAAAAAACATAACATATAATAATATTAATAATAAAAGTGTACACCTGACTCTGGTTAATTCGAAACTCGAGGGACTCTTAAAATATTACGAATTATCGAGTGTTTGAAATATCAAATGGTTCGAAATTTTTGAGAGGAAATAAATAAAACCTCGAATTATTAAATGTTGATCAATCATTATTAATTAACTGCTATTCTTTAACTATTAATTAACGAGAGTCGACTGTATTTATTTTCGCACCACAAATAGAATTACGAGTACATACAATAGGCTTAGGTAATAAAATGATTGAAGTTAACAAACTCTACAGACACCATTACCGTTGCCATTATTGTCTATCAAAAGTCCACTGCCGAACATAGACCTCCCCCATAGATTGTCTCATAGTGGGGATATTTGCCATGGTTTACACGCTTGGCAGACGGGATGAAATCGCAGTTTTTTTGTTGATATTAGGTGGATGCCGCTGCCCATCTCCGGGTTTATTTCCCTCTGTCCCCTCTTACGACACCCTCGGGACAATATTGGGTAGTGGATATTTTATTTCCCTGATTTTTGCTCTTTGATTTCCGATTCATTCAGGAAGATTTTAATACAACAACGTGCCAAAATAATGATATGGCTACAAAGCTACTTTAAGGGGGACGCAAAATTAACTTGTTTGAATTTTTATTATCTAAACTTTTTATAAGTATTTTATTTTATATGTATAGGTATCATTAAAAATTGCATATTACAATCTGTATTTTCCTACCGACTTCGAAAAGGAGACGGTACTCAATTCGACTGTATGTTTTTTTATGTGTGTTACCTCATTACTTTTTACGGGGTGAATCGGTTTCAATGATTCTTTTTTTATTTGAAAGCTGTTGCTTCACATGTGGTCCCATATAAATTTGATCAAGGTCTGACCAATAGTTTTTGAATTATTCTTAATAATTTATATTGAAGTAGGTTGTACAAAATTTTTAATTTTAAATTATTTAATTTTTTAAAAGTTGTCCCGCTAGGTTTTTTGCTGGTTATTAGAATACATATATTTTCCGAACTAATAGTAATTGAAACTTAAAAAATGACTACTAAACTATTACTATGACTTATGACTTACTAAAATTATGATTAACTAAAACTTACCCAAAAATGACGACACTAAATAGTATAATCTACCTGTACTAGCTGGTACCCGGCGCGTTGCTACCACAGAAAAAAAAATTGTCGAAATATCGTTTTAAATTTGGGAGAGTTATATTGTTTGATTAGGAATGATAATACATTCATTGAAATTGAATGATATATAACTTTCAAATAAATTGTCTCTACGATACGCGCGCCACCTACAGTAAGTTAATTGTACCTATAACCTTAGCGCAAGTGTAAGTAAGCAAGGGTATGGCAGCGCATAAAATACGAATCAATAAACATTAATTTTTATATATTAGATATTGAATAAAAAAATACATACATCTACACTCATGTCTGTCACCCAAAGGTGTAAGCAGAGACTACGGACTAGTGATGGGTCAACTCGAGTTACTAACTCGAGTTAACTCGAGTTGGAGCTAACTCGAGGTAACTCGAGTTGGATCTCCGTAACTCAAATTTAGGCTGCTGTACCCTGTACCTACATGAACGGATTAAGTGAGTCAGCAAAAAAGTAAGCGCGCGATTCGTTTGTTGTGTGCGCGCTTTGTGTATCAAATATAATATATAGCTGCAACCAAAACAATTTATTTAGAATTGTATAATAGCTAAGTTATGTGATTTAATTTCTTTTATAATTTTGATTAATTATTATCAATATAGTTATGTAAGTCACAGACCTATTATTGTAATATCCGAAAACGTTGGTTAAGTTGTAAGATACATAATATTTTAAATTAACGCTAACTTACAATAAATATATTAAATTACGTGGTAGAGCTAAGGAATTCTTTATGTTGTGGTAGCAGCACGAATGAGTCGGCTCGACCGGGGTACGACTACGCTCTCACAAAATACCAACGTAAAATAGCAGCTTAATGCTGCTGTTTCGTATGGTGAGTGTGGGAAACCGGCATTCCATCTCAGTACTCAGGTGTGAAAACGCATCTGCATTTTGATTCTTAATTGAAGATAAATGTAGATGTGTATGGGCTACAGCATCCACTTACCATCAGGTGGACTGTGTGCTCGTTTGTCATCCTTATCCTATAAAAAAACCGACTTCAATATAAATAAAATGAGAATATTCTATACAAAAATAAAAATAAAAGAATTTGAAAAAAAAATATTTAATAATATTTTGACTGTGATAATTAAACTATTAATAGCTTATGTACCTACATCTTAAAGCTAGGCTAATATTGTTTCATGAAGACTGCTATATAGCTAGTTTTGTTGTCAGTTGAAGGTACTTACTATAACTAAAATTAAAACCAAAAATACATAAGTATGTGATACTATATATACATTTTTATGTCAATCCAACATAATAAGTTTGGTAATTATAGCTATTCCAACCTAGCAAAGAGCTAGATAGAAAAACAAATTTATAAAAAGTAATTTACAGCAAATCATTTACTCTGTTTCGTACTGCTAACTCGAGTTTAAACTCGAGAGTGAATTGCAACGCGAGTTAACTCGAGTCGTAATTTTTCCCAGTTGGCACATCTATAATACGGACTTCCATTTGGCACGATCCGGACACACTTCTCTCGCCTCCTCCACATCCTATATATACATATACCTACGCATACATGCTCGTCCTCCATATACCTACTCATCATACATGCTCGTCGGTTAAGGGTACTCTTAATTTGACCCTTCAATATTTCGCCAATTTCGTCGATAAACTTTCGCCTAGGACGTCCCTTCCCACCTCTGCCGTTCACCTCTGCAACATAAATTTGCTTTGTCACCCTTTCCTCATTCATTATTTCTACATGACCAATACATATTAAAATACAAATTACTGTTTAAATTCAGCTCAGCTGTAAAAATAAGTTAAACTACTAATTTGTAATTTTTTTTAATCTCAAAATAATTCATGTTATCTCTTTGCGTTACGTATTTAATACTGTTACTGTTATCTGGTATGATTACGATAATTTAGATATCCTATCAATTTTAATCACAACAATATCTTCCGGTTATTTAATTATGACATATTTCGAAGTATTACGTTTGGCGTTTTCCTCTAAATACTAAGGATCAGTAACCCGAACTAGCAATTGGCTGGCCATAATAGAGAATAAGAATGAATGTCGTATTAGATGTTAACCCGAGGACGCATACAGGCAGTCAAAGCTTTGTGGCAGTCATTGTGGGTGGTCTTTGTTCAGTAGCGGACCTGCTGAAACAAGATAACTATAACGATAATATAACAAGATATGATAACAACTGAAACTAACAAAAAACTGCGGTTGCCAATTCGCCTGCAAATGTGGCAGCTATGGCGAAATTCCTCTTATCAAGCAATCAAGGGGGGGGGGGGGGGAGAAAGCCTATGTTCAGCAGTGGACTTGGAAAGATTATAAGGAATACATCGTAAGGAAACTTCCTTACGACAAGCCGATGTCCATAGAGGCTTTAGTACCATAGACCACATAAAAGCTCTTCGGGCAAATTGTACAGAAGACCGCAGATAACAATCTTCCATTTTGTCTTACGTATGTGAAATGAGAAAGTCTTTGATTCCGTTACTATTTGAGTGCTGCTACAGCACCTTCAGCGGCGCCAGATTGACTGTATATAACCAGAATAAGAAACTTATCCAACTGCAGAGAGGTGTAATACAGGTTAATATTAACTCCCCGAAACTCTTTACCGCTACTTTAGAAGACGTCGAAAACTGGAAACTCAAACAGGAGTGGAAAGGATAGGGTTTTTTTTATAGGATAAGGGTGACAAACGAGCACACAGTCCACCTGATGGTAAGTGGTTGCTGCGGCCCATAAACATCTACATCTATCCTCTATTACAAATCAATATGCAGATGCGTTGTCACCCGTGAGGACTAAGATGGAATGCCTCATTTCCAGTAAAAAGGGCCTCCGGCCACCTGCACTCACCAAGCGAAACGCAGAGGTAAACCTCTACTTCACGCTGGTATTCTGTGAGGTCGTGGTACCACCCCGGTTCGAGCCGGCCCATCCGTGCGATAGCAAAAGATGCCGCGTGGCTCTACCATTGTTAAAATCAACATAACTCAACATAAATGGCGAGTACATCACTAACCTTTGATTTGTCGACGATATAGTAATTATTACAGAATCGTTAGAATAGTGTCACTCAACGGATAGATCTTAAAATAAACGCAAACAAAATAAAGGTTATGTGTAACTTCCACGATACACCTAAGTTAATACTTGTTGGGATCATTACGGTCGTCCGACTATGTTGTCCGACTATGTTGTACGACTATGTTGTATGTCGACCGAGAGGACCTTGTAACCAACCAGAAAGTCGATGGATGCAGGTGGCTCAGGTCCGTGTTTAGGAGCATTCATTGGGGAAAGGCCTATGTGTAACAGTGGGCTGTAATGATGATGATGATGATGTGGCCTTTCCAAAAGTCGCCTCTTACAAAACGAAATGTGGTGATATTTTCTCTTACGCTGTCATCACACTGCATAGAATATCTATTACAAACGACGGCAATTAATTTATTTGTAGGTATTTTTAATGAATAATTATATAAATCTCAGAAAGTTTGTTTGTTTACATTCTTTATCTCATTTTGTTAACTTTACTTTACACTAAAATAACTAGCACATAAAAGCCTTATCTTGGATGGGTATATTTCTTTATAATAAGTAAAATGATTACTTTTAATTAAAACTAATTTAGTATAATCACAACATTGCAGGAATTATATTAACATCGTTCTTTTGGGGATACTTAGTGGATACAAGGGGAAGAAAGTTGACGGTTGTTTACAGTTCACTGTGCGCTGGCGGATTTGCGATTCTCTCGGCATTTATGCCTAATTTCCTAAGCTTTACAATTTGCAAATTTTTATCATCGTTATGGTAAGTCTTTAATTAATTTATTTATTTATTTTAAATATTCGTTGCATTCCCCTACAAATAAGGATATGAGTTGCCTAAATGCTTTCTCTACCAGTCAAGCAAAGCAGAAATATTTGGTAAGAAATATAGTCAACAATCATACTAACCTCTGTTGATATTAAATAACTATGTTTCTCAGTTGGTTCAAAATTAGAACTTGTAACATTTTTATATTAAAAAGTTATAATTAATGAATGAATTTCTAATGGGTTGTGGCTATAATAAATTCATTCATTCATTCATTACAGCCTATCAAAAGTCCACTGCCGAAAATACGCGTCTCCCATAGATTGCCTCAAAGGGGGGGATTTTGCCATAGTTGCCATGCTTAGCAGGCGAGTTGGCTACCACACTTTTTTATAATTTTCAGCTGGTATTAAAAAGATGTCGCTCCCCATCTCCTGTTTCAGTTTCTCTCTTTCGCCTCTTCTGACACCTACGATATGATATGGTCAAATGGTCATGGGCAAATGGTGATGAAACATTAATTAAAAAAACATCTCAAACATTATGTTCTTTTTACCTTTTAAATTTAAAATGCGTGGTAATGCATTATTTTAACTGATAGTCATTCCGAAATATCTAACGCCTACGATTTTACTACGCACGCACACATTCGTAAGGGTCGATCGGTCGGCAAAAACGTTGTGAATTGAATCGCACACAGAGGAGCGCGCGTAAGCTTAGTTGTTGCCAAAAATTATATTCCATATCAATTCGGGATGAATTTCAAATAAAAGTAAGTCTTATTTACTCGTATTTTCAAAAACTGCGATAACAGTAGGTATATAATTATATATATATTTTAATTTTAATTTAAAATGTGCCTACTCTTTGAAAATTATACCTATATACGGCCATAAGAAAATATAAAAAAATTATATTGCTACTAGATTTTACTTACGATCAGGGATTTTGGATTCAAACTTCTGGAAATGGTTTAACTTTCAACCGCCTCAAGTATATGAAAACATAAGAACGTACGGCCTTTTTAAAAGGCCGACAACTTATGGGTGTTGCAACTTGCAGTTCGGCGGTCAAAACTGATGATACAGGTTAGCCTTCTGCTTGTCTGCCCCCTCTCCTATATAAGAAAACGATTGGAAAAACAGTTTTTAAGAGAGGTTGTATTTGATTTATTTATAACTTAAACAGTACTTATAAGAAAACGATTGGAAAAACAGTTTTTAAGAGAGGTTGTATTTGATTTATTTATAACTTAAACAGTACTTATACGACGACTTAAACAATCCATTTTTAATAAACTTATACTATAAGAATGTTAAAAACATAAAATATATTTGTACCACGATCTCAAGCAGTTTCGAATTATACACGCTAAGAATCTCATCATCATTACAGCCCTTCATAAGTCCACTGCTGAACACAGGCCCCCTCCAAGGAACGACACAAAGTACGGTCCTGAACCACCTGCATTCATCGACATCCTACATTTCTTACTGTCACTCCATCTAGTGGGGGGCCGCCCTACACTTCACTTACGGGTACGAGAACCTGATTGATTCGCAACGATATTTTTATAGTACTAACGTGTAAATATAGAATTTTTTAATTTTATACTTTGTTAAATTTCAGTTTAGCGTGCCCAGCTGCAGTGCCGTACACGTTTATCGGCGAAATATTGCCTTTGAAGTACCGGGACACAACTCTGTCAATTACCAATGCTATGCAGATAACAGGTTCTGCATTGGTCCCATGTAAGTTATTCCACTCCCGATAAACTATTAACTTTTTATTTTATCTGTCATTTAAATCTAGTACCTATAAGTGTACAGTGAGGCTGACTTTTCAGTATTTTACAAAACTTTAAACACATTTTATAGTAGTAATATACTAAATAATTTATTTTATTTATTTATACCTCTGGTTTATACACACTATAATAAAGATTGTAATATTTTATAAGTATTCAAATATTTTAAGATAATAATTTATATGTTATAACAAAATTAATGACGTAAAAAATAATTAAAAATTCTATTAGAATCATTTTGGAAACGAGGTATTCCATCTTAGCCCTCACGGGTGACAACGCATCTGCATTTTGATTTGTAATCGAAGATAGATGTAGATGTCTATGGTCCACAGCAACCACTTACCATCAGGTGGACTGTGTGCTCGTTTGTCACCCTATCCTATAAAAAAAATTTTGCGCGCGTTCAAAATATAATGATAAACAAATCAACGCAATTGAATTATATACATACGGAGTTGGATAATTTTAAGTTTAAAACGATAATTAATGATACACATATATATAAATATATGTATGTCACTGAATCATTGAACCGCCACTGGTCGATCGGCAGAACAACGTAGTAATTTGAGAGTGACAAAGAGACATTCGCGATACATATATAGATAAATGTTCGCGATAGTAAGCAGCTACTCTAGCCTACTTTAACCAACCTAAAAATCCTTTTATGCCATTAAGAAGGCAAGTATGTACTTCAGAAACAAAACTTAAAGATTTTCGACCGTCGAGTATTAACGATGGCAAATGTCCTTGAACTCAATTCTATATCTTTAGAGGAATTAAAAATATTTTTATTTCTAGTGTTTGCCTGGGCCATCCTACCTTTGGACTTCAGAGTAAATTTCGGAGCTTATGATTTTGTACCTTGGAGACTCTTGACTATAATCTATGGATTAACCTTCGTAGTATCAGCTTTGCTTCTGTCGTGCGGTCCTGAAAGTCCCAAGTATCTCATCTCTCAGGGTAAACACGACGAAACACTTGAAGTTTTGAGGACGATGTATTCAAAAAATAAAGGGAAATCGCCTGATGATTATCCTGTAAGCATCAATAATGTTTTCTATTCGGTATTGCAATTCATGCGGAATTTTGCTTATCTACGGTTACAACGACCAGTCTCAACGAAAACGAAAACTAGTCATATACGCAGGATACAATTACAGTGCCAGTTTCGCAAATACAGGTGCACTCTTTTTTATATAGGATTGGATGACAAACGAGCGCACAGTGCACCTGATGGTAAGTGGTTGCTGTGGCCCACAGACATCTACATTTATCCTCGTTTGCGAATCAAAATGCAGATGCGTTGTCTAACTACGACTAAGATGGAATGCTTTGTTTCCAGTAAAAAGGGTCTCAGGTTCTCTACACTCACCATACGAAACACAGCAGCATTAAGCTGCTATTTTACGCTGGTATTCTGTGAGAGCGTGGCGCCTCCCCAGTCGAGCCGACCCATTCGTGCTACAACTATGCTACTAATATAGCTGCAGCATGGCTCTACCACGTTAAAAACTCTATTCCCTTACTCTTATAGTACGATAGGTCGGTAATCCCATACGACCCAAGGGAGATAAGATGCAGGATCAACGCCTTTACGTGCTTTGCGAGGCACGGGGCCGAATCTTCGCAAACTTCCTGACTCCGTGCAGCTACTGAGAATTTCTTTACCGAAAAACTCAATAACTGTTCCTTTTCGGCCCGACCCAGATTTCTCTTAATTTTGTGCTAAACAACTAAACATAAAACAATCGACGTTTCGTAAGTGGCTATCTCACATAGCTTTGCCAGGCCTATGTATTTTTTTAATTGTATTTTTATGTGGTCTATATGTATGACACCAGTATGTGTTATCGTTTTATTATGTCGTTACGTTTGATAATTTATCTAGCTTTGCATAAATAAAAATATAAATATAATAAATAACTTATTATATTATAAATTTTAAAAACCCCCGAAACAAAAAGAGCTGGTGATCTTTAAACGGCAAAACAGATTTTCTTGAAATAGGTATAGCTAAGAACACTCTCGATTAAGACACCTTTCAAACAAAAAAAATCTTCTATCATGCTTTCAGGAGTTATGATGCCACAGACATACACATACAGATACACAGATACACACTACAAACACATAACACCCCTCTGTTTTCGTCGGGGGTTAAAAACCGATAAAGGGATAGAAACGCGTATTCGTTATTTGTGTTATTCTATTTATTCGTACAAACCTAACAAACAAAGATGAAAAGCACCTTTATACCTTACCACTTTCGCAGTAATGAAGGATTACTGGGAATTAGGAGATACAATGGATCAGAACGATTATAATTTATACCATCATCATCATCATTACAGACCTTCACAAGTCCACTGCTGAACATATGCCTCCCCCAAGGAATGCCACAAAGCACGGTCCTGAGCCACCTGCATCCATCGACTTCTTCATGTCACAGCAGGTCGTCACTCCATCTAGTGGAGGCTCGCCCTACACTTCGCCTACCGGTACGAGGCTGCCACTCGAGAACCTTTCTTCTCCATCGGTTGTCGGTTCTTCGAGCTATATGGCCGGCCCACTGCCACTTCAGCTTACTAATCCGTTGGGCTATGTCGGTTATTCTGGTTCTACTGCGGATATCCTCATTTCGAAGATTATTACGCAGAGAAACCTCGAGCATAGCCCTCTCCATAGCTCGCTGAGCGACCTTGATCTTCCTCATACGGCCAGCAGTGAAGGACCACGTCTCAGATCCGTAAGTCATCACTGGCAACACGTACTGGTTGTACAGTTTCACTTTCTCGCTAATGAAGGATTATTAGAAATTAGGAAATACAATGGATTCAGAACGATTATAATTTATATCTTTATGTAATACATACATGCAATATATAGTAGCTAAGTACGTAGATACTATGTACGCGTTGGCTAAAATTATAAATATAAATTAATTGTAAATAAATTCTGTTTTGCAGATAAAATTGCTAAGAACTGATGAGTTTGTTAAAAAAGAAAATCTCGGAATTTTTACGTCACTGAAAGTGCAATCATTGCCATTATTAAAAGCGCCCTATATAAAATGGATGGCACTGAACAGTTTTATATTTTTTGGTTTATTTGCCACGTGAGTATTTATAAATTAAATGTAATAATATATTCACATAATTAACTCTACAGTGAAACGTAGCAGTTACATAAATATCTATATTTTAATGCAAAAGGAGAGTGACCAAACATGGAATACTGTTTTGTTTTCTTGGTAAATAATATGAGTTAAAAAAACTTAACAACACGCATTCAGCATGCGTTGTGATGATCCAAGTGAGAATACTAGATCATGGATATGAATTTATTGTATTGTCATTAGTTCTTAACACGTCTGAAAAATTACAGATCATTCAGACGTCCGGAAGTGGGTGAAAACTGAATTATACAATTCCATTATATTCATTCATACATTCCATATAGGTCAGGCTAATAAAGAGCGTGTAAAAAAAGAGGAAAGCAACTACATTACTGGTATAGTTGTAGCACGAACGGGTTGGCTCGAACGCGGAAGGACCACGCTCTCACAAAATACCAGCGTAAAATAGCAGTATAGTGAGTGTAGAGAACCGGATACCCTTTTTACTGAAAACGAGGCATTCCATCTTAGTCCTCACTGGTGGCAACGTATCTGCATTTTATTTCGTAATCGAGGAATGATGTAGATGTCTAATAGGCCAAAGCAACCACTTCCGTCAGGTGGATTATGTGCTCGTTTGTAACCCCTATCTTTAAAGAAAATATTGTTATATTAGTCTACTTGACCTAAAATAGTCTTATGTTAATTATTTATTATGTTATACATAAACTATTAAACATAACTAACTAAAATTGCTAGTTTTGGAAAAAATATAACAAAAAGGGTGCTATCGTATTTATCAAATAGATACCAAAATAAAAAAAAAATACTTCAACAAATCACACAATTCTTATAAAAAGTAGTTTTTACTTTCTAGGCTACTTTGGTTAACACTGAAAAAGGAACTTTAAGAAAGGGAAAGTAAAATAATAGGTTTGTAAATAAGCAGACGTGTACCTACTCATTATGGGTACTTGATGAAGAATAAATTGTTTCCTCTGAACTCTCTGATAAATTTTTCAGATTGAATGGTCTATACATCTGGTTACCCGACGTGTTGAACCGCGTTTTGACCGGAGACGGTGAAGGCCTCACTGCTTGCGAAGTCATAGCCCAGCGTCTTAACCAAGTAAGTAAAAAATTAAAACTCATATAGGATTTATTCTAAAGCGACAAGACTCACAAAAAATGATGTAGTATTTAAAAAAAATGTGGTATGTGGTCAAATGTGTACCAAAGCAATCATTCTGTGTATATCCAAATGATTACTTTTAATTTTAATCCCTTTTGTTGTTACCTATTCTAGTAGGTAATAAAGCACATACCTACATATTAAAAGTATATTTTATTATTTTAGCTTCTTATAGAAACCGTTTGTCTAAATCAAATCTAAACATTATAGCTTCCTTAGTACGAATCTTTAAGCCAATCTCTGCAGCCCATTATATCATATTTTAATGTATCAACGTATAAGTGCATTTCTAACACATTTCTCTTAAAATTCAATGCAGACCGCCGTTGACACTGCTGTATGCGACAATTCAATTGACACTATCACATACTTGATCAACTCTGTGGCAAATGTGTCCTGTGCCGTCATCGCAGTCGCCGTGAGTAGTTCCGTGAAAATTATCGGCAAGAAAAGGCTACTCATCACGGTGCTGATGCTCATCGGAACCTTCTGCATGCTGATCAACGTTGTAACTCAAGATGTATTGTTCGCTATTTTCTTATCTTCAATACCGATAGCTGGGCTGTCTATTGGACCTGTCAATGCGTACGCCGTAGAAATATTCCCTACACATTTAAGGTAATTATTTGTTTATTAATATGGACATATTATTTCATATTTACAACATGTCTGATGTCTGTGCTAGTTTCGGGTTGAGAAACAAACTGTCATTCGAGAATCGGGTATCAAACATCACATCAACGATACCTACTCCCATATTTCGATTAGCGAATTATCTGCGTATTTCACGGTCGTAAAAAAATTGTAAAAAATCTAAGTGACTATTATTTCGCCTTTCATTCATCATCATCATCATTAGAGCCTATCAAAAGTACTAAAAGTCTGCAACTACTAAGTGTCCTTCGGTGATCCCGTTCCTGATCATTATTGTTTTAGAGAAAAGTCATAGTCATAGTTACACTACTCTACGTGGTAGAGCCACGTTGCATCACCATTACATGGTTATAGCACGAATGGGTCGGCGCGACCGTGTAGGATCACGCTCTCACAGAATACAAGCATAAAATAGCAGCTTAATGCTGCTGTGTTTTACATATAAAACACAGCAGCATTAAGCTGCTATTTTATGCTGTATGTGTGTTTAGTGTAGAGAACCGGAGACCATTTTTACTGGAAACGAGGCATTCCATCTCAGTCCTCAGGGCTGACAACGCATCTGCATATTGATTCTTAATAGGTGGTAAATGTAGATGTCTATGGGTCACATTATCCACTTACCATCAGGTGGAATGTGTGCTCGTTTGTCACCCTTATTATATAAAAAAAATTATAATCACATAGATTAATGATAAGTCATCGGTCAGAGCGCGCGATGACTTATCATTAATCTATGCATAGTCATTTATTCCATAGAACAATATTCCATTGTATTGGAAATTTTAACATATTTCACCTATTTTTACATCTTCCAAAGCCTTTACATAACATTAAAGTGACAAATTTTATGTCGAATGAAGACCTTTTACTTACCTTATATAAAAAATCCCTTTCATTCTTTTAATTTCTTATCAGGGGTATGGCTGTCAGCTTATCTATGATGGTTGGACGTACTGGTTCTGTGGCCGGCGCGAATGTTGCTGGCTTATTGCTAAACGCGGCCTGCGAGGCTACCTTCTACCTATTCGGGGGGCTGCTCATTGGTAAGTTAATATGTACACACTTTGAAATATAAAAGATGATATGTTAACCTAATCTTATTATTAATTAATTCTTATCGATTAATTAATTAATCAATCGATTCATTGCATTACAATTATAATTGAATATTCATGATTATTATTATTATATATTGACTGCCGTGTAGTGGCGGTGTAAGAATATCAACTATCCGATAGGTGCTGTAAGAGACAACAGAGGGAATTATATTTACATTTACAGATGGGCATTTGCCTGAGGACAACTCAATTTTAATAAAAACTTGCGATTACCAACCCGCCTGTCAAGCGAAGGAACTATGGCCGATATCTACAAGATAATATAAGTAGTAGGCTTAAGTTTAGCCGTGAACTTTCCAGGACTTTCAATTGTCAGTTTGACCATCCTACATGGTCGCATAAATCTTCTGAGAAAAGTCTTCTTACTTCTGAAATGTTATATGTATATCTATTACTATTTTTTTCTTCGACGGTAACATTATAAATCACCATTGATACTTGCGGGCACGAGTAGCTGGCTATGAAATTTTTCAGACTACCAACACACAGCTCTATCAGATAATACCATTTTTCATGGCGATCGATTAAACAGCATAAAAGTTAATGTGTGCAGCGCCATCTAGTGGTGTGTTGTAACAAAGTTCATAGCATAAAACCTTTTCCATGAAGAAATACATATATTACGTGTGAACTTTCATGACATAGATTAGAGATCCTAGGGCGGCAGGACTACTTATCTGTCCATCAGATTCCAAGCCCGTCTATGTCTTACATATTTCTCTATTATTTATATTATTATTATATTTTTATTTTATATTATATTGTACTATTATTACTCTTTTAGATATTTCTAAACCCAAATTGCACTGATATATTCCGGTCTGAAGGGTACAGACAGACAATATAATTACTGTCTATGAGGCATTCCATCTTATTCCTCAGAGGTAACAACGCATCTGTAGTCTTTCTTTGTTTCAAACAAGTTGGCTGCAGGTACTTAGGCAGTTACTTACCATCAGGTGAACTATAAGTTCGGTAGTAATTTCAGTTTTATAAAGAAATGGTGATGGTGTTCTCCTGTTTTTTGTTATAAAATAAGAGGAAAATCGGGCACACAGTACACCTGATGGTAAGTGGTTGCTGTTGCGGCCACAGTGTGGCCCATCTACGTCTGCCCTCAATTAAGAATCAAAATGCAGATACGTTGTCACGCCTGAAGACTAAGATGGAATGCCTCATTTCCAGTAAAGGGTCTCCGGTTCTCTGCACTCACCATACGAAACACAGCAGCATTAAACTGCTATTTTAAGCTGGTATTCTGTGAGAGCGTGGTCCTTCCCCGGTCGACCCGACTATTCGAAAAAATATATCTGCAGCATAGCCCTACCACATAAGGAAATGGCATGGCAATTGGTCACACTGTATCGAAGTTTCACGTATAATCTGCGGAAGAGCATGGCGCTTCTAAGAAAACCTTTTTTGTCAAATCAAAATCATCAAAATATGGCAAATAGCTTAGATCTGAGGAAACAGTTGAACATACGAGTACATACACACATAGCCTGTTTAAATCATAACCCTCCTTTTGGTTTTGCTGTAGTCGGGTCAAAAATATTATTAATCTATCATGATAATTTTGTGGAAAATATTAAACAGCAACTAATTTTCATTCTTCGTCAATAGCAGTCGTTCGGGTCGTTAAGAACAAAACTACTTTAAACAAAGTGAACAAAGGTCGTTAAGAACAAAAAACAAGCTGAACAAATTGAAAATATTGGCGTGTCTAAATACGATTCGGACATTATGATAATGAAGTTTAATTCACAATGAAAGCAAGTCAACGTACGACATTCACATATACATATAATATATACATAGAACAGATATTCACATATACCAATAACCATTTATATAGGACATAACATATTGGCACAGGCTGATATAATTGCTATTACAATTAAATTATTATAACTTTCAGTTTGCGGACTTTCGGCCTTCATGCTGCCGTCTCCTAAAGTAGTGCCTGTACCCAAAGACGCAACTACAACTAAACTGTGAGGTCTTGCAGTCAATTATTACAATATTAATGCGAATCATCAATATACAAAATCTAAGTTAAGTTTTGTAAGGTATTATTTTTTTTAATAAAAGTATTTTTTGTTAACTTTTTTGGCCTGTGTTGAATATATTCTTAGAAACATTAAAATGAGAAATTCCTTTAAAAATAGAAAATAACAACATGGGTAAAAGAGGTGTTAAAAGATTGCAGTTTCACTTGTACACATTGAGTTATATGTACTATGTACGTAGTACATATAACTCAATGCTTGTACACTAGTTTTTTCACAATTGGTTGACAAACCCTATGAACGGGAAACCCTCCCTGGAACAGGAGAAATCTATGAACAGCACTGGACTATTACGGACTGATGATGAAAACGATTTGCTATTCTCTACGAATCTATTCTAATCCACTTTTTGTTTAAAGTAAGTAACTTATTTGGAAATGGGCAGCAGCGTCTTTCTAATAACGACTAAAATAAAAAAAACTGCGGTTGTTAATCCGCTTGCCAAGCCTGGCAAATATCCCCCCCTATGAGGCAACCTATACCGCTTAGCGGTCAGCTACCGCAGAGTTTACCTACATCACCTGAAGATGCCTCGTGTAGAGGCGAAACACGTGTCGTATTTTCGTAAGTGGTGTTTCTTTCCTAGTGTAGTGGTGTTGGGAGTAGTGGTGCTGGGATTAGTGTTGACGGGGATAGTGCACGCAATTGAGGGAGGACGTGCTCTTCAAACTAGGTAAGACACATCATTTTATTTTATCGAGCGGATGTACGCAAGGTTATTTTTACCAACTTTAATATAATGGATTTCCTCAAAGTAACGCCCGATTCTATTAATTATCAATTTATGTTTATAAACTGCCGCCACGATACAGAGAGAATGTTCCAGTGTGATGTAACGTTTTTTTTAACAGGAAAAGTAGATAAAGTAAAGAACATATGGTGTCGTGCTGCTAAACGACAGAATAAATAATAGTACCTACAAGCTAAACTCCATCTGAGGCGTAGGTATTAGAATGACTTATTGTTGACCTCAATTTGGTCAAAGCCAATCTTAAACGTCTCCATCGTCTCGGAATAGGCTTAGAGAATTCAACTTCTCCATTTTTCAAAGAGTACATTTCGAAATAAGCGCAAGAACTTGCATGATTTCTCCAACCCTTCTTTTCGATATTTATTTATACTGTGCATTTACCTTGGCTTGTTTCGTCGTCCGTAATACGTACAGCAAACGTGTGAAATACTTTGCCATCCTCTTAATTTCGCTTACAATGAGGTTGTCTTCATGGAAAACGTGAAAAGCATTTGTTGGCTAAGTCAGTGAATGCCTTTTATTATCTTCGGCTACATCACCACTTACATACTTTCAGGACGGATAGTAATCACTAGTAGAGTCAATGGCAAAAATTCCAAAGTAGTTTTAGCTACAAAATTCCATTCATAATGCAAACAGATAATATATTTATTAAACCATATTGGCCTAAACTGACACAAACCACCTAAATACAAAGGCGATCTGTTAAGATTATTACATAATATCTACTTATTAAAAGTATTTTTTTTATTTAACAGTTTATCTCATAGTTCGGTATCTTAGCCGGACTATCTATGAACTTAGCAAAAAATAACTATACTTAATCATAATTATTTGCTATATTTTTTACAAGCGAGCACAGTCCACCTGATGATAAGTGGTTGCTGTGGCCTACATCTATCCTCGTTTGCGAATCAAAATGCTGATGTGTCAGCCGTGAGGACTAAGATGGAATGCCTCTTTTCCAGTAATAAGGGTCTACGGTTCTCTACACTAACCATACGAAACACAGCAGCATTAAGCTGCTATTTAACGCTGGTATTCTATAAGTGTGGTCCTTCCACAGTCGAGCCGACCTATTCGTGCTACAACTATACAATTAATATACCTGCAGCATGGCTCTACCACGTACCTACTATTTAATAAAATAATAATTAATTAAAAGTAGATTATACGCGGCAGAGCCATGCTACAGCTATATTATGATTGTAGCACCAATGGGTCGGGCTCTACACAGGAAGAACCACGCTCTCACAGAATACCAGCTAAATGCTGAAACCTTATTCTATAAAAAAAATAACATGTTCGATAGTGCCACGAATTTACGAGGGCGACACTGAAAGTTTTTAGAACTGGACACTTGTAAACGAAATAATAAAAAAATTATTGTTAATAAAAAATCCAGCTTTCGTCACCCGTAAGTATGTCGAACACAGCATTTGAGTCACCTTCGTTAAATCTTTGAACCATTACACGACACCAATCAACACGACGAAGTTTTTGGGACTCTGTCAAATTATGAGGTATCCACCAGGCACAAAGCTTCCTGACCGCTAAATGTTCATGGAGGATTTTGTGTACTTGACTCATACCGATGCTTATAAGCTTGTCAAAATCTGCTGATAAGTCACTCTTTTGTCAGTCTCGTACAATTATCCGTCCCCAGCTCCATTCCAATAGAATTGCTAAATCCACAAGTGATGTTTAGCAATTCCACAAGATGGGAGCGACTAGAGGCGAATAACTTGAGATCATCCATATAGAAACGGTGGGTAACTTTTGTACCTCCTTTCCGAAGCTGAAATCCCCTCCCGGAACCCTCCAGTAAGGTATTAAGAGGGTTCAGAGAGAGGCAGAACCAGATTGGATTCAAAAAATCGCCCTGGAAGATACCCCTGCTTATCCGCTGGCCTAGATGACAAAGGATCGTACTCCACTGCCCGAGGAAGTCTCGAACCGTACAGTTAACCTTGTACAGCTCGAGGAGCCTCTTAAGTCATGTATGAAGCACCGAGTCGAATGTCTTTTTGTAGTCTATCCAGGCGGCGGAGAGGTTCCGACGGTTGCGTTTAAACTTGCCAATGACCGCGTCAATGAGGAGTGGTTCCATGGTTCCACAACCAGCGCCCTGACATCCATTTTGAGCGTGCGACATCACCTGATTTGAGTTCAGGTGACGAGTGATTATCGCGCTCAAAATGGATGTTAGTGTCTTGTATATGGTAGGTAGACACGTTATGGGGCGGTATTTGCTCGGGTCTGTGGAATTCCGGTCTTTAGGAACCAAATGAGTGATCCCAGTAGTGAAGAGGCTCGGGAGCGGCTTTTGGTCGAGAGCCTATTGAAACTGTCGGGCGAGCACAGCGTAACACACCACGAACCCCTTCAGCCAGTAGTGATGCAGTCCGTCGAGTCCCGGACTTTTCCAGTTCGGGGCCCTACGAACCGCCTCAGCTACATCATCCGGCGTTATGATGACGGGGTCCATGGGCGTAATATTCGCACACTGACTCGCCACAACTTCCGTCCAAGGGCCCTCGCTGTGGTTTACGGGCTCTGACCACAGGCCGCGCCAGAATGCGATAGTGTCGGCCTGTTTCGGTGCTGGGCCCGTTCCACGTACCATTGGTCGCTCCAATGATTCATAGAGCCTCTTCTGATCACTCTGGAAGAGACGATTCTGGTTGAACCGTGTCGACCTCTCGGTATATCGCCGAATCCGCTTCCCCCAAGCAGCGATTCTCTGCTTCAAGTCATCTATGCGCTCCGTCAATTTTTGCGTTATATACGGCTGGGACAAACTGATATTTGTCCCAGCAAACGCCATCCTGGCGGTGCGCACAATTCTCGGCCTATTATTGCCCGACCTGAAGCTTATCAGTCTGCCGATGAGGACCCTTGCCTTTGCGATACGGTCCTCAATTCTTCTTCTCCAGGCTGGGATGGCGCTACTTTGTCTAGTAGCGCGTCCAGCCGTGGGAAGTTTGGCGCCAATAATACGGCAAACTGCCAGTGCGGCGCCAAAAAGAATTGAGTCCGTCTCGCAAAGGTCCCGGCTGGCTTCCAAATAGGTCACCAGGATTGGGTTAAGAGCCCTCACGACAGCCCGATTCCGCTTGCTTAGGGGTATGCGCGGGAGCCGCGGTCGATTTTCGAGAGGCGTACTGCGCGTTTCCACAATCGCCTCCTCCAATTTACTCATCTGCTCTAGTTCTTGGGTGACCATTCCATCATCGTCTGAATCAACTACAACTGGAAAATCCGCAGCGGCATCTACGTGTGCAGATTGTTCTGCAATTAGTGGCGTTGCATTACCAGCTGTAGCATTTTCATCCGATGAGGGAACAGCCTCACGTCGTAGTCGTTCGAGTTCGGAGTCACCAAATATGTTGGAGCGCACGATGTACCGAACTCGGTCTGCCAGGTTTTTCTCTGATACATGAACAGATGGCTCCAGCTCCGTGAAAAAGCGATGTATCCGATCCCGATACGCTAACATTTCCAGTTTCTTTCCCTTTTTGCCCTAAAATACGCTCGCAATGCGTTCATCATTTTTGTCCAACGCATGCGACGTGTTCCACCAGCGGCGGGTGTCGCTTGCTGAGTCCGAGAAGACCCAGCTAACACCAAGCCCTCTGGTGGGGATGATGGATGCGGGCGGCTCCTAGGTGGTCTTGCAGCCCCCCGCGCTTGGCTGGCGACCCGCATGCTGTCGCGTCCAGCGCCAGCTCCAGAAGCGCCCTGACGACCTCCAGGCAGCGGCCCTTTGCGCTCTCTTTTATTGTCCATCATCCATTGTATGGGCGTCAATTAATGGGAGACGCCCAGGCCCGGCACCGTTTCATGGTGTGGCCATAAGCACAGACGGACCTTTGCACCCTCAATTCTGCCGAGGCATGGCACACACCTCTTAGCAAGGCGCTGACTGACTGCGCTGACGTAGCAGTTTTGTCACTTAACTGTTACGTCAGCGGGCGATGGGGTCATCACTTCCCTACGCCAAGTTATTATTATTATTATTATATTATTGACTATATCGTTGGTCTAGTAGTCGTAAACGGGGCTGTTGGTCACGTCTCACGTGGTCCTCATTAGCAGCCCAGAATTAAGAAGTTGGCGGTGGTTCACCCACCGCATCAAGATGGTGGATGGTACCGTCAGTTTTGTTTCCCCGTGGAAAATGCGATAGAAAATGCAATGTGATGCAACATCTCTTCGCAGCGCCAGTGAATCTAGCCGATCAGAAAGAATTCGGTCGTCGACGATTAAAGCCATTCTTCGCTGGATGCAGTTAAGTGGAAGGAGCTGGCATTGGGGTACCCCGATCTAGAGATGAGATATACTCCATGTGAGGGCGGGTGAAATTACGCCTTGTAAAGTAGCCAATGGTATGCCGCCATAAAATACTGTCCCGCTCTGCTGAGCACGCCAAGGTTTTTAGAGGCCAATTTAGCCATCTCGTCCAAGTGACCGCGGAACTGTACGTCATTCGACATGTTAATGCCGAGGATTCCGATGCTGGCAGAGGAAGCATGGGGAGATACGAGGGGCGGCTGAAAAGTTTTGAGAAGGTACTTAACCTTCAAGTGTCATTATTATCTCGCGCTGTATATTATTAACTAGCTGTGCCCCGCGGTTTTACCCGCGTCATAACGTGTCCGAGGTGCGCGACATGACTTAGTTCAAGCATTTTATAACGGCTAGGGTTTAAGCGTTGTTCGCGCGCCCAGTCTAGTATTGAATTATTTTAATTTTACATTATCTCTTAAACTATGCGTCCAAATAACATGTTATAAAGAACAAAGTTTATCTTCATAAAATTGTCTTGATGATGAAGTAACTTTCGTTCATAAGGATAATTAGGCCATGCCTAATAATAACGCTCATAAATTACTTTTAAATTTTCAATATTTTTTTGTCACAAAATACCAAATTATTGCTTATGTATAAGAAATAGACATATGGTATCGCGGACTTTTATTTAGACGGAGCAAAAGTCTATATTTTTCTAGAACATTGTATTTATGTATCCCTAACGATAACACCAGCGTACGCGGATAAATCATTTCGGGAGTGCTTTTTCTTCTGACTTGCTTAACAAATATCCATATTTAAGGCTAGCTGAGTAATATAGCTCAATGCTAGATAACCTTTACTATTCCACGTGAATCTGGCTATAATATACAAAAAGAATTTTTCAAATCAGACTGGTAGTTCCAGAGATTAGCACGTTTAAACAAACAAAAAAACAAAAGTTTTGCAGGACTATGCGCCCGTACACACTGCGATTTACAAAGTGTGCCCTGAACAAAACTGAATTTGAAGAAATCAATCACCCACCATACAGTCTAGGGACCTAATCCCCAGCGATTTTTACTTATTTTCAAATTTGTAGAAAGACCTCTGCGGACAAAGAATTTCGAGTGACGAAGAAATGAAGGAAGAGGTAAGTAAATGAACATTTCGAAGGCAAAGATGGAAAATATTTTACCGATTCGTTGCGGCACCATTTTTCGACAACTTTTAGCTGTGGCGACGAACAAATATTTCATACACTCCGGGCGTGTCAAGCGCCACAGACAAAAGTATTCGATGGCACGCCTGGCGTGTCACTCGCACTGAACCGGTTAAAACCTATTTATCACAAATGTAAGAATTGCATTGAAGTAGATGGAGATTACATAGAAAAATAATTTTTGTATACTTTTATATCAGCAATTTTAATACCCTAGGCTCAAAACTTTTCAGCCGCCACTCGTACGACAAAGGGGTTATTTTTAACGGTAAACACGCAAACCTTTGTCTTCTAAAGTTTAAACGGTTATAGTCGTCCCCAATCCGTAAACGATTAAGACTCTACTTCACACACAAGGTTATTTTGATACTCGATGACGTGTTCCCGAGAAAAATATTAGCATGGAAGGTGTAAAACCATCACCAGTATTACCACCAGTAATAGCAACATATAATTGATATACAGAAGAAACAGATTAGGTGATAGCACGCAGCCTTGTGGAAAACTAGCATTAATAGGCTCGACGCATTAGAATCGGCGCTAACTCCAGACCACCCGTCTTCATTACAATAGGTGGGACTCCATCGGACCCACTTGACTTTTTGACACCCAGAGAGAGAAGTTGTTTGCACATTGAGCGCTGTGTAAACCGCACATCAAGCATGGAGCTATCACACCACGCGATGTTCGGCAATGTGTACCCCGTCATCGAGAGATTGAGATCAACTTAAAAGTAAGTAAAGTAGATCTCAAAACAAGACCCTAAAATATACTTTCTCCTTTGCGGCATGGGCCAGTGAGTCGTTCTCCCTGTGCAGAGATGGAACAGATGACTGACACAACTTCCCTGGGACAGCCTTGGCAAAACACCCTATTAAAATTAGAAGTAGAGAAGAAAACTTGAGCAAATCTTTGAATCACGTCCAGTCACTCAAAGAAAGACGAAAGGTACCAAATAATTCAAGGTCTTTATTTTTTATAATCTATTTATTTGTTTTGTACTAAAAATAAAGAAAGAGCAACAAGTAAAATACTTGCGGACTTACTTTATTTATTAAGTAGTGCTTGAAAAGGCAAGCTCAGCGCCCCCTCGAACCTTTCGGCCTAGGCTCCAGCCTACTTAGCCTGTGGGTAAACAAGGCCCTGCTTGTGCTTGCGCATTCACTTGGGCACTATAATCCTGACGGCTCTGTAGCACAGTGGCTTAGCAAAGAGTTTCGGCGCCGAGGGTCACGGGTTTGAAACCCGCGCGGCACAAGTATTTGTATGACCTATAAATAATTGGTTCGTATCTAGGTGTTTATCCTTGTGCAATTTATGTATATAAACTGCCTCCACAACACAGAATAAAGTCCGAATGTGTGGGGATAACGTTTTTTAAGAAAAAAAAAGAAATCCAAAAAAAGTACTTTTAACAACATCGGTGTAGTGTGGGTTCTAAATAATCAGAAATACCTCGCAGGGTATGCAAGTAGAAAGCTGTTGGAAATGGAGTTTTCCGCGTAGTACGTATTTTGTTATTGTGATGATCCCGGCCACACGCGTTTTCCATTCTCTGTTGTTCAGTCCTACCTTATAAATATGGAAAAAATTGTTAGCATGATTAATCTTAGTTCTGTAAATCATTTAAGTGTATGCATAATTAAACAAAAAGTTATTTACACTAAGCTATTATATAATATAGCCAGGTATATAAGCTAATTCAGAAGCCAATAAGTGAAAATATATTTATTTTTTTGTTTGAAGTAGTTTTTACATTACAAGTTCAAGATAACAACTAGAATGTCGTTCAAATAGGTACAATAGTCTTTATCCCCATTTTTCCACCCTAAGAGACGGATATTTTCTATAAAGTTAGGGACCACCCCTGAATTATAACCTATTTAATTAAAAATAAAAACATAATTTAAAATTAAAAATTTTGTACAGCCGACTTCAATATAGGTTATTTAAGAATAACTCAATAACCATTGGTCTGACCTTGATCAAATTCATATGGGACCACACGAGAACTATCAGCTTTCATATAAAAAAAGAATCATCGAAATCGGTTCGCCCAGTACAAAGTTATAAGGTAACACACATAAAAAAAAAAAAAAAAAAACATACACCCGAATTGAGTACCGTCTCCTTTTTGGAAGTCGGCAGAAAAAGAATAATTTCAATCGTTTCAGCGGTTCCCTAGAAATCAGTGAACATACACATACGCGTAAATATTAACCTTGGTTTTTTTTAAGTTGCTTAGTAAGAAACGAAAATGGACCAAGAGTGAACCCCTGGCACACCGTTCAAATCGTCGACTGTTTCATCGCCAGGCCGTAGTGTTAAACATCTTAGAAATATGACAGCTCCGTGGCGCAGTGGCTTAGCAATGATTTGTTGCGCTGGGGGCCGCGGGTTCGAATCCCGCACGGTGACAAGTATTTGTATGGCCTACAAATAATTGTTCCGGGTCTGGTTGTGTGTCCTCGTGCAATTTATGTTTGTAAACTGCCTCCACGACACAAGAGAAAATCCTAGTGTGGGTGTAACGTTTTTAAAGAAAAAATATCATAATGTGATAAAATATCATAAAACATCCGTCACTAAACTTGCCCCTCAGAACCCTTTTTTAAATACAAATAATAAATCCATTTATAAGTCTGGAACTCGGATTCGGTATGCTTTCGCTATGAGTCGTTGTGAACCTCGTTCGTAAGTCAGCAGGTTGCACCAAACTCTATAGGTTACACAAGTCAAGACTATATTCACTTGAAGTGAAGGTTTCCAGCTTATTTTAAAACCGCTTTATATATTTCTACAACTTCAAAGAAAAGTAAGAAGTTATTGTTCCGCAACTTATGAATAGAATAGAATAGAATAGAATAGAATAATTTTTTATTCAATATAGATCACATATGTAATTCTTATTGAAAGTCATTTTTTACTTTACCACTGGTTCGAAAAAAAACCTCTGTCCTGGGAAGAACCAGCAAGAAACCCAGCGGGACTTTTTTTAAAAGCAAAAATTACATTAATGGTTGTACACACTATATAAGTACAAAATTTATTTTAGAAACAGCTTGGAAGCGACCACCTCATTCCCAGGGGTTATTATCAACCATGTATTAATTTATACCATAATAACCCTTTTTATACAGTTTCAACTTAACAAAACATTTAAACTTGGTAATAGAGAGAGCCTGTACACTTTCCGGGACCTTGTTGTAATAGCGTATATATTGCCCCAAGAATGAATTACTGACTCTGTGGAGTCGAGAAACTGGTAACACTAGCTTGTGTTTGTTCCTAGTGTTTACAGAATGTATATCACTTTTTTTACTAAAACTACCTTTGTTTTGTGAACATGTATTAAATTTTATTTCGTAAATATACTGAAGGCAAAGTTAATATATTTATTTCTTTAAATTTAGCTCTAAGAGACTCGGTTTTAGGTTGTAAATAGCTCTAATAGGCCTCTTCTGTAAAACAAAAATAGTTTCTGAATCAGCCGCATTTCCCCATAGCAAAATCCCATAAGGACATTATGCTATGTAAATAACTTAAATAAACTAATCTAGCTGTCTCGAGTCGTCGTAGGTGGCAATATAGTTATGTCGATATATTACACGATATAGTCCTTATGGCAGAATCGCTGGAGGACCTAAGCACTATCCTCAATGACCTCAATAGTGCTTCCCAACGGATAGGTCTTAAGATGAACATGGACAAAACAAAGATCATGTTTAATGATGTTAAAGATCTTGTAATTTGTGTATGTATTCATTTTAACTTTATTGGTGGTAATGAATAAATGCTTTTATTATTATTATTATTATAGGGGTATCTATATAGTTTTCTCATCTGGTTGGGCTGTATAAATATATAATTGTAAATGAAAATGATAAACATACATATCAACAAAATAAAATAAATACATAAAAAATACATAAATAAATAAAAACCCAACCAGATGGAAGCCCTCGGCAGGGGAGACCAAACGGCCGAGGGTTAGGGGGAAAGGGAAAGAAACCGGCGGACTATGCGGGCGGTATCGAGGAGCACCGCCTTCTGCATTTGAGCTTGGAGCGGTCCGTCACGGAGTCCCAGTCGCCTCAGATGACCCGAGAGGCTGACTGGGATTAACCCGTTCGCAGAAACGACCACAGGAATAATTTCGGCCGGCAATCCACCCCACATGTCGGTCACCTCGTGAGCCAGGTCCAGATATTTAGTAAGCTTATCTGTTTCGGCTTTCACGAGGTTCTCGTCATAAGGAATGGTAATGTCGACCAAAAATATCCTTGACTGTGCCCGGTCCATCAGCACAATATCAGGCTTATTCGCAAGAATAGTCCTGTCTGTGATGATGGCCCGGTCCCAGTAGAGCCTGGCGCGGTCATTTTCGAGCACGGCTTCCGGCAAGTACTTATAATACGGCAGTTTCCGATCCACGAGACCGTATTTCAGAGCGAGCTCCTGGTGTAGAATCCTGGCTACTAAGTTGTGCCTGTGCAAATACTCAGAGTTAGAAAGCGCCGAACAACCGGAGATGACATGCCTAAGTGATTCACCGGGATGGCGACATGCTCGACAGACGTCAACGGTGCCATCCTTTAGGATGTATCTCCGATAATTGTTGGTCTTAATAACCTGATCTTGTATCGCACAGACAAAACCCTCGGTTTCCCCAAAGAGGTCACCGAAACGTAGCCAGTGGAGGGAGGCGACTGTGTCCACGAAAGGCTCATGTAGAGCCTTGTAGAACCTCCCGTGGAGCTCCTTCTCCTTCCATACGGTCTCCCGGTCGGAAATGCTCTGTACCGCCGGGTCTTGCCATTGCTCGTTGGCTAAGGATAGAGGGGTAAGTCCTTTATCACAAGAAATAACGTCCCTATAGTATGGATCATCCGCTCTCGTCAGAAAGTAATTACGGAGGCTGCACACTTCGCGATTATGCATGGTAAGCGCGCTTATTATTATTATTATTATTATTTTTATTATACTTTCTGTTTAGTATTCTCTCGTTTCCGAGGTATTATACCTTTTTCGCGGGCTGTTAGCCAAACGAACTCGGTTGAATGTTTAATCTTTAGACAGAAACTTACGGACTATTCTACACGTATTCAATATTACTGCTTTCTGCAGCAATATAAAGGTAAGTTTATGGATGTCTAGATCCTTTAACCCTTAAATGCATAATGTATCAAAAACGATACGTTGAGATTTTTTAACTAAAACTTAAAGCCAATTGTTTGTTTTTATTAGGCTGTATGTTACGATGCCCTTAGACTATTTGTCTATCGGAAAAAAAACAAAGTTTCTCGTATTGGTCCACCATATTTGTTTCGTAGCTGTCAAAAGTATTCTTGTCAGCGAGTGAATGTTTTTGTGAAAAATTCTAACTTTATCCAGACGAATCGGAGTGGATTTGAGACAAATTATATCAAAAAAAAATATACAATGTCAAGGTAAGTGTTTGTGTTTATAGTAGGTTTATGTATTTTTTACGAAAAATTGATTTCTCTCATAAACAAAAGAGTTTTTAGTTTGTATCGAAAATGAGACACCATGCACTTAGGCATAAAAAATATTTCTATGCATGTTGATGATTTTCGCGTTTTTGTTTTTATTTACGCTTCTTTGAACTTTACAAATTTGTTGCAGAACTACAAGAAAGAAATTGAAAGACGATGATATAGAAAATATGCTAATGCGGTTAGAGGCTGGCGAAATTTCAGAAGACGATGCCGAATCAGATGAGGATGACTTGGATTTCTATCCGTCTCGCAAAGATCTACAAGCCGTACTCGAAGATAAAGAAGTAAGTGATGAAGAGGAAGTGCCTGAAACTGAAGAATGCCCGGATCCTCCCCTGGTTCATGAAGAAATCTATCAACAAGCTTCGACTTCTCGGTCTAATGTATTTCCGCAAATAAATACACGAAATTTGATTTGGAAAAAACGCTCTTTGGAGTATAAAGAGGAATCAATTGCTTTCTTGGGTAGTACAGAATTAGGACCTGAACTAATGAAACTAGAAACCCCACTGCAGTTCTTTTCACAGTACTTTTCAGAAGACTTGTTGAAAAAAATTGTTGAAGAAACCAATAAATATTCGACACAGACCAATATTGATCGCCCCGTTCAAATAAGCCTTACAGAACTTCGAAAATATTTGGGAATATTGATATTCATGTCTGTCTATCGCTACCCAAGCGTTAGATCGTATTGGAGCAGTAAATTTGGATTTAGACCAATAATAGAAGCAATGCCTGTCAACAAATTTGAAAAAGTAAGAAGCATATTACATTTCAATGATAATAATTTACACAAACCAGTTGGTAGCCCCGACCATGATAAACTTCACAAACTAAGACCCATTATAGATCATCTGACAATGAAATTTTCTAGTGTTCCAATGGAACAACGCCTTTCAGTTGACGAACAAATGTGCGCAACAAAAATCAGCCATTTCTTGAAACAATATTTACCCAATAAACCCCACAAGTGGGGGTTCAAGCTTTTTGCGTTGTGTTCCTTGGCAGGATATTGCTATGATTTCATAATATATAGTGGAACAGACAAAGAACCAATGCGTAGTAATGAACCTGATATTGGAGTGACCGGTAATACAGTAATAAAGTTAACTAGAAGAGTCCCAAGAATGATGAACCATGTAATATACTTCGATAACTATTACACTTCATTACCACTAATGTATTACATGGCGAAGGAAGGCATATGGTGCTTAGGTACGGTGCAGCTAAACCGTCTAGGAAAGTCTTGTAAGTTGCCTAAAAAGAAAGAAGTAATGAACAGTAATGTACCCCGAGGATCCTACGTTGAAAACACGACAAGTCTCGATGGTGTGGATTTTTCTGCGATCAGTTGGAAAGATAACAAGCAGGTGACCTTACTTTCCACTTATATTGGCGCTGAACCTGTAGAAACGATTGAAAGATATGACAAAAACCAAAAGAAAAAGGTGCCCATACCATGTCCAAAAATAATAAAGGAATACAACGCACACATGGGTGGAGTAGACCTCATGGACTCTTTCCTAGGCAGGTATCACATAAAAGTAAAGTCTCGGAAATGGTACATGCGAATTTTTTACCACTTACTCGACCTATCAGTAATTAACTCCTGGATATTATATAAGAAAGTCTCTGCTAAAAAGAATTTGAACCCTAAGCAGGTTTTGAATCTGGCAGAGTTTAGAGCTGAATTGGCGGATGCTCTCTGCAAATATGGCGAACATGTTGTACCTTCACGAGGTCGACCAAGCCGAAACTTTTCGGAGGAGCCAGCACCTAAAAGGAAAAACATCCAGCAGGTAATGCCCTCGAGAGATGTTCGGTACGATGGAGTGGATCATATTCAATCGAGGCAACAAAATCGTATGAGGTGCATGAACCCAGGCTGCAAACTGCTGAGTAGTATTATGTGTCTAAAATGTAAGGTGTATTTGTGTTCTAACAAAAAAACAACCGACTGTTTTAATGATTTTCATCTATAGGACATATTTTTGTGATCATTTGGTTGCACATTAGTGCTTTGCAATAATTAACAATAAGTCAATTAACGGAAGTAGTACACAATAGAACTGAGAATAAAATTGTAGTTTTTTGCATGTTGTATCAAAAATGATACCAGAATATTTTTCAAAATAAAACTAATTATATTGAATAATGATTTTTTATTTTATTTTTTCCAGCATCTATAAACCATTTTACACAACATATATTTTTTCCAATGATATTGGGTATGTCATGCATTTAAGGGTTAAGCTAGAAAAAAGTGAACGGGGAATGACGCCAGTTGCTGATATTATAATAGGTACAGTTTTTACTTTCCACTGGGATTTTATTTCGATGGATAAATCAGTGTACTTGGCTATTTTTTCATTATAGGTGGAAGTCAAATTGTGAGTATTCGGTATAGCAATATCTATAAGATAAACTGATTCGTTTTTTTTGTCATGTAGCGTAATATCCGGTCTATTATAATGCACGGTCTTATCAGTTAATATAGTTCTGTCCCAGTAGAGTTTGAATTCACGGGAGTCAAGTATGATTTCGGGCTTGTATTTATAATATGCTATTTTTACATGTATAAGTTTATATTTATATGCGAGGTACTGATGAATAATGGCAGCTACTTGGTCGTGTCTGTGTTTATAGTCGGTCTGGGTTATTGAGCTGCAGGCACCAGTGATATGCTGAATGGTTTCTGAGCTATTATGACAATGTCTGCAAAGGTCTGATTGTAGAGTGTGGTCTTTAATTATGTGTTTTCTGTAGTTTAGAGTATGTATAGTTTGGTCCTGAATTGCTAACATGAAGCCTTCCGTTTCAGGGAAGAGTTCTCCCCGCTTGAGCCACACGTTAGATGCTATCTTGTCTACGTTTGTGTTCATCAAGTCGCGGCGGTGTCTTCCATGTAACGTCTTCTGCAACCAGCTGTTAATTTTATCTTGTACAGAGATAATACTTTCATTTTTTTGTTTTCTTTGATCTTTGAGGTTTAAAGGAGTGAGTTTAGTATCGGCTTGGACAACAGCAATATGAAGCGGACTATTATTGGCTTGTTGATGGAAGAAGTTTCGAATAGCTGAAATTTGAGAGTTATGAAGATTTTTTATATCTATGAAACCTCTTCCACCTTCTAGTTTAGGTAATGTGAGTCGTTCGCTACAAGATCTAGGGTGGTGTTGTCTGTATTTAGTCATTGTTGTATTGATGAGACGGTGCAGCTTTATTAAATTACTTTTATTATTATTATTATTATTATTATGTCCATGTCACACCTATGCCGGTAGTTGTTGGGAGCACTAAGCTCGAAGTTGTTGACGAGTATGTTTACCTGGGACAAATAGTCCGACTAGGTAAGTCAAACTTTGACCGATAGGTCAATCGACGGATTCAACTCGGTTAGACAGCGTTCGGGAAATTACGGCACATCTTCTCGTCAGGTATACCTCAAAACTTGAAAACGAAACTGTACAACCAGTGCGTGTTGCCAGTGATGACATACGGAACTGAGACGTGGTCTTTCACTGCTGGCCGAACCAGAGAACCAGAGTGACCGACATAGCCCAACGGATTAGTAAGCTGAAGTGGCAATGGACCGGCCATATAGCTCTTTCTTTTTTTTTATAGGATAAGGGTGACAAACGAGCACACAGTCCACCTGATGGTAAGTGGTTGCTGCGGCCCATAGACATCTACATCTATCCTCTATTACAAATCAAAATGCAGATGCGTTGTCGCCCGTGAGGACTAAGATGGAATGCCTCATTTCCAGTAAAAAGGGCCTCCGGCCACCTGCACTCACCAAGCGAAACGCAGAGGTAAACCTCTACTTCACGCTGGTATTCTGTGAGGTCGTGGTACCACCCCGGTTCGAGCCGACCCATCCGTGCGACAGCAAAAGCTGCCGCGTGGCTCTACCACTGTTAAAAAGCTGTTTTAAAGAAGCTCGAAGAACCGACAACAGATGGGGAAGAAAGGTTCTCGAGTGGCAGCCTCGTACCAGCAGGCGAAGTGTAGGGCGTTCCCCCACTAGATGGAGTGACGACCTGGTAAGATATGCAGGAAGTCGATGGATGCAGGTGGCTCAGGACCGTGCTTTGTGGCATTCCTTGGCGGAGGCCTATGTTCAGCAGTGGACTTGTGAAGGGCTGTAATGATGATGAATGATGAGCTGTCTCGACATTAGTGAGACCTCTAATCTTTTTACAGCATAGGCTGAAGAACTTAGTCTGCTTGCTAGTTTGGACATATGGGGGCCCCATTGAAGCTTTGCGTTGAGTGATGCCAAGAAAAACAGTGGATTCAACAGGGCTCAGTTCTTCCCCATTTAAAAACACATCGGTACTCAGATTTTTAACATTCGTTGTTGTAAATTTAATACATTTAGTTTTATTTCCGTTTAAATGTAGATTATTAATGTTAAACCAATGCACTAATGTTGATATAGCATTATTCACTTCGTCACATTTAAATGATAGACGTTTAAGTTTAAAAATCAAAGAAGTATAATCAGCAAATAATACTATATCATGATTATCCCCTACAAGAGAAAGTAAGTCATTAATATGCACTAGAGATAGGAATGGGCCAAGAATCGAGCCCTGAGGGACACCAATTAGTACAGGTGACCCGGAAAAACTTTTACCATTGATAATAACTTTCTGCATTCTATTACTTAAATATGAAATAATAAGTTTAAGCGCTGTGTTCTTGACACCATAGTACTGCAGCTATGTTTCTGGGTCTTGCTGATATGAAGTACTGCTAGCATAGAGAAGATGTCCATTACAACATGTATTTTTCTCAAGGAAAGTTATATATGTATAGCAACTATACATTTCAGAATCAGTACTTCGTTATATACAAATCATTAGATGTAAAAAGTGAATCCATTAATTGTATGCCCTTGTATAATTACAAAAGGCCAAATGAAATACATATTTTTAGTTCAGTTCAATCTTAAATACATGGTATTCAAACACTACCCAGCCCTAGTAGCGGCACAGTCATGTCGACATAGAGTACTAAACTACATGCCTTATTATATATAAGATGCATTATTGTGTTTTTTCATTAGAATTCTTCACTTTACATTTATCAATATAGTTTTGTATGGCATCTGTGCCCATCCGGTCGGCAATCATTTTTAAAGAGATGGCGAAAATTTCCCAGGCTATATCCTTATCTCGGGCAAGCTCCGACGCAGGACAGTAAAAACAATTATTGAAATAAAGTCCTGTTACCGCACTTAATTCACTTGCTGTTGCTACATACACTGTTGTTGCCGCTGCTTGTTGCTGGAACATTAAAATGTATTTTTATTAAGATAATAAATTCAGATAGCAAATGGTATATACACAGCTGGACAAGATTTTTTCATTATTAGGAGTAGGAAACGTGGCTCTTTGTTTGAAGTTATATTCAATGACAATGATGAAGTATGCACAAATTTAAGCACTTCGGACACGGTGAGATTTTAGAATTTAATTAAAATCTCTCCGGATGTGGGACAAATAAAGAGCCACTTCAGTTTTATAAAAATAATATTCAATGACAATGTTGAAGTATATAAAAATTTAAACACTTCGAACACAGTAAGATTTTAACATATAATTAAAATCCCTCCGGACAGACCAATATTGTGCCCATCCAACTATACATTACAGTTTACAGCCAATAAAGGTCCACAGCTGAACATAAGCCTCCCCCATAGATTGCCACATAGTATTTTAAGGTTTATCTCAGCTTTATCCAATTACTAATGTTTACTTGTATTGATGAATGTTAATACAATAAACAACAATGAAATAAAGTTATATAAAAATTAATACTTACTAATGATTTTGTAAATGGTCTAACCATGGAAAAAAGAAGTCTATACAGCCACCATGATTTGCTAAGGTTTGTGTACACCAAGTTTCCTGGATGCAGAGAATTAACACAAACTCTTTTGTCTTTCCATTCTTCACTCAGGATCTGAAAAATATATTTTGGTTATTATTTATGATAAAATGTATATTCGAATGAAAGCGTCACAGTATACAAAAACGTAATTTTTATTAATTTTAACCAGTGAAGTGATGAACATCTGATGAACTTCATACTTATTAACCAAACAACAACATATACTTATTGAGCAAAAAGATTAGTAAATATATTCACTAAAATACGTAATATTAACAAAACATTTGCTGTAAAGTATTGTCCTTTCTAATAACCCACATTCTCTTGATTTTATTGTACATACGGTGTAATAAATTTAAAAATGGCCATACCTTAGCTATCATTACCATGTATAGTTTAGAATTATTGTAGGCCATCATAGAGCTAAATGTATCCCTTGTCATTGCAATATTTTGTTGAATAAAAACATTTTTCAAATAAGCGAATCTAAAAAATATACACATTTTTAGTAAAAATTGTACAAAAAAACTTACTATAAGAAACATCCTATTATGTGTATAAAAATAATCTATGATTGAAATATAACATTCAAACAATTTTTTTTTTATAGAATTGGGGGCAAACGAGCATGCGGCTCACCTGATGGTAAGTGACTACCGCCGCCCATGAACAACCGCAACACCAGGGGAATTGCAGATGCGTTGCCGACATTTTAGAAAGGTGTAAGCTCTTTTCTTGAAGGTTCCTAAGCCGTATCGGTCCAGAAAATTCGCTGGTGATAATTGATTCCACAAGGAAGTCGTGCGAGGGAGAAAACTTCTTCTAAATCGCACAGTGGTGGACCGCCAATCATCCAGATGGTATGGATGGTAACAAGAGTTTTGTCGCGATGTGCGATGGTGAAATTGAGCGGCTGGAATTAGTCCGAACAATTCCTCAGAGCATTCCCCGTGATAGATGCGATAAAATACGCAAAGAGATGCAACACCTCTACGCAGTGCCAGTGTATCGAGCCGATCAGAAAGAACTCGGTCGTCGACGATTCGAACCGCTCTGCACTGGATGCGGTCAAGTGGAAGGAGCTGGCATTGGGGTGCCCCGGCCCAGAGATGAGAACAGCATTCCATGTGGAGCCGAACTTGCGCTTTGTAAAGTTGCAAGCGATGTGCCGGCATGAAATACTGTCTCGCTCTGCTGAGCACGCCAAGCTTTTTAGAGGCCAATTTGGCCTTCCCTTCCAAGTGACCACGAAACTGCACACTATTCGATATGTCAACGCCAAGGATTCCGATACTGGCTGAGGCAGCAAGGGGAGTGCCTTGAAACTGAGGAGATACGACAAAGGGGTTCTTTTTAGCGGTAAACGCGCAAACTTGTGTCTTCTGGGGATTGAACTGGACTAGATTTAGGCGGCCCCAATCCGAGACTTTGTTAAGCAAAGACTCGACTTCAGATACAAGTTTGTCCCGGTACTCGGCGACGTTTTTCCGAGAAATATTGGCACGGCCGGTATATAAGGCATCACCAGTGCTGTCGTCTGCATAGCAATGAATGCTACCAGTTAGCAACATATCATTGGTATGCAGGAGAAACAGCGTTGGTGATAGCACGCAGCCTTGTGGAACACCAGCGTTGATAGGCTTGAAATCAGAGCATGCACCGTCTACTACGAACAAAATATAGATATTTGTTATTGACTTTTTTACTTGCTATGCATAAAGACCCAAAAATTAGGTCAAAAAATCTTTAAATAATATAGCTTAGACATTTGGTATCAGACATGAAGCATAAGGTTGTTTAAGGTTGTGGAGCTGTATCTGGATAAGACACTTTCAACTTACAAAAAATCCAGTTACATATTATGCATATGCAATGTTTGTATTTTGAAATTCATATACAATATAAACATATGCATCTTTATATATAAAAATTACGTGTCACGTTGTTTGTCCGCGATGGACTCCTAAACTACTGAACTGATTTCAATGAAATTTTGCACACTGTGTGCACTTTGGTCCAACTTGAGAGATAGGATAGTTTTTATCCCGATAAATGACCCTCAAATTTTTTTATTGCGAATTAAGGATTTTTATACAAAGGGTCGTTGGAAAGGGCAGAACAACGTCTGCCTGGCGAGCTAGTATATTTATAACTATCATAGTCTTGGAACGTGGTAGAGCCATGCTCTACCACGTTATATATGCTAGAGCATGCCAAGAAGAAGAGCTACATAATAATCCTATAATATGCAAATTACGATGGCATATTATAGGATTGTCCGAGGTCCGAAGAGAGGGGGAGGACACGGTAATCCTCGAATCCGGCAACTTGTTTTATTACCGAGAGGGCGACCATCTGTTCCATCGGTCGGATTTATCGGCCACAAGTCTCTAGTTAACAACGTTGTAAAGATTGGGAGTGTGTCGACGAGGATTGCGTATAAACTCAGAATCACCAAACGGAATTCTTTGAAGGTCATACAAGTTTACGCACCAATCTCAGCACATCCCGACGAGGAGGTGGAGGAAATGTAGGAGGTATCTCTAAAGCCTTCTTCCAAAACCCACTACACGGTGTTCATGGAAGACTTCAACGCAAAACTAGAGAACGGTGAGCTGAAAGTAGGGAAATTTGGAACAGGGCAACGGAACCCAAGAGGCTAACAACTGGCCGAATTCATGGAGGAAGAGGGACTCTTTATTATAAACTCTCTTCCAGAAGCGACCTCACAAGAAGTGGACCTGGTAAAGCCCCGACGGTTCGACGAAAAATGAGATTGACTTCATTATGACGACCAGACGACAACTGTTCAGTGATGTCTCAGTGATCGCGAGGGTGAAAACTGCTAGCGATCACCGAATGGTTAGCGGCACACTGAACCTAAACGTTAAGTTGGAGAGGTCTCGTCTAATGAAATCAACGCTCCGTCCCTCTCGGGCTCTAATCCAAAGTCCCGAAACCTTTCAGCTCAAGTTACAAAACAGCTTTCAATGCCTAGAAGACTGCAATGAAGTGGACGATATAAATGACAAGCTCGTAGAAACTGTGCATGCGGTCGGAGCAAAATTCTGCAAGACCCGCCGCAGAAGAACACAAAAACTTTCCGATCACACACTTAATCTTATGGCTGTTAAACGGTAAATGAGGCTGCAGTCTTGAACAGATTTGGCAACATACAGGCAAGTGAACAGACAGATTTCCAAATGCATGCGGCGGGATTTACGCAATTTTAATACTGCTCATATTGCAGATGCTATCGAGCGGAATAAAGGCTCCAAAGTCTGCCAGAGATCTGGCTCCCAGAAAGACCTAACTGTCAAAGTTTTTTGAGATTTTGAGTGACATTGAGAGGTTATATGGGCAGCTATACACATCATCGTTGGGGCCACACGCAAGTGTGAGTAACGATCCAAGAGCAAGTCTTATTCGACACTATTCCGATGATATCCCGGACGTCAGTCTGAGTGAGATTAGAATGGCTCTCCAGCACCTTAAAAACGACAAGGCCCCAGGCGAGGAAGAAATTACAGCGGAGCTTCTGAAAGCGGGTTGAAAACCGCTACTTGAAGTCCTTCAGAAGCTCTGTAATTCCGTCCTCCATGGTGGCACTACTCCGGAGGCGTGAAGCAGAAGTGTGGTGATCTTGTTCTTCAATAAAGGCGACAACGCTCTCTTGAAGAACTACAGACTGATTTCCCTTCTGAGCCCCGTCTACGTGCTGTTTTAGAGTTATTGCGAATCGTCTCGTATGCAGACTTGACGACTTCCAGCCTCCCGTCCCGAACAAGCCAGTTTTATAGACCACATACACACACTTCGGCAAATTGTACAAAAGACCGAAGAGTACGATCTTCACTTTGCCTTGCGTATGTGGACTATGAGAAAGCCTTTGATTTCATCGAAATTTGGGCGGTGCTGCAGTCCCTTCAGCGGTGCCAAATTGACTGTCGGTATATCGAAGTGCTGAAGTGTATGTACAGTAGGGTTACAATTGCTATCTGAGTACATAATCAGAGTACGAAACCTATCCAATTGCAGAGAGGTGTAAGACAGGGTGGCGTTATATACCCCAAACTCGAAACTTCACCACTGCATTGGAACACGTTTTCAAGCTACTGGACTGGAAAGGTTAAAGTATCAACATCAATGGCAAGTACATCACTCACCTTCGATTTGTCGACGATATAGTCCTTATGCCAGAATCGCTGAAGGACCTAAGCACTATGCTCAATGACCTCAATAGTGTCTCGCAATGGATAGGTCTTAAGATGAACATGGACAAAACAAAGATCATGTTTAATGTCCATGTCATACCTATGCTGGTAGTTGTTGGGAGCACTAAGCTCGAAGTTGTTGACGAGTATGTTTACCTGGGACAAATAGTCCGACTAGATAAGTCTAACTTCGACCGAGAGATCAATCGACGGATTCAACTCGGCTGGGCAGCGTTCGGAAAACTACGACACATCTTCTCGTCAGGTATACCTCAAAACCTGAAAACGAGATCGTACAACCAGTGCGTGTTGCCAATGATGAATTATGGATCTAAAACGTGGTGATTCACTGCTGGCCGTATGAGGACGCTCAAGGTCGCTCAGCGAGCTATGGAGAGGGCTATGCTCGGGGTTTCTCTGCGTGATAAACTTAGAAATGCCCGCTACACCACCATGGAGAAATTCCCGCAAGACGGATAAAAAAAAATACCTTAACAGACTGGCGTCTTCGCTCGCGGGTTTTGAGGGAACAAATACTATAGCAGATCAGTCGCTCCTAGAAGAACAGGTGGCAGCTGTTACTAAGGCCATGATAGATAGCTACCATGAATCATGTCCAGAAATCACTCCACCAAGGCATGCTGAGGTAAAGCAACCGTGGTAGGGTAAAGAACTAGATAGGAAACGTAAGAAGGTAAGAAAAGCCCTAAATAGGGCCATGAATACCTCAATGGATGAAGACTGGCTACTATATAAGAAAGCTAAGTCTGAATATAAAAAATGTATCAGGTATCGACGCTCGATGGGTGGCGTAAATTCTGTGGCAACATAGAAACCTATGAACAAGCAAATAGGACAATGAATATTCTAACTAAACAGAATACGTCGGATCCATCTCTAAAGAAACCAGACGGTAGCTACTCAACATCACCGGATGAAGCCCAACGCATTCTAATTGAAACGCACTTCCCAGGTTGCTGCAAAACTCAGGAGACAAACCGGGATAACGACATACTGACACCAACAGCAGAAGACTGGAATTTAGCACAAAGAGTGGTAACGATGGACATAATCCATTGGGCCATTCACAGTTTCTTCCCCTATAAAGCGGCAGGACCTGACGGCATATTCCCGGCACTCCTACAGTGGTGGGAGGGGGGTAAAGCCCTAATAGTCAGACTTGTTGCCATAATGAGACCCTGTCTGTCTCTTAAATATGTTCCTAGGGGATGGAGGGAAGTGAAAGTCACATTCATACCCAAACCAAGTAAGAGCGACTACACTAACCCTAAAGCCTACAGGCCCATTAGCCTTACATCCTTTCTCCTAAAGACGATGTGTGAAAGGGAATTAAGGGGGCCGGCGCTAATGAACTTACCACTACACGACAAGTAACACGCCTACAGTCTAGGCAAATCAACAGAATCGGCACTTCACCAGGTAATTACAAAGATTGAAGAGGCCATCCAAAACAAAGAAATATGTCTAGGTTCCTTCATAGATATAGAAGGTGCTTTTGAAAAACAAAGAAATGTCTAGGTTCCTTCATAGATATAGAAGGGACTTTTGACAGAACAAACTTCTCCAGCATAAAAGGTGCACCCAGTAGACATAAAGTTGAACCGGCACTGATTTGACTGGATAGTATACATGCTCAGTACACGAATAATAAAGATTGCTGGTGAATCTCAACAAAATTAAGAAAGGCTGCCCGCAGGGTGGGGTTCTCTCACCTCTCCTGTGGAATATTGTCATCAATGAACTCATCAGCAAATTAAATGCCAATCACTTCTACACAGTAGGTTATGCTGATGACCTGACAATACTGGTCTCTGGAAAGACAGCAAGCATAGTGTGTAACCTGACCCAAGCGGCTCTCCGTATAGTGGAGAGATGGTGCAGGGAATATGACTTAACCGTCAATCCAAGTAAAACGGTTCTAGTAATGTTCACACAAAAACGAATGCTGAATAACTATCATCTTCCAAGTCTTTTCAACACGAAACTCCAGCTATCCTCTGAGGTAAAATATTTAGGTCTTACCTTGGACAGCAAACTTAGCTGGAATAAACACATAGAAAACAAAATCAACAAAGCTAGTATAATTTTCTGGCAATGCAGAAACATGATTGGCAAAAGATGGGGACTGACGCCAAAAATCATACTGTGGCTTTACAAAACTGTAACTCGGCCCATGATCACATACGGCGCTCTGGTATGGTGGACCAAGACAAATGAAGCCACCACTATAAAGAAGCTTCAGTGCTACCAGACACTGGCATGTATGGCTGCCACAGGCTGCATAAGAACTACGCCAACAGCAGCCTTAGAAGCGATGTTGGAGGTAACCCCGCTTCATCTACATATACAACAAGAAGTGACTTTAGCTGCCATCTGACTCAAGACCCTAAATCTTTGGAGTAAGAATAGTGTCCCTCATACAGGCATAATTGATAGAATCCACTCAAAAATTCTTATCTTACAAGCCAAGTACGATAAGATTCCTAAACAATTTGTTTTTGATAAGAAGTACAAGATACAATTAAATGAAACCAACCAGCCGGAAGGATTAAGCCCAAAAGAGCTTAGAGTTTTCACTGATGGTTCTAAAACAAATGAAGGTGTAGGTTCTGGAACTTTCTCTAAAGACCTCAATATTCACATATGCACACCGCTGGGTACCTATAACACAGTCTTTCAGGCGGAATATATGGGTATCATTCATGCGGCCATAGCAATAGATGCTAGGAAGGTTAATGAATTCCCCATCAGAATACTGACCGACAGTAGGGCGGTACTACAAGCTCTGAGTTGCAATGTGGTGAACTCAGGATTAATATATGAATGCCATCAACAATTAAATGAGGTATGTAAAAACAACAATGTGACTCTGCAATGGATAAAGGGACACAGTGGATCCAGAGGCAACGATGCAGCAGACGAACTGGCGAGAAGAGGATCGGCTCTGGCCTCTATAGGGCCGGAACCAATCATACCAATCCCCTTTGGTAACGTTTGTTCACTGGCACGTAGACACTTCACTAATCAACACGCTCAGCCTTGGAAAAATCTAGTAGACTGCAGACAAGCTAAGGAGGCCCTGCCTGAAATAAACTGAACAAGCCGCAGATCAGGATAGTAACAAGTGCTATTACAGGACACGGCACCTTTAACAAACATTTATTTACTATAGGTGTTACAGATATTCCCCTGTGCAGGGCATGTATGGGGGAGGAAGAAACGGCGGCCCACGTGCTACTGAAATGTCTGGAGGTCGCTACGTACAGCGCTAAACATCTCGGCACGCCGGGATCACTCCCCGAAATTGCATGCAACATCAAAGGATTGTTGAGCTTCTTTGGGGAGATCTCATGGCTCGAATAATCACATTATTCCTGCCCACACGCAAAATACGCGCATAGACGTGGAGTTGCGGAAAACAGCCCGTCGTAAACTAAACTAAACTAAAACTTAGAAATGAGGATATAGTAGAACTAGACTGACCAACAAGGCTCAACGGATTAGTAAGCTGAAGTGAAAATGGACCGGCCATATAGCTCGAAAAACCGACAACCGGTGGGGAAAAAAGATTCTCGAGTGGCAGCCTCGTATCGGTAGGCGAAGTGTAGGACGTCCCCCCACTAGATAGAGTGACGCCGTGGTACATGCAGAAAGTCGATGGATGCAGGTGGCTCAGGACCATGCTTTGTGGCATTCCTTGGGGAGGCCTATGTTCAGCAGTGGTCTTGTGAAGAAGTAATGATGATGATGGTGATGAGCACGATGGAGTAACAATCAGCTCAACCGGAGAAGGACCACACTCTCAAAGAATACCAATATAAAATAGCAGCTTAATGCTGCTGTGTTTTGTATTGTGAGTGTAGAGAACCGGAGACCCTTTTACTGGAAAAAAGGCATTCCATCTTAGTCCTTGAGGCTGACAACGCATCTGCATTTTGATTCGCAAACAAGGATAGATGTAGATGTCTATGGGCCACAGCAACCACTTACCGTTAGGTGAAATGTGTGCTCGCTTGTCACCCTGTTCCTATTTATTATATAGAAATATGCATTGGTTAATGGGATAGAACTTCATCAGACTTACAATGTACACTAATTCCTTAATTACAATAATTTAATATGGATGTATAGAATCTAAATATGAGGAGGATATAGCAACACAAATGAAAAATACAAGAAAATATAACCTCATCATCATCAAATTAGGAGCTACTAATGGAACATGCAAATAAAGTTATTTACAGCTAATTATAGGAAATTATTTAGTGGCTATTTTTTTAAATATAAACAACAACTAATTAGGGACCCTTACTGCCTTACTCTTATTACACCTCTCTTATTAAGGGCTTAGGAACTGTAATTCAGTGTAGTGTAAAAGGGATATTAAGTAGGTACCCTCTGTAGAGAGCACACTGAACTATCCATAGCTGTTATCAGAACCGCTCACATTGACGCATTGCAGATAAAAGAAGAAAAAATACAAAAGTAAGTATGTATTACCTATGAGATTCTGAAGATACAAACACAATTCTAGTACCCTTCTTAAACATTGGCTCTAGCAAAAGAGTTAGATAAAGATGAGCCAAATAATTAACTTGGAATGTTGTTTCAAGTTTGTCTTCTGTTTCTGTATATGGGAGACCAAACACAGCTGCATTTAAAATAAGTATATCAAGATGGCTGTAACAAAGTTATTTCCAAATATTATTGAATAAAAACAAGCAGAGGTCAATCAGATTTTCATTATATTTATTATTATTTTATATATTTATTTTATCATTATATTCATTATATTTTTTAAGTAATTATACTGCACTACTAAAATCTACTAAAACCCTCTCAGAAATAAGAGGAGGCCTGAGCCCAGCAGTGGGATGTATATAGACTGTAAGTTTTAACTTTTTTAAGTAACTGCTGGTGATAAGAGGGCTGGTTCTTTCCTCACTCAAAGGCTAAGTATAGCCATTCAGCGGGGAAACGCAGCCAGCGTTCTTGGCACGATACCGCGGGGAGTAGGACTATATGATATTTAAGTTTCTAGTTTTAGTTTTTTTTTTTTAGTAATTATACCATCTGTTAGATGTTTGATTTATTAAAAGATACTGATACTTAAATTATATAAAAATTAACTTATAAGAAGTCACCAAATAGGTGGTTGATTAAGGGTAGATCTAAAATACAACCATACTTTTCACTATTTCACATTAAGAATAAAAAAATGAATATAATTAAAAAAGATATCAAGAGTTTAAAAACTATACAAATTTTAGAAACTAACAATTTAGAACCCGCCAATACAGTGTATGTTATATTGTGTTTTTTATTTAAAAAAAATACATTAAAAGTAACACTTACTCCGCAAAAACAGTCTTAACTGATAAAGCACATTTTTTAACACTGTCCAAAGATGCCAAATCTAAATAAATAGATTTTAAATTATCCTCCGATGCATTAGTATCTCTCACAATATCTTTTATTGCATTCTGAGTTGCCTCCATGTTTCGATTAGCCATGAGAATATTGCAACCATGCCTTGCTAGTGATTTTGCTGTTTCATAGCCAATGCCAGAATTACAACCCGTAATTAGGGCATACTTTCCCGATAAATCTATGCCATGTAGAACCTAAAAAATTAAATTATGAATATCAATCTATAATAAATAAAAATTAATCAATTATATTCAAAATTAAATAAAGAATGTCTATTCTAAAAGCTTTTAGTAGCAATACTACCAACAGTTTTATCATTAATTACCTGGAATGCAGTAGTAGAAGAATCAAATCGCTGCCGAAAGTCAGTGACATGAGCCTTTTCTTCGGTTGCAAAAGCTAGTCTTGGATCTACATACGTTTTACTGCCAGTCTCTTGCTTTACATACAAAGTTGTGCCACTATCGTCCAATGTTTGGGTCCACCCAAAAGGCAATTCTTTAGGAATTACCTTCTTACGTCCTGTTGTAGGATGTGTCCATTGTACTTTGTTCGTGCATGAACTGCAAATACGTATATTTGCTTTTAATTTTTCCAATGTGAGTCATTTTATTGAACAAATGATACATACTTAACAAAATACACATTTCCATCTTCAGTAGATTTTTGCTCCCAACCTCCAGGAAGATCATCTTCACTGTCCGATTCAATATTTTGCATTTTACCACAAACTTTAAAGTAACACTACGCATTAACGCATTTTACTCACAGAATCCATTTCTCTATCTAGTCTAGCTTGCTACATATATATTTATCTATGATCTAGTCTGCAGTGCTGCCACATGTCAGTTTCACAAATCTGTACTGTTCCAGTATATATTACTCTACTCTATGTGTTAATGTAAAAAATCTGTATAATATTTCTGTAGAAAGGAATCAAAAAAAATCTGTACGAATCTGTGCTGCTAGTGTAAAAAATCTGTACAATATCTGTAGAAAGGAATCAAAGTAAAAGATTTTGATCTATGTAAGTTGAGGGAAGAAGATGCGATATTAAAAAATAATTAAAATTATAAAAATATTTATTTAGATTTATATATTTCTTTGTTAATTTTATCCAACATAGTTTTGTCTAGAGACAAAGAGTAACAACATTCATTTTTATTGTTAATTAGCTGTTTGGTTAAAATTAATGCTTCGATAGTCTGTGTTCAAGTTATTCCTTGTCTTGGTTTTAAATAAATTCATTAATGAAAATATTCTATCTAGAGCCGCCCTAGAGTGTGGCCAACATGGAAGGTTCTGAACATGAAGCAAATACAAAGAGGAGACGTTGTAATTAAATTTCACTATGTAACAACGCGTGACAATTTGCGGGGTGAGGGGATGCAAAGCTCCGCCCACTTTACATTATCTACATCTACCGATAAATAGTAAAACTACTCGAATCTTTCCATATCGATGTTGCAATGTAGCTTAGCTACCTTGACGGTAGATGGCGGTATGTCCACAAAATGTTATAAAGTATAAAAATAATATTTTGGCGATTGAAATTTCTTTATGTCTGAATGCAAAACAAATTTCAGCACCTTCGTATGATTATTTTATCATTACTGAGCTCTACGTACCTTTATATTTTTAGTTCACATGACACAAAGTGTCGCCATCTAGTGTCGAATATATTTAATTATATTTGAAAGCCGACGCAAAGAAATTTTTCTACAACTATTTTAATAAATTAGCTGTAAAATTATTTACAAATGAAATGTGATGCTAGCCATAACATCAGAGCGTCTATCGGAGTAGTTTTTACACAATAAGACACAACACTTCATCCTTTTCTTCTTAATACTACGAAAATACACCGATTTGAGATTTTTTCAACACATAAGCGCACAGGACGAATGCTGACAGTATACTAACTAAAGCCACGCCTACTATGATGACATCAGGACCTACTTAGAATCACAGTACACAGTTGATTATGCCGTCTCCCCTTTGTATTAGCTTCATGGTTCTGAATAAATTCTTTTAATGTGGGGTATAGCAAATTTCCGTCTGTATCCACGATGCTAAAAACTTCGGCCCAGGTTTTATCTAGATCTTTTTCGTTCAATTTTATTATATGTTCATTTAATCTTAAATGGCGCCAATGCCTGCAATTAATTTTCCGATACTAATTGTGGAAACTTTTGTGATATGTGCAGAAGTGAGGAAGGAGTGTTGCGTTGCTTAATTTTATATGGATTTAAAAAAGTTAAATCCCTTATAATATATATATATATATATATATATATATATATATATATATATATATATATATATATATATATATATATATACACGCGATCCGTATAGCGTCATCTCTGTCACACGAATGCGGATGCGCCGAACTGGTATAAGTTTATTTATAATCCAGGGGACTCCCCGATAACAAGCAAGAGTAGATTTTTACGCCAGCCAGTGTTGCTAGCTTTGATAATTGATAAGCCTCTTACACACAGGCGCGATATTAGTACAAATTTCAAAAATCTGTATAAAGGTAGTATTAAATCTGTTATCTGTAATGAGGTTCAAAAATCTGTATGAACACAGATAAATCTGTAAATATGGCAGCACTGCTAGTCTGTGACAGAAGCAGAATCACAGAACACAATTACTTGACATATTGACAATTACTCTCTACCAAAAGCACAGAGTACTTTTTATATACTGAAAACCAAGAGCACAGAATACTTTTACAGCTTCTTCTTTTTTTTTTGGAGTTTATGGCCTAGTATCTAAACCTTTAGGCCAAGTCTTGAGTATTTTTATTCGGTTTATTATAATTTCCCCAAGCCTTGTCTTTATGTATTATTATCCTTCATAGTTTACTGCTTCACAATATGCTTATGCGTCACATTGTGCAGCCCTTAGGAGATTTTGATAGCAACTTGAGCCAGCAGGCAGCTGACAGTTGGCGATGGTATCTAAAGGCGCCTATGCAAACAGCTTATCTTGAGAATCCATCACCATCAGAGCACTTGTTTCACCGATTCCACTAATAGTTCACATGCGTAGACAGTTAATACATAAAATCGCACCACTTTTACATATCAAAATCCACTTTAAACTATTATTTAAACTATAAAACAGGAGCAGTAAACCGCCGCCGATCAAGTTCCCGCCAAAACTCAACAGCTTCTTCTTCTTAATTATGGAGTGTAGAGTAGAAAGAGGACCATCTCTGTATATAAAAAGTGTCCCTAAAAACGCGTCCAATAAGGGTGGCGCTGCAGTAGCATAAAATAAATTTAAAAAAGCGCCAAAATTAATTAAAATAAGATGGAGAAATAAACAAGGACCGACCAATCAGCTTGGTTTTGTAATACGTAAATAGTTGAGGTTTTGTATACTGACATTTTACTAACTACTCTAGCCATGAAATTTTTTAAATATTTGAATTCAGTTGACTTCACTCCGTCTACAACAGCTATATTCATATCGTAGTTTTTCAGACGCCAGCGCTATTGTGGTAGGTTTTGGAACCTCTATTTTCAGTATATAGTGGGACACTTTTTCAACTTTCGCACCTTATAAGATGGTTCTCCTTCTACTCTACACTCCATATTCTTAATAACTGGCTTTACGGCTCTGGGATCTAGCCCTTCTGAGCCTGAAGTTACAATATATTATAATAACTAGCTGGCCAGGCAGACGTTGTTCTGCCCTTTTCGACGACCGTTCATATAAAAAATCCTTAAATTCCTAATAAAAAAATATTGAGTGTCACTTATCAGGATAAAAACTATCCTATCTCTCAAGTTGGACCGAGTGTGCAATATATTGTTGAAATCAGTTCAGTAGTTTAGGAGTCCATCGCGGACAAACAACGTGACACGTACTTTTTATATATAAAGAAGATTATTCTTCATAGTATACTGCTTCACAATATGTTGATGCATCACATTGTGCAGCCCTTGGGAGCTTTTGACGGCAACTTGAGCCAGCAGACAGCTGACGGTTGGCGATGGTATCTCAAGGCGCTTAAGAAGACAGACACCTTATTTTGAGAATCACATCACCATCAGAGCACTTGTTTTACAGTTTCCACTAATAGTTCACATGCGCAGACACTTAATACACAAAATCGCACCACTGTTACATATCAAAGTCCACTTCAAACTATTATATAAACAATAATACATGAGCAGCAAACCTCCGCCGGTCAATTTCCCGCCAAAACTCCTACATTTACAGCTTTTACTCCTAGCCACAGATAACTGTATACTAGTCAGAGACTCCTAGCGGATTTTACTCGTGCTAAAATTTAAAGAAATAGAATTGAGCTTCGTATTAGGCTGGCTTTTGACTATGAGATATAATATGTATTATATCCGGAAATATAAATTATATCCCGCGATTGGCTTTCACACTATGAGATATATCTTTTAACTAGTGTGCTCTTGATAAAGAGTAATTGTGGTTTGTGTTCTGTGCTATGGTGCGTTCGTCATTGGTCCATTGATCATTGGATTACCCCCCTTTATCCCGTACACCGTTCAGAGGGGGCGCGGAACGGTGTGCGGGGTACAGGGGGCGAAATATATTATGAAAATATCGCTCAGTCGATCGAAAAATTATTTATAGCTTGAGATGTAATATATACTCGTATTACTAGCTGTGCCCAGCGGTTTCACCCGCGTCATCACGTGTCGGATGTGCGTGACATGATCTACTTCAAGCATTTTATAATTGCAATTAAATATTTTATTTGATAGCAATGGATGGAAAAATTGGCATAATTAATGGAGTACTTTTATCTGACGGCATATTATGTATGATGTAGAGAGAAGTTAAGTTTTATCCACATTCCCTCCCCCTCCAGGTTGAGCAGTTCTCGCAGTTCTCACCGGGTGGCTAGGGTTTATGTGTCGTTCACGCGCCCAGTCAAGTCCTCACAGAATACCAGCGTGAAGTAGAGGGTTACCTCTGCGTTTCGCTTGGTGAGTGCAGGTGGCCGGAGGCCCTTTTTACTGGAAATGAGGCATTCCATCTTAGTCCTCACGGGTGACAACGCATCTACATTTTGAATTGTAATAGAGGATAGATGTAGATGTGTATGGGCCGCAGCAATCACTTACCATCAGGTGGACTGTGTGCTCGTTTGTCACCCTTATCCTTTAAAAAAAATAATTATGCTGCATTATAAAATGTAACATTAATTAATGTTAAATTTAACCCTTAAATGCGCGATTTTTTGTTTAGATTTGAAAAAAGGTATAGCATAAATTTTTAAACATAAAAGGAAGGAAAATTTGTAAAAATATAGGTATTTAATAATATTTTTATTTATTTATGTAAAACCCGAATGTAGCCAAATGGCCACACTACGTGTTAGAGCCTTAGCCTGGCTTTCCACTATGGGATATAATATATATTATATCCCGAAATATAAATTATATCCCGCAATTGGCGTTCACACTGCGAGATATATCTTTTAACCAGTGTGCGTTCGTCGTTAGTCATTGGATTACCCCCCTTTACCCCGTACACCGTTATGTGGGGGCGCGGAACGGTGTGCGGGGTACAAGGGGCAAAATATAATATGAAAATATCGCTCGGCCGATCGAAAAAATATTTATAGCTAGAGATGTAATATATATTATAGCTAAGTGTAAACGGTTCCATATGAAATGTATGGTGAGCGATATTAATTTATATCTCGAGATGTAATATATATTATATTATATCCCGTAGTGAAAAGCGGGCCTTAGAATAATAACACCTAGAAGCCGAGTCCGCGTCCATAATGCGAGGCAACTCAAACTAAGCCAGTATGGCTTAGTTCATTACTCGGCCCGTTAGTGCTCAAAGTCGTGTCGTGTTGACAACAACTCTCGAAATTTTAATTTAAAATGACGTTTTATGCAGTGAACGATTGTCAGTACATCAGAGAAATACAATAAACATAGTAACAATACATTTCACGAGTAACTAATGCTTTTGAACTTATATTTTTACGTAAAACATTCATCAAAAATAAATATGAATTTTTAAAAACTGACATATAACATTATATGGAAATGTTGCCAAAGTGAAAGAAAACTTATCCCACCTTTTTTTAATTAAAACTAAAACACGTCAATAGGAATGAGGGCATCTACGACTTTTTCTGCTACCAGGGCGGCGCCACTTTAAAGTGAGGTAAAATATTTGACAGATTTCATAGCGGAGATAATAATTTCTTAAGAAAATGTATTATTTAAGGTTTCTTTCTGTATTATTAGTTATATTTTATATTAATTACATTAGAAATGAATAAAACAAACTATAAAATATATCTAAAAGCCGAATTTTAAAAAGAGTTACGCATTGTGTTGTGTAACAATATAATATTTTAGATCATCATCATCATTACAGCCCTTCACAAGTCCACTGCTGAACATAGGCCAAGGAATGCCACAAAGCACGGTCCCGAGCCACCTGCATCCATCGACTTCCTGCATGTCTTACCAGGTCGTCACTTCATCTTGTGGGGGGACGCCCTACACTTCGCCTACCGGTACGAGGCTGCCACTCGAGAACCTTTCTTCCCCATCGGTTGTCGGTTCTTCGAGCTATATGGCCGGCCCACTGCCACTTCAGCTTACTAATCCGTTGGGCTATGTCGGTTACTCTGGTTCTACTGCGGATATCCTCATTCCTAAGTTTATCACGCAGAGAAACTCCGAGCATAGCCCTCTCCATAGCTCGCTGAGCGACCTTGAGCTTCCTCATACGGCCAGCAGTGAAGGACCACGTCTCAGTTCCGTAAGTCATCACTGGCAACACGCACTGGTTGTACAATTTTGTTTTAAGGTTTTGAGGTATTTCTGACGAGAAGATGTGTCGTAGCTTCCCGAACGCTGCCCAGCCGAGTTGAATCCGTCGATTGACCTCTCGGTCGAAGTTGGACTTACCTAGTCGGACTATTTGTCCCAGGTAAACATACTCGTCAACAATTTCGAGCTTAGTACTCCCAACAACTACCGGCATAGGTGTGACATGGATATTAAACATAATCTTTGTTTTGTCCATGTTCATCTTAAGACCTATCCGTTGGGAGACACTATTGAGGTCATTGAGCATAGTGCTTAGTTCCTCCAGCGATTCTGCCATGAGGACTATATCGTCGGCAAATCGAAGGTGAGTGATGTACTCGCCATTGATGTTAATTCCATATCCTTTCCAGTTCAGAAGCTTGAAAACGTCTTCCAATGCAGCGGTGAAGAGTTTCGGGGATATAACGTCACCCTGTCTTACACCTCTCTGCAATTGGATAGGTTTCGTACTCTGGTTCTGTACTCGGATAGCCATCGTAGCTCAACTGTACAAACACTTCAGCACTTTGATATACCGACAGTCAACTTGGCACCGCTGAAGGGACTGCAGCACCGCCCAAATTTCGACGGAATCAACGGCTTTCTCATAGTCCACATACGCCAGACATAGTGGCAAATTGTACTCTTCGGACTTCTGAACAATTTGCCGTAGGGTACGTATGTGGTCTATGGTGCTAAAGCCCTTTCGGAAACCGGCTTGTTCGGGAGGCTGGAAGTCGTCAAGTCTGCGCGCGAGACGATTCGTAATGACTCTCGGAAACAGCACGTAGACGCGGCTCAGAAGGGAAATCGGTCTGTAGTTCTTCAAGAGAGCGTTGTCACCTTTCTTGAAGAACAAGACCACCGCACTTCTGCTCCACGCCTCCGGTGTAATGCCACCATGGAGGACGGAATTAAAGAGCTTCTGAAGGACTTCAAGTACCGGTCTTCCACCCGCTTTCAGAAGCTCCGCTGTAATTCCATCCTCGCCTGGGGCCTTGCCGTTTTTAAGGTGCTGGAGAGCCATTCTAATCTCTTTCAGACTGACGTCCGGGATATCTTAGGAATAGTGTCGAATAAGACTCGCTCTTGGATCGTTACTCACACTTGCGTGTGGCTCCAACGATGACGTGTACGGCTGCCCATAGAACCTCTCAATCTCACTCAAAATCTCAGGTGCCCCGGAAACGATGCTGCCACATTCGGTCTTCAGCTTTGACAGTTGGCTCTTTCTGGCAGACAGATCTCTGGCAAAGACTTTGGAGCCTTGGTTCCGCTCGATCGCTTCTTCAATACGAGCTGTATTGAAGTTGCGTAAGTCCCGCCGCATGCATTTGGAGATCTGTCTGTTCAGTTGCCTGTATGCTGTCAAATCTGTTGAAGAATGTAGCTTCATCTCCCGTCTAACAGCCATGAGATTAAGAGTGTGATCGGAGAGTTTTGTGTTCTTCTGCGGTGGGTCTTGCAGAACTTAGCTCCGACCGCATGGACAGTTTCCACGAGCTTGTCATTCATATCGTCCACTTCATTGCAGTCTTCTAGGCACTGAAAACGGTTTTGTAACTCGAGCTGAAAGGTTTCGGGACTTTGGATTAGAGCACGAGGGGGACGGAGCGTTGACTTCATCAGACGAGACCTCTCCAACTTAACATTTAGGTTCAGTGTGCCTCTAACCATTCGGTGATCGCTGCCGGTTTTCACCCTCGCGATCACTGAGACATCACTGAACAGTTGTCGTCTGGTCGTCATAATGAAGTCAATCTCATTTTTTGTCGAACCGTCGGGGCTCGATCAGGTCCACTTCCTGTGGGGCCGCTTCTTGAAGAAAGAGTTCATCATAAAGAGTCCCTCTTTCTCCATGAAGTCGGCCAGCTGCTGGCCCCTTGGGTTCCGTTGCCCTATTCCAAATTTCCCTACTTTCAGCTCACCGTTCTCTCTTGTGCCTAGTTTTGCATTGAAGTCTCCCATTAACACCGTATATTGGGTTTTGGAGGAATGCATGGCTCTAGAGATATCCTCATACATTTCCTCCACCTCCTCATCGGGGTGTGCCGAGGTTGGTGCGTAAACCTGTATGACCTTCAGCGAATACCGTTTGGTGATTCTGAGTATAAGGTGCGCAACCCTTGTCAACACACTCCCGATCTTTACAACGTTGTTAACGAGAGGCTTGTGGACGATAAAGCCGACACCTCCTTGGGACAGATGGTCGCCCTCCCGGTGATAGAGCAAGTTGCCGGATTCGAGGATTACCGTGTCCTCCCCCTCTCTTCGGACTTCGGATAATCTTATAATATGCCAACGCAACTTGTCTATCTCTTAGACATATTGATGATAAGAGATATTATTAGTGACATAATATTTAATTATTAATTATTATTGACATAATAATATCTCTTAGAGATATTTTAGATAATGATAAACTACTCGTATTATTTAAAACTAATTTCTCAATCAACTGACACTATTATTTAAAGTAACAAAAAACTTTACCTCAGTCATAACTAGCGACATATGGTGAGTGGAAGATTATTAGGCCTTTAATAGAGTGCGTAACGCCACTTGACAATTTATTACTGCGAGGGCTGCCAACATTGAAAAAATGCTTCGTATTGTTTTTATTTATCGACGGTTCCGTGGCGCGGTAGCTTAGCAATGAGTTGTTGCGCTGGGGGCCGCGGGTTTGAATCCCTCACGGAACAACTATTTGTATGCCTTACAAATCATTGTTCCGGGTCTGGATGTTTGTCCTCGTGCAATTTTTGTTTGTAAGCTGCCTCCACGTTACAGGAGAAAATCCTAGTGTGGGGCTAACGTTTTTAAAAAAAAATTAAAAATATGGATGATGAATTTTAAGGAAACTTTTTATATGGTCTGATAATAAATGCATGTTTGGTTTTCGTTTTATGTTTCTTTCTGATCCGATCATTGCGGCTTGTGAGACAGAAAACATCAGACACAATCGAAATGAAAGCAGTTGGGAGCCCACTAAAATACAAAAATTTGTTCTTTACATTTTTTTAAAGGATACGGTGACTTACGAACACACGGTTCACCTGATGGTAAGTGGATGCTGTGACCCATATACATCTACAACTGTCCTCAATAAAGAGATGCGTTGTCATCCGTGAGGACTGTGTAAAACCTACCAAAATTAAAATTTTCTTGTGTTTTTCGTATTGTAGCTTACATTATGCATGCAGTGAGGTGCGGTACACCATTACTCGACGATTTTTAAAAAAATTGTTAATAACAAACTGAATAATAGATACTGAATACGGTCAATCGTTCGTCGAACAGTCGTGTGTCAGACATCGGGCGGGTGTATATCGAACTTGCATTAGTCATATAATTATAACGTCTCTATACAGTTACAAAGAAAAATATGATGCAATCACATTTATATGGTTCATAAAAGTATCTCACTTGGCTAGATAGGCCAATATCCTATTCAAAAATATTTTGAATTTAGCGGGCTACAATTCGATAATAGAATTCAAACAAACTTATTTTTACATTTGTGTGAGTCATACGTTACCTTGTAACTATTAGTCCAATATAGTTTCGACTTCCCTACTTTTCGGGAAAATTTAATGTATTTGTCACATTATTTCTTCACTTGCATGTGTTTCATCTAGCGTAAAAACAAGTTGATAACGCACACATAGATTTAGTTCTTGCCCCACCTTTGAACGTGCGCTTTGTAGGGAACTATCGTTCTAGGTGTTATTATTCTAAGGTTAGAGCTTAATATTGTTGCGCGCCACGCGTAACAATATAATTCCTATTAACAACGGAAATAAAGAAACTGTTTGGCTAGGCTAAAATGCCTTATCTACCATGAAATTCAGCAAAACAGTTTATTTCCTTAGTATGGCAAAGAACTACTTCTCATTTAGGCCACTCAATGCGTGTAAAAACTTTACAATATCGTAATTGGCAGCGGTTTTTCTTCTCACATCTTTTTAGTTATAAGTCACTCAAGGGAGAGAATGGTATAACATTATTTTTAAACAGAATTGATGGTAGGGTGGGATTATCTAGTTTCGATAGTAATCGTGGGCTACCTAAGATTATTGGTTGGCACTTAGATGGGTTTACGTTTATGCCATACACAGTGAACCATTCGGAGATGTATTTCAAGTCATCATTTAATAATGAGATAGCATTAGAGACGTTTGAGGTTTCCACTTGCACAAATAACTGCAGATCATCAGCATACAGATGGTAAGAGCACTTGAGATTTAATGTGATGAGATTAATAAAAATTGAAAACAGAAGAGGAGAGACTATACCGCCTGGAGGGACGCCAGTAGACATATCACACCAGTCGGATAGTATATGTCCAGTGCGGCCTGTTGGCGCCCTCGAAGATATGATGAGAACCATTCCTGAGCTGAAGACGAGATATTCAAATGAGAAAGAAGGGTCAACAAGATATTATGATCAACAGAATTAAATGCGTTAGAAAAATCAATTTAGATGAGGACGGTCAGTTTCGATTTTTCCATCCCCTCTCGGATATCTTCCGTCACCTTTAGAAGAGCAGTAGTAGTAGAATGACCAGGACAGAAACCCGACTGATAAGGGGAAAGAATATTATTTGCGAAAACAAAAGAAAAAATCTGTTTATGAGCAACAGTTTCCAGAACTCCAGGTCTCCGGTTCTCTACACTCACCATACGAAATACATCAGTGTTGAGCTGCTATTTTACGCTGGTATTCTGTGAGTCCGTGGTCCCCGGTCGAGCCGACCCATTTGTGCTACAACTATACTACTAATATAGCTGCAGCATGGCTCTATCACGTAGAAAACGCCTTCTGCTAATTATTCGCTAAATATATGTGGAATGCACTCACTTAGGGAGCGTTAATTCAAGTTTAACTTTTTTTCGGAACAGTAAAAAGAGTTTACATGTTCTTTTCATCATCCACACGTCAATGGGAAACTTTAATAAAAAGTGTAATCGTATCCGTCAAAAGACTCTCAGAGACAAAATGAATTGCTCATCATGACGTTGTTAAACCTCTGCAGAATAATTTACAAAAACTAGTACAAACACTTGAAGATATATATGATCCCAGCACCAACAGAATAAACGTCTATGCAAAAAAAGCAGTATCTACACTCTTACCAGCTTTGTGTGACTTTAGTTTTTTATGCTATCTTTCCTTTTGGTGTAAAATCCTAATAGAAGTTAGACACAAAAGCAAATACTAAATAATATAATAATAATCTAGATTATCACTGGAAAAGTATGAGATAAAAATTAAAGCCCAAAATTTTTTCTTCAAAACCAACGTAGTCAACTAGTGGAAATAGCTATTTCCTTCGTAACAAAAAATGTGAGAATGTGGACATTTCGATTAAAGGAAGAAGAAAAATGAGGAGATATCGAAAACGTTCACCAAGAGATATGATCCGATATGCTGAACTAGCATTGCCAGAGGAGCTGCAGAGAGCTATGTCAAAATATCTTGACATATTTTACGAGGAACGAGACCATCGCTACAGAGCAATGGATGATATTCTCGTAACATTTAGTGTTGTTCAGCCTTACATTCTGCTAACGTCACCAGATGAAGATCTTCGTGTAATAGATCAAAATCTGACAAAAATCTAGGATGAATTTTCTGCTTTTTTTGTTTTACGACTTGAAAGCTGTCAGCATTTTTTCCCAAGAAGCGGTTCAATGTAATTCATTGGAGCTTTTCTCATAAAATCGGGCTATTCTGAATTTGTTCCGAATCTAGCGCTGCGTCTAAGATTTTTTTTCTATTAAGTTTCATGTGATTCCTTCACATGCTTTTCAAAACTCAAGTTAATAAAATCTTACTTAAGGTCCACAATGAGCCAAGCGCGACTAACCAATCTTTCCATTTTATCTATCGAAAATGACAAGTAAACTTTGATAATATATTAGAATATTTTAGCAAAATAAAGTTCCGTTAGCCTGTATAGCATTTTTTTTTATTTTGGGGGGTGCTTGATAGAAAACTGCCCTGGGTGTCAACCCACGCTACGCCGCCACTAGTTACTGTAAGCTTTGATACTGTAACGATGGAGTGTAGAGTAGAAGGAGGACCATCTCTGTATATGAAAAGTGTCCCTAAACACGCGTCCAATAAGGGAGGCGCTGCAGTAGCATAGGATAAATTAAAAAAAAAGCGCCAAAATTAATTAAAATAAGATGGAGAAATAAACAAGGACCGACCAATCCGCTTGGTTTTGTACTACGTAAATAGTTGAGGTTTTGTATACTGGCATTTTACTAACTACTCTAGTCATGAAATTTTTTAAATATTTGAATTCAGCTGACTTCACTTCGTCTACAACAGCTAAATTCATATCGTAGTTTTTCAGACGCCAGCGCTATTGTGGTAGGTTTTGGAACCTCTATTTTCAGTATATAGTGGGACACTTTTTCAACTTTCACACCTTATAAGATGGTTCTCCTTCTACTCTACACTCCATAATCCGAACCCACAACGCTGTAGCCAAGAACCAAATCTACCGAGTCGTCATACTTTTTCGTTTTAAAATAAAAATAAAATATTAGCAATGCTATAACATTAAAATAATGTACATAAAATAAAAATAAAATATTCTCTCTTATCACTCCTGGTAAGCTTAAAATGCTTGTGTTAGGAATAGCTCACTACAGTAGTCGAATTGCGGATTCGAACCAACGACGTTTTGAGTTCTGCCATTAGGCTGTTGTCGCTTTACTACGTATACATTACTACATATTTACTACTATACCACATTAATATTATACTAACTCGTCACGCTTTTTTATTTTTTAATAGCTAATACCCGAGACGTTGCGACAAGAAATAATTGTGAATTTTTTTTTTAACTTTCGAAGGGTTATATTATTGTCTATACTATTGTCTGTCAGCTGACTTCACTTCGTCTACAACAGCTATTTCATATCGTAGTTTTTCAGACGCCAGCGCTATTGTGGTAGGTTTTGGAACCTTTATTTTCAGTATATAGTGGGACACTTTTTCAACTTACGCACCTTGTAAGATGGTTCTCCTTCTACTCTACACTCCATAACTGTAACGAAGCAATATGTAATCAAATTATTAAACGAAGTTTAATTATAACACTATTCAACACTTTCCATATTGAAAAAAATACGCATTTCGTTTTCCGTGATGCTGTATACACTAATAATATTCTTAAAATATTGTATCATGGACACGCTATTAGAAAGAAATGCAACGCCTAACGCGGTGCCTTTCATTCATTTCAAGGTCACTGATAGTCACTTAGCCACTCAAGCGTCCAGCCCGCGCGATTATTATACCCTTGAACGTCCAGATACGCGCGGCCCTGATTCGGCTGCCACTGCGCTCGCATGTAGTAACAAAAAACCTACATAGCTACTTAACCATAATAGCTAGAATAAAGAAAAAAGCTACGAAAAATTGATAGAAGAATACACATTAAACCTATGTAGGTTTTAAGATCTAAAATAATAATTCAAGATATTAAAAATTGGTGTGAACATAGAATTCGGAGAAAAATAAACGTATAAATTTTGTTAATTTACATCACAACCAAGAAATATTGTATTTTTTACAAATAATGCAATGTCATAAAAAACTAGACATATTGACCTGTCTTATGATGCATAGATGTTTATGTTTAATTAAGACTAAGTAGTTAAATAAATCGAAACAAAACACCTACTCCTCGTAATTTTACCGCGAGGTCACGAGCGCTTTCGATTCGCTCGCGAAGGCAAAATATAAGCAAGATGGCCGCCTATCTAAGGTCTCATACACACTTTGTAATTTAAGAAACTTTAAAAAGGTAGTTATCAGTTTTTTTAGATGAGGTTTTAAATTAAACACCAATAATAAAATCAAGTTTATTGACATAATAAACATTTTTATTTTCACAAAACCATATTATTACCATCCACTTTTTAAACAAATTGTGCCAAGCGAAAACAATATACCGAAAAATGAATGATTTTTATTAAATATGAAAACTTAATTATTGTCAATACATAACAAGGAAAATCTAGTGATTTGAAATCGTAGAACGCATCCTCCATATAACTTAAGTGAAGTTAAATAAAAAAGAGAATAAAAGTCGACAATCGTAAACAAAAATAACATTATTATAACACAAGAACAAAACCTATGAGATAAGAGTATGACGAAACACCAAGCGAAAAAAAACTCATAACCCAAATCAACCAAGACCCAGCCTGCAAAAAATAACAAGGCAAAAAATATTGCAAACATAATTCGCTGTTTGTACCGAGCCTTATTTAGAACCATTGTGGTTACGTCCATGGATACCATACTATCCACAACAAAAGACCCGAGGAACACAATAATATTTTTAAGGAATCTTCAGTGAATACAGTTTAATTCTGTTTTTAAAGTGCATTATTATATTTATTATGAATTATCACTCGTTGCTTAAATATAATTATACTGAAAAACAAAGTAAACAAAATTAAAATTGGGCTGACGACTTCACAATGGCAATTTTTTTAAAACAGTTATAGTTTTTATTTAAAATATGAATCGATTTTACACTTAGAACTGTGATATGTATACGTAATTTAAAGCCCAAATCATCTAGTTTACTATGATGTATAATAATCTTAGAAATATTAAATAAAACTAAATTACTTACGACACTACAAAAACAAAAAACACCGAGTGTAAAGGCGACTGAAGCACTGAAGTTAGATAATTATTTGTTCATTCGTCAAAGCTTGTTACACTGCCATCTCGTATTTAATACGTAAAATAGTTCATCAGCTATCGATTCCATAAACAAAACTCACAAAAAGAACCGCAGATGGCCCCTAGATGTCAGTTTTATAAAATTTGACGCTATGGATACTATAGTATCCAGGACGGACAACGCTACTTTTATTTTGGATACCGTAGTATCCATGGACGTGTGAGTGGTTAGGAACGTTTCTCTAGTATGAAGTGCGCACTCCCTAAATTTTACAACCTCCTTGATAATAACAGAGGTCAGTGAATCTGGCGACAAATAAAATCATTCTAGCGGGATCTAGCGGATGTATTCTTTTTTTAATAACTGATTTTACGGCTCTGGGTTCTAGCGCTTCTGAGCCTGAAGTTACAATGTATAATTATCTTAGAGTATTAAACTAACAGGAGACGACATTGAAGAGCGTTCCCCTCTGTCAAAAGTACGAGAGCGCGGATCATTCCCGTTATATAAAACTAGTAGCGCCGCGTAAGACGTCACTTACCAAGTAGTCGTAAGCGTGAGTTGACCTCCAGAAAAATGCCGAGTTGCAGTGTGTTTTCTTGTAAAAAAAGATCACAGATCTCAAATTTACAAAAAGACGACTTTACCTTTCATCTTTATGTATTTATTTTGATTTCAATAATTAATATAAGCATTAAATCACGAAAATTCTGATTAATATAGCTGAGCAGGGTGTGTTGCCAACTTAAAGTATTAATACTATAGTAAGGACTTTTGCACCACTAGGACATAATTAAATTTTGCTTAATTGTAGACAAATGTCGTTTCTCTTTGTTCTTATTACACAAGACAAAATCGTGTTATTGAATAGTCTTAAATTCATTAATATTATTGTGATCTATTTGCAAAACTATATTATTTCAAACAACATTAATAATCTTTAATTGTTTTTAACAAAATGAAAACATCAATTTAAATTGTTTTATTGTATATAAAACATTTTAAATAGATATTTTCGTTTCATTAAGTTACGTTATGAAACGAAAAGAAGGGTAATTCCGAGTATATAAAATGGTATCATCAAGGCAATAATAGTGATGTTCACTGTAATCTTTAGTGTCGATGTTTTTATTTGACTATAATTAATACCTTGATATATAATACCAAGGTGTTATTTAAAATTATTTTTTGTACAATGTTTAAAAAAGATCTTTGGTTTTACAGTTTTCCAAAAGATCTTTACAGGCGCCAAGTATGGATAAAAGCATGTGGCAATCATATAACCTGGGTACCTAAACGCACAAGCACTATTTGTTCCTAGCATTTTGACCAATCGGTTTTCGTAATCCAATCAAATAATAAAAAGAAACTAAATGAAACTGCTGTACCGACTTTGAAATTATTGGAAGTAAGTTTATTATTTTGCTACAGGTTTATTTTACATTATGAAGGATACAATTGAAAACATGTAACAAATCGAAATGGAAGGTTTAGTGAATGATATTTATTCATTTTAAAATGTTATTTACAAGTATATCGTCTTAGATGGTGTCAACCAAATTGTTGTTTACAGATGAGACACGAATTATTAGCGCTTAAATTAATAAATAAGGACATACAAATAATCTCAGTGTAGTTATAATCTATTATTATTAAACATATACAGAGTACTACACTTTTGTACTGTAGAACACAAAATATTACCGCTTTTTACGAAGTCATTAATTATTTTTCAATCCTAAGTAAAATGACGAAAAAAAGTATGTTTGGTTAAGCGTAAACTTCGACCAAGAGAAAGCAAATGTTAAATTTTTTTTTAATTGCTCCATTCCGTTGCTGCGTAAAGGAAGGACAAAAACAAATAAACAAAAAATCACACTTTCACATTTATAATATTATATTAGTATGGATTGTCAAGAATGATATATAAACTTTTGAAACCGGTTTACAATCGGCTTTTCGAGGGTAAAACTATACACTCCAGCTCTCTTTCTCGCTCTAGTAAATAACGTTTCTGAGTGAACAAAAAGGATAGAAGCACAGGAAAGTGCGATTTCGTGCTGCCAGATGTAGTTCAACCCTAAGCCTTAAAACGGTTTAACTCTATAGGTTGGGTAAAATCTGTAAAATTAGACCGTTTAAACCCCTATACAGATAACCTTTCTGGTTATCATGACATTAAAAAATGGTAAAATCATTTCATAGACTAGGCATATTATATATTTTAAGCATACAGGAACATTATTTCGATAATGATTAAGTTCCACATAACATTGAACTGGCAAACTTGGTGATGGAAAAATATGCAAGCACCAGAATTAGCTACCTCGCAAAAAAAGAGTGATCTCAAAAAGTGTATTCGTCACATATACCAAACTTATTCACTTTAAAAACCAGTTAAAATATAATATAATACTTTTTCAATTTGTTTTAATTTTGGTAATTTTGTATTATTATATTGTACCTTATGTATTTTTTTTAATTTACTTTGAATGTAATATTAATCATTAAACATTTGTTCATTTTTATTTTATTTAATTTGCTAATGTAAGTTGCATAAAATTTCATCGACATATCCATATCGACAAGGTCCTCGCACTAGTTGTTTATGGCTTATGCACTGTAACGATGAGACATTTATAAGAGATTTTCAAGGTTGTGTGCGTTTTGCTTAATCGTGTGCTCATATTATGCTGTGTGCGTGCGTAACGACGTAGCCCAATGTTTACGATTTGCTTAGTGTGCGTTACTTCGCCTCCCGCTAGAAGTGACAGACTTTTTTGTTCGGAACTTTATGCGCATGGCGTCTCCTGTTAGTTGAATACTCAAAGATAATTATCCTTCATAGTACACTGCTTCACAATATGTTGATGCGTCACATTGTGCAGCTTTTTGGAGATTTTGACGGCAACTTGAGCCAGCAGACAGCTGACAGTTGGCGATTGTATCTCAAGGCTGCCAGGTGTTAGGCACAATCACCTCATCTTGAGTATCACATCACCATCAGAGCACTTGTTCACCGTTTCCACTAATAGTTGACATGCGCAGACACTTAATATACAAAATCGCACCACTTTTATATATCAAGATCTACTTCAAACCATTATTTAAATAATGATACAGGAGCAGCAAACCTCCGCCGGTTAAGTTCCCGCCAAAACTCCCGGATGTAGTCATCCAAGTCTAGTGCACAGATATAGACGTCAATCCTATATCTACGTGCACAGAATACAAATAAAATTTTACTCTCTACTGAAAAACTAGAGTTTATACGGCATGCGTAAAACTATGGGACGTGTCCGTCAGCCGCGGCTGACAGACGCGGCTTAGCGGTGTGCACGGTAGTCGGGACGGCGTCATCGGACGCCTCACTTCAGTCATTCTATAAAGGTTTTTCAATCGAGAAACATGACAAGCAGCGACAGCGAGGACTAATTTATAGAGTCAGCGGCAGCTGCCTTATGTTGTCCTTCAAAAAAAAAAGTGAAAAGGAGTGTTTGGGTACATGATATTAATGTAAACGACTCGAGTATGGTGAATTTCATACATTGTATCCAGATTTACAAAAATATGGTAAATGTTACAAAATGTACTTAAGAATGAATGAAGACCAATTTAATTTTCTGCTTAGTTTGATTGAAAATGATATCGAAAAACAAATGACACAGTTTCAGTGTTTAATTCAACAGCAATTTGCTTCCACACTTCCTTCCTATTCCTTTTAAAGTAGCATTTTTATAGTGCTGCAGTTTGTAGTTATACATAGGCAGTCGTGGCCACGAACACATTCAATTAAATTTTCGTCTGACATGTCGCGAGCGCGGTCGGTTCGTTTGTGACACTCGAAACGTCCGCGGACGCGTCCCGTGCCCTGTGCACACCGTCCGCGGACGCACAAATATCCAGCCGACTAGATTCTGTTCGGACGTCTGAACGCTCAAGGACGACCCAAGGGCACGTCCGCGTCTTACGACCGATAGTTTGCACAGTGTAGTATTAAATGTACTGGCTAGATTTTAATAAGCCGCGTCTGTCAGCCGCGGCTGACGGACGCGTCCGATAATTTGTTCTCAGTGTGGAGTGTAGAGTACAAGGAGAACCATCTTATAAAGGGCGAAAGTTGAAAAAGTGTGCTACTATTTACTGAAAATAGAGGTTCCAAAACCTACCACAATAGCGCTGGCATCTGAAAAACTACGATATGAAGATATCTGTTGTGAACGGAGTGAAGTCAGCTGAATTCAAATATTTAAATAATTTCATGATTACAGTAGTTAGTAAAATGTCTGTATACAAAATCCCAACTATTTACGTAGTACAAAACCAAGCGGATTGGTCAGTCCTTATTTATTTCTCCATCTAACTCTAATTACTTTTGGCGCTTTTTTTTAATTTATCCTATGCTACTGCAGCGCTACCCTTATTGGGCACGTTTTAGGGACACTTCATATACAGAGATGGTCCTCCTTCTCTCTACATTCCATACTTCTCAGCTTAAGCATCATATTCACAAACTAATAAGGTAATAAGAAGTGTCATATTAATCTGTGCTCTGTGCCCACGGCGTAGAGTTGGCAGCACTGAAGTCAACTGTCAATAATTGTCAAGGGAGAAAGAGAATTAAATTGTCAAGCGAAGTGAATTTGGAGAATTGATTATAAAAATTAATTTTATTGTCTGTACAGTTTTACAGATTATTTATTTAGCTATTGGCAAATCATGATTTCCTTTATGTTTTTACAGTGTTTGTTTAATGATGATAAATTATAATTGATCAAATAATGCTTTTGTTTGCGAACAGAAATGTTAGTGCGAACGCTCTTAATAGTCGTGGAATTTTCACTTATTTTTTAAGTATCAGTGTTTTTATTTAAAGTTATATTGATGTTTCTAAGTGTTATTGATTTCAATATGTCAGTTTCATTCACAATTTAATAATGAGTGAAAAACTAAATAGAGAATTCTACGCTCCTGGCGCCGCAGCCTTCAATTACAATGTGGTAAGTTTAAAAATATCGAGATATAAAAATAGTATGTAATAATAACTTTTCATTCCGGTAGAAGTTTGTTAGTTATATCAGTGCACTATCTGTATGTGAATATCAGTTTAGCAAAATCTTTTTCTATTTAGGACCATAATTCCTAATTTTTACAGCAGCCTTGACTGTCCAGTTGTATTTAGGATCTTACCTTCAAATTCATTTGCCGAATGAAACTTTTATAAAACATGATAACTAGTTATGTTTACTTTCAAAAATAATTTTAGACAGTTTGTAATTATTGGTTAAATGATATAGTATAAAGACCTTGCAATACTGCATATAATACTGTACAGTATTGTTCTTCGTTTTGTGAAACTACCAATGAAGAGTGCAGTAAATAATTTTTGTGTAATATGAAATTGATTTATATGGTTTATATTATAGTATAATATGAAAATGGCAATGGGCAGTCTATTTATCTTGAAGAACTTATAACCGACGGGGGGGGGGGGGGGGGAAGGGTATGAGTAGCTACTGGTAAGTGAAATGTAGATATGCAGGAAGTTGATGGATGTGGGTAGGTTAGAATTGTGTTTAGTAGCATCACTTGGAGAGGGAAGATCTATGTTTAGCAGTCTACTGTAAAAAAGGGGTTTTAGTGGTGATGATGATGAAGATGGTTTTCTATATATGTTGGGAACTTTTGTAGCGAGCTCTATATGAAATCTGATTTAATCTAAATGATTGCTTTAATATCTCATTTGGAAGCAGTATAAATTATGAAGTGAATGCAGGTGAGTGTATTTGTAACTTCAGGCATTATTAGTTCTAAAATTAAGTGAAGTTAATGTTAAGAAGAAACCAACAGTAGCCTAATGTTTACCTATGCTTACTGAGAAACTTAATATTGTGAGCCTCCCTAAATCCTCCAATCAAAAATTCCCTCTAATACATTAACTTAATTTAATGGTAACATAAATACTTGTTACAATAATCATAAACATCAACCTGGTATAGTGTTAATATTATGTACTAATAGTAGAAATTTTCAACCTGCCCACCAAGCGTGGCTACTGTGGTGAATATCCCTCTATGAGAAATCTGTGCAGAAGTCTATGTGTAGTTATAGACCTTTGATATTGGTACTTAATGTTTCACATTTGTTTACAAAAAATATTTTAACATTGATTATATTGAAAACTTAAATAGAAGAGAATAATTAATGTAGACATATATGAGCAACAGCATCCACTTACCACAGAATACATGTACCCTGACGGGAAGAACGAAAACTTCATACAATAAAAATGCCAACAGCTTGCGACACTAGTGCGCCAGTTTCTTCTTTCTTCTTCTTTCTTAGTTTTATGGCCCCTCTTTTTAGAATTCTGCCAATGTCAAGTCAGTCATGGGAGTGACATGAGAGTGTTTACAATAGTTACAAGTTATTATTGTTTGTGTAGGTCTTCACAATCTACAACAAAAGACACCACAAGTTTATAACCATCACCATGTTAGTAATCTTACAACTTAATTTTATTAGTTCTAATATAATCACACAAAATATTTACAAAGGGAGTAAACACAAGGGACAATAAGTATGAGAAATTAGTAGGACGAGGGATGTAGTTAGGGAGTATATCATATAAGGAGAAGGAGACCTTGGGGCACTCAAAAAACAGGTGGTTAACTGTTCCTTCGCCTAACCCACATTCACAGATTGACGTATTCCTAATCCTTAATTTAGCTAGGTGTACAGGTGTACAGGTGTGACCGAATCGGAGACGGCAAACAGTTGAGGTAATCACTTTACTAAAGTGACGAGTTTTAAAGAACCAAGGTTTTAGGGGGATATTATTTTGGACATTTGCATAACTTTTGCATTTTATAAGTTTTGACTGATGCCAAATGGTTTGCCATGAGGAGTGTAAACTTAAGTTAGCCTTCGACAGGAGGTCATATGAATAAATATTGTTTTTGGGTAGCAATCCAGATTTAGCTGCTTCCTTAGCTATCTGATCAGCAACCTCGTTGCCCTGAATCCCACAGTGAGCAGGAATCCACGCCAAGACGATCCTTAGTCCCTTTTATGACATTTGAATAGAGACTCTCTGATATTTAAAATTAATGGGTATTTTACTTTTAATTGAAATGGGCTGGAAGCAATACTTTGTAAGCAGCTAAGGGAATCTGATAATATGAGAGTTTTTTTCAGGCTGTGAGATTCTGCATACAAAACTGCCTCTAATATAGCCAACGACTCACCTGTGAATACAGAAGAGTCAGAAGGGGAATTGAAATTTAAAATAATTTTATATTTAGGTATCCACACTGCGGATCCTACTAAACCTTTTTCGCTGGCCTTTGAGGCATCGGTGAACATAATCACCCAGTCAACCCACTTTTCAGCTAGAATCATGTTTAATTTAATATTTGGTTCAGTGCTGTCCTTATAAATGCCAATATTTAAAAATATGTCTGGCTTATATATTAGGGCCTCATAGGGAATGTTGTAGAGAGGGTTCCTAAGTGACTTGGAGATTGGAGAAGGAAGATTGACAAGTTTGGAATAGCTTTTTATAATGCATGGCAAATCCTTATGTGACCAATATTGGGATCGCTTGACTAACTGGTTAAGGAAATGTAGTTTGGATAGGAGAGGATGGTGAGAATAACAGGCAGCTTTAAATAAAAATCTGTCTGATAAATACTGTCTTCGGAGAAAAAGAGGAGGCTCGACACATTCCACTTGGAGAGCGAGGATAGGAGTAGATTTCATTGCTCCTGTTATGATTCTGAGACATTTTGACTGGATTTTGTCCAGTATGTTAAGTGCCATTTTACTACATGGCTCCAGTAAAAAACAACCATAGTCGAAATGGCTTCTTATTAATGCATTATATAAAAGCTTTTGGGAATAAGGATGGGAGCCCCACCAGGAGCCTGATAGAGATCGGATGACATTTAAATTTTTTTCACATTTAGCAGCTACATAGGATAAATGTGGGATACCTGTCATTTTACTGTCTAGAAATACTCCTAAAAATTTCACTTGAGTCTGAGAAGGTATAAGAGATCCATCAATATGGATGGGCGCATCTGGGGAAAACCTTCGTCTAGTAAATACTACTGAGTTACTCTTACTAGCTGAAATGGACAAACCATGTTCTATAAGCCAAAAGTTGAGGAATTTAACTGCTTGGGATAGACGGGAGATTGCTTGGTCAAAGGAAATGTCGGATGCATATAAGACTAAGTCATCAGCATACTGTAGGACATTAGCTAAGTAGTTTACGGATCTATCAAGGTCATATGTATAAAGGCTGTATAACAAGGGGCTCAGAACTGAGCCTTGAGGTAATCCCTTCCAAACAGGTCTAGGTGATGTGAGCTTGCCTTCAGAGCGAACTAATATGCGCCTCTGCGAAAGTAGGTTTGACACGAAATTTGTGATTCTCTCCGGGATGTTCAGCTGTTGCATTTTCTGCCTGAGCAGCGGAAGAATAACATCATCGTAGGCCGAACGAACATCCACAAAGACGCCTATAAGATACTCATTGTTGGAAAAAGCAAGTCTTATGTCTGATACTAAGATACTAAGGCTATCCATTGTGCTAAAACCTTTTCTAAAACCAAATTGAGTCCTTGACAGAATGCCCCTATTTTCTAATATCCACTCCAGTCGATTCTTTACGAGATGTTCCATGACTTTAGATAAGGTTGATGAGATAGCAATAGGGCGGTAATTTAATGCTGAAGAGGGGTCTTTTCCAGGCTTTAAAATGGGTATAATAATATGGGTTTTCCAGTCATCTGGGATAGGACCTGTCGTAAAAACCTGATTAATGATGTTAAGAAAGATCTGTTGACATGAAGAACCCATATTAACCAGAAATGAATAGGGAATACCGTCAATGCCAGGTGAGGAGTCCTTGAGGTGGCTGAGCACTAACTTTAATTCTTCTAAAGAGAATGGTTCATTAAGGTTATTTGGGATGCTGGGAGAGTGGGAGGGGAAACGTTTTGCAGTTGGAAATATCTCTTCCTCCATAGGAACCCATGGAGGAGCCAGTCTGCAACAGAAGTCGTTTAGCCATTCTGAAGGATCTGCACAGGAGGAATTATTGACATTTAAAGCTCCGCGAAAACGTCTGATATTTTTCCAAACTAAGGAAGAAGGAGATCGAGGCGATAGACTCTCACAAAATGAAAGCCATCCCTTTTTTTTCTTTTCTGAAAGAAGTTTTTTGGATTCAGCGGCAATTTTTTGGTAACTTAAGAAATTTTCCATTGACATATTTGAGGAATATAACCTTTCCGCTGCCTTGCGTTTTCTGATGATCGAGGAGCATTCAGAATCCCACCATGGAGGTGAAGATAGTTTCTTAGGGGATGTGTTTTTCAATGGAAAAATTTTGCAGGCTGAAGTATTTAATATTGCTATGAACTGATTATATACAGAATGTAGGTTTTGGGATGTAACATTAGGAAAATTCTGAATACTACATTCTGATTCTGTGGCAAATCCTTCCCAGTTGGCATCCGACAAAATGAATTTTAAAAGAGGAGCTGTATTTCTGGGAGGAGTACATCTATTGGACAGGTTTAACAGGATGGGATAATGGTCACTTCCAAAACAAGAAGGTAGTGTTTGAAATGACATACTGGCAGCCAGGGATGGAGAGCATAATGATAGATCGACTGCAGATCTAGGATTATGGGAGGGATAACACATTCTGGTAGGAGAACCATCATTTAGAAGACAAAGATTGAATTCATTAAAAACATCAAGCAGTAAGTATGAAAAAGAGTCCGATTTATGGGAGCCCCACATTACGTGATGGCTATTAAAGTCACCAAGAATAATGTAGGGAGGGGAAATGCTAGATAGGATCAAGTTTATTTCAGGGATACATGAGGGAGTGGGGGATGGTACATAAATTGAGACAATGGTTATATCCATAGCTTTAATGGCTACGGCATTAATGTTATCTTGTACTTGAGGAAGAAGGACAGGAGTGGAAGGAATGGTCCTGTTTAGTAGTATCATAGTGCCACCATAACCATCATTCCGATCACTACGATAACAGGAGAAGCCTGGGATCAAAAACGTAGAGCCTGGCTTGAGCCAGGTTTCCGCAATTGCAAGGATTGAAGGATTGTAAGTGTTGATTAAGTAAATTAAGTCGGATTTCTTATTCCTGATGCTCCGACAATTCCATTGAAGGAGGTTGAGGGATGGGAATTTTGTACAATTTTGAGAAAAGGGTATCAAGTTTATTTTTCACGTTATACGGTAGATATACATCATCAAATTTGCCGACAATATCCGAAAGGGATGCCACAAGGTTTTCTAAAAGGTTGTCATTAGGAGTAACATTGGACTGCAAAGCATGTCCATTGGGCAAGGAAGAGGTAGGAGTTCTTGTTATGTTGGAATGAGAAATTCTATCATAACCAACTGTAGATCTCACTGGAATGGTTTTGGCTTTTAGAATGGTTTTCCTGTAGGACTGGGGAGCAGGGCGAGAGGAAGGAGTGCTAGGAGCCTGGGTAGAGGAATTGTTACTCATGGAGACTTGAGAAGAAGCAACGTCCGCATATGGTCTTCTGACGGCTGGAAAGCGAGCAGAAGCCTCCAGATACGAGACATTCTCTTGTGACATTACTAACTTAATTGCTTTCTGGCGAGAATGTTCGGGGCAGCTTTTATCAGTTGCCATATGTTTGGCAGAGCAGTAAAGACAGGTTGGTGTGTCTGTAAGACAGTTTTCCCCAATGTGTTCCTTTGTGCATTTATAACAACAGGGTTTTGATCGGCATTGAGCCTTTACATGTCCAAAACGACAGCATTTCATACATTGAATGGTGGGGAGGAGGTAGGTTTCTACTGGGATTGATGAATAAAAACAGTATAAATGTGAAGGAAGCACTTGACCGGAGAAGGTGAGGACAATAGTTTGGGTTGGAACCCACTCCACTTCATCACCCTTTTTAACTTTTCTGTGGAGCCTTCTGGCTTTAATAATTTCCCCTCTCCCAGAGGGGAGCTCTGACTCTGCAACTAATTCCTCCATTGAAATGTCAGTTGGGATTCCCCTAACCACACCCATACGAGTTACGTTGAAGGTGGGAATAGTTGCGGCAAGTTTATGTTGTATCAGGAATTGAGAATCAATGAAATTGTTAGCATCTGAGGCAGTCTTGAATGCAATTGATACTCTGTTGCGGCCTTCATTTTTGATACCCTGCTTTTCTATATTTGCTACTTTGTTTTGTGAAAGTATATGACCTATTTTCACGGGTCTAATGGTATAACCAGCCGCTGGGTCAGGTTCTGCTCGGGTTAAGTGGATAACGAAAGGTCCTTTATCACTATCTACGTACTTTTTTTTTTCCTGGAAATCAGGGTGGACATACACATTTTGTCGTAAGGAAGATGGGTTGACGTCTTGCTCAGTTTTTTTCCTGGGAATGTTATTGATTAATGAGTCCTCGGGTTTTCGTTTGGCAACGCCAGAATTCCCAGATTTATCCGGGGGTTCTGGTTCCCCTCCATCTACATCCATCATTACCACACTATTCTACATACACTATATTAATATTTCTACTACTCACCTGTTAATTTGGACAATACGAACAAAACAATCACAGACAACACAAAAAAAAATTGTAAAGCCTTGCACAAAATTGCCAAAAAGTAATCAATAATCTAGATAACGAAAAAGCACGTGTGACAACCAATCACTCTGACAGCAGAATCCTATCTCGCAAAGTGCGCCAGTTTTTGATCCATGAACTAATTTACGCACCGGATTGAATGTGTGTGTGTGTATATGTATAATGCTTATTGCCCACCCTCACATTGTATGGTTTTGTAATGTAGAAATTACATTCAACATTCGTGAAAAAATTGAAATGGTAATAGTAATAAATTAATATAATACATATTGGAAATTTTAAATATTTAATAACACAAATCTTAAGAGTAAGATTAAAGTTGACAATTAGCTATGCCTTGATATATAAGTAGAAAATTTAAATGGAACAAGGTTGATAGTTTTTCAGAAATAAAACAATTATTTTCATAGAGACTTAAATATATCATTGACAGTAGTAATATTATAGACACAGAAATAAAACTTAGGCACACAATTTTAGATGATTATAGACACATCTTATAACTCACCGTTTTCAGTAACCCATTATTATTTTTTAAACATCTTTATTAAGTAAAACAACTCTAATAAATCACCATAACTAAATATTTACTGGCTAACACCAACTTAAACAACGTAACACCACACTTAAGATAATATTTTACGAAATACGAAATCGACATCAGTTTTGAATTTGGCTTAGAACAGTTAAACAAAACTAACTCCATTTAATTTGAAAATGATTGAAAACATTCCCGTTTAAAATAATATCTAATGGATGTAAAATGAACTTTAAAACTTTTTCTTTTCTTAATTTTATTAATATGTAAAAATCTAGGTTATGTTTTTATTTCAAAACAGCCATAGATACATTTATATTTTCGGCTACAGAGCTTGTAGGACAGACTAATCATTTCAATCGGACATAAAAATAATCGGAATGTATAACTTATACTTTATAATTCATGGATTAAACAAATTTTTATTTGTTATGTTACAAAATATATAGTTTATAAATTATAAAATAAGTAAAGATAATTTTAATGGATGGGTAACAAAGATATTAAAATGCAAAAATAAAAGTTCCTAAACTGTAATTGAAATGTAATGTGTAACATGGGTCAATAGTGATTTCTCTGTCTAGCGTATTGTGCTGTCTCTGTTGCTCTTATTTTGCCCAACATTTGCATCGGCTCCATAGAGACTTGACCCCCCGTGCCACTTACCATCAGATGGACTATGTGCTCGTTAGTCATCCATTTCTTATAAAAAAATTCTACCCTAACTTCAATGTATTTTCTTTTCAATTTTACCCTCATTCATAAAACTACATATAAAATATTAATTGCCATTCTGATTCTGTACCCTGTTAATGGAAGGTTTAGTTACATGTACAAAATTCTATGCCATTTCACTTTATCCTAAACAAGAACATGCATTGTTATGGCTTTGCTTTGTATTTAAACCTCTCTCAAGGTTAAGAGTAACAAATTAACAATAAGTACAATAAATTAATTATTGTACTTTGTTTTGTTTATGATTACATATGAAAGCAAGGTTACTTGTAGCTTTACCTGATTACTCACTTACACTTATTTGCTACAAATAAAATAGGACTATTATCTTGATAGTAACACTTTTTTATGATATTGTAAGGTGCGTCAGGAGTTGATATTATTGTTTATAAAGATTACTAATTAAACTTTTTCACAAAATTTATACACTTAGGTCAATTTTAAACATACCATTTTTTTAATAAAACTGAAGTGACAAACAAAGTTACGCCCATCTGATGGTTAATGGCTGCTGCAGCATATACATAACATATGCAACTGCAACCAATTTAGAGCATAGAAGGCTAAGGATGTATTATTACCTCTGGGGACTAAGATGGAATACCTCACACCTGTATGCCATCTATAAAAGTAAAAGTGTTATACACTCTGTAAACACTAGGAACAAACACAAGCGAGTGATATCAGTTTCTCGACTCCACACAGTCAGTAAATCATTCTTGGAGCAATGTATATGCTATTACAACAAAGTCCCAGAAAATATACAACGTCTCTATAATACCAAGTTTAAATATTTAACTAAACAAAAACTGTATAAAAAGGGTTATAATATAAATGAATACATGGTCGATAGTAACCCCTGGGAATTAATAACCTGGGAAAGGTGGTCGCTGCCAAGTTGTTTCTAAAATAAATTTTGTAAATAGTTTGTAACCATTTATATTGTAAAATTTATTTAAAAAAAGTCCCACTGTGTTTCTTGCGGGTTCTTCCCAGGACAGAGGCTTTTTTCGAACCAGTGGAAGTAAAGAAAGAAAATTGCTTTCAATAATATTTGTAATCAATATTGAATGAAAATTATTCTATTCTATCCTATGACTAAACAGGCTGTGTGTGTACTAAGTTTTTCTTGGTATTGACAGAGACAGCAATGCATGCATTGTTACTTTGCAGCACAAAAAGGTAAGAGGGTGGTACCTACTGGGCGAAAAAAGACTCCTAGCACCTAATCTTTTTTAATAAATAACAACTTTCACACAAGTTATCATATAATAGTATAATAGTAGACAACTCACAGTTAAACATTATACTGGATAGCGTAAGTCATTAACTGAAGTGAATGAAAGTTATACCACAGCATAAATAATAGGTAATATGTAAACTATAATCTATATAACACATGTCTTAACATGATAGAGCCACTCTGTAGCTATATTATGGTTGTAGCATAATCAGTTGGCTCAAGCAAGAACGGACTCACAGAATATGAGCATGAATTAGCAGCTCCGTCTGTGTTTCGTATGGTGAGTGTAGAGAACCATGATCTTTGGGGATGTTACATATTATAACTATGTATTATGTATGGTCCTCTCTCTCTATTTGTTCTCCAATTCTATATCTGTCTGAAGTCCTAAACTAGACATTGGTTTTAACAAATGACATCTCAATTGATTCCTCATATTCGCTGCATAAAACTGAACTGTCAGAAACTTGTAACCTAAAAGAATTATACTATAATCAAATTTAGTGTGTGTTAAGGTATTAAAGGTGTAATGGAGATTTCTTACTGACTTCAAAAAGACGGAGCTTTTCAATTTGAGTGTATGTTTTTTTTAATGTATGTTACGCGATACCTTCGCAGGTTGTGAACCAATTTTAATGATTCTTTTTTTATTAAGTAGGTTATAATTGTCTTATTAATGTTGAATACATTCGATTAATTTTAAAAATTGCAGAGTAAACACTTAAATAATAATTTGTAGCTAAAAATTCAATGTTGCTGGTGCTTATAGAACAAAGGCACACAGAAATTTTATTTTTTATTTTTTACATGGTAGAGCCATGCTGCAGCTATATTAGTGGTATAGTTGTAGCACGAATGGGTCGGCTCGGCTGGGGAAGGACCACGCTCTCATAGAATACATACATACATACATACATATAATCACGCCTCTTTCCCGTAGGGGTAGGCAGAGACCACTTCTTTCCACTTGCTACGATCCTTACATACTTGTTTCGCTTCGTCCACTTTCATTATTCCCTTCATACATGCTCTACGGTTTAGGGTACTCTTAACCTGGCCTTTTTTCAAGACGTCCCTAATTTGGTCTAGAAATGTCCGCCTAGGTCTACCCCTTCCAACACTTTCATTCACACTCGCCTTATACACTTTTTTCGTCAATCGTTCTTCATTCATTCTCTCGACGTGGCCAAACCATCTCAGCATACCTTTCTCAATTTTTGTCACTACATCTTCTTTCAGACCACAACGTTTCCTTATCTCACTATTTCTTATCCTGTCACTCAGTTTAACTCCTATAATACTTCTTAATGCTCTCATCTCAACTGCATTTATTCTGCTTTCATGTTTCTTCTGCCATATCCAACTTTCACTTCCGTACATGAGTGTCGGAACCAACACCCCCTCATGCACAGCCAATCGAGCCTTGTTAGACACCTTCCGACTGCTCATAAAGGAGTGCAAAGCTCCATTCACCATGTTTCCTGCATTCACTCTTCTTTCGATATCACTCTCACACTTTCCATCTCTTGTAAACTTTGACCCCAGATACACAAACTCTTTCACCTGTTCAATTTGTTCATCTTCAATCACGATATTGCAGTCTGTCACTGCCTCATCTTTTTCAAACACCATCACTTTCGTCTTCCTTACATTCATCTTCATTCCCTTTCTAACAAAAGTTCCACTCATAGCAGTTACCATCTCCTGCAACTCCTCGGCCGAAGACGCAAGTAATACTTGGTCATCAGCATAGAGAAAACATTTGACGAGTAACTCATTCATTCTCAACCCACTTTCATTCTCTTTTAAATCTGTCAAACAATTGTCCATGAACAGATTAAACAGCCACGGTGACGCTACACATCCCTGTCTAACACCTTTTTCGATATTAAACCATTCAGTGTATGCCCCGTTTATCCTTACACAAGCACTAGAATCCCTATAAAGAGATTGCAATGCTCGTATGAGGATACTGCCCACACCGTTCATGGACAGTGCTGACCACAATTCATTCCTCACCACTCTATCATAGGCCTTTTCTAGATCTACGAAGGCGCAGTAGACTTTCTTGTTTTTAGCCAAACACTTTTCGGCTATGCACCGCAAGGAAAAGACCTGATCCGTACATCCCATTCCCTTTCTAAATCCCGCTTGTGCATCCCATACTTTCTCGTCTGTTTCATTCACAACCCTTTCAATCAACACTTTCGCATACAATTTACCGACAACGCTAAGAAGGCTTATACCACGGTAATTTATGCAGTCCTGCCGTGACCCTTTTCCCTTATACAATGGCACGATTACGGCTTTGCACCAGTCTCCCGGTACTTGCCCATTTCGCCAGCACAGATTGAAAAGGCGGTACAGCTGACTAGCCACCAGGCCCTGTCCAGCCCTTAGCATCTCGACGGTAATCCTGTCATACCCTGCAGCCTTACCTAATCTCATACTTTTCAACGCTTTCACTATTTCATCCATGCTTATCTCTCATAGAATACCAGCCTAAAATAGCAGCTTAACGCTGCTGTTTTTCATATGGTAAGTGTAGAGAACCGAAGACCATTTTTACTCGAAACGAGGCATTCCGTCTTAGTCCTCAAGGGTGACAACGCATCTGCATTTTCATTGTTAATTGAGGATAGATGTAGATGTTTATGGACCATAGCAACCACTTACCATCAGTTGGACTGTGTGCTTGTCCTTTTATTTATAGATAAGGGTGACAACCCTTATCTATAAAAAAAAGGTTTAAAAAAGCTAAAAACAAACAATTACAATAACGTAATGAGGCCTATACACCGTCGGCCATGATGAACGAATTCTAGCGATCACGATTATGTAGAGGGCATAATCGACTATAACTGACCATGATCGCTATTGCTCGAGCATAATGGCCAATGTGTCGGTTTTTCGGACATAGATCTATGGAGTGTAGACTACAAGGAAGACCATCTCTATATAAGAAAAGTGTCCCTGAAAACGCGTCCAATAAGGGTGGCGCTGCAGTAGCATAGGATAAATTAAAAAAAAAGCGCCAAAACCAAAAGTAATTAGAATAAGATGGAGAAATAAACAAGGACCGACCAATCCGCTTGCTTTTGTACTACGTAAATAGTTGAGATTTTTTATACTGGCGTTTTACTAACTACTCTAGTCATGAAATTTATTAAATATTTGAATTCAGCTGACTTCACTCCGTTCACAACAGCTATCTTCATATCGTAATTTTTCAGACGCCAGCGCTATTGTGGTAGGTTTTGGAACCTCTATTTTCAGTAAATAGGATTATTTTTCAACTTTTGCAGGAAGGTTCTCCTTGTACTCTACACTCCATACAAAGATCAAAGGAAGTTCGGCCATGATCCTGCGCGCGTCTACATGATCGCCGAATACCGATGCTCTATAAACTTACCTTGTTCTATTTCGGTGTATAGTTAACAAGTAAAAATAGAATTATTACTCTTTTATAGTGTATATTTCAATAATAGGTATTTATTGTAATTAGTTTATAATAAACTAATTACAATAAATAGCGGCAGCTGCTACTGTTTCAACGGCCATCTCGGACAGATGACAACACGATTGTGTGGGCAGCCGCGCAATGATTGTGACAATCATGCCCCATTCTGTGGTTATCAATCATGGCCGATGGTGTATAGAGCCCATAATATTATGTCGATGATTATATTTTCACAGCCAGTTAAAAGCAATTCCCAATATTTATTTATTATATTTTAAATTTATGATTGCTGTAAATGTAGTATTTGCTCTTTACTGTCTGATTAGTGTTTTAGCGCGGGAAAATAGAAAAAAAAACGGCAGGTTATTGTTCATTATTTTCTATTTAGCCAATACACAGAGTTGAAGAACAATAAAAGTAGTGTTTCGATCCCACAACAAACAATGTGATCTAGGGCAGGCTTTTGACACGATTTAATTTGCGCAAAAGTAACAATGTTTGCGATATATACAATATGTAACAAAAACCCTGTGGTTCCCGTTAAGTGCGTTATCAGTCAGTAAAAAAGTCACTTTCAATAAGTATTATTTATAATCTATATTGAATAAAAAAAAAGTATTTAAACGTAAAGAAATAACTTTTTTTTTTAAAAATTTGAACATTAAAAAAATATTTTAATTTAGAAAAAATAATTTGCGAATTGTATGTCGTTTTATTACCTCTGCATTATCCGGAGAGTAAGAGGATTGTGAAAGACCCCCTTTCACCGATGCTGGTGTCAGTTAGAGGTAAAATTGCAATTTGCTAATAATTTTTTTTAATTAAAATGAAATTTTTTAATGTTCAAGTTTTTTGAAAAAAAATTTTTCTTTATGTTTAAATACTGACTCTGATAACGCACTTAAAGGGAACCACAGGGTTTTTGTTACACGTTGTATATTTATTGTTGTCTGTACTATTTAACCTTTTTTCGATAGTCGCTTAAGAATTTTGTGAATTGATGAAATTGTTAGTTCAGTTTTAAGTGCTGATACAACACGAAACATCATAATTCAGACCAAAAATGAAAGACAAAACACTACGTACATTTCAAGTGACTCCTGAAGTATTTTTTTTGTGTGCGAGCAGGTATGTAATTCTATAGAGAGACCAGTATCACTACGACCTAAAAGATCTATTGTGATCGCTGCTATTCACAGCTAAGCCCACTATGTCTTCAATGAATAGAAGGAGTTCTTGTTCTTCTGGTGAGAGTGCATAGTTTCCCAGATGCGTGTTACTTTTACGCATTAAGGTTCCACAATCAGTTAGGATGTGCAGAGGTTTCTTCCGTTGAGGAATAAAACCGGCACATCCTTGAGTTGCTTAGTCCTAGGATGGACATGTGCTTTTTAAGACAACAGTGTTCAGTCAGAGCTCGTGCCAGAATGCGCAGTTTATTTTTACCTAATCCCAGGGCTTCTGAAGTGAATTGACGATCATAATCCCGGATTAAGGTTTTAGAATGTTTTAATTTATGGTGATAAAGAGTTTCAAGGGTCAATCGGACTAGGCTTTTTATCCGCGGCGTGTTAGCCAGGTACTCTCATCACCAAACCATGTCGGCCAAGACCACATGAGGGATAATATTATATATGTCGTAGCAAAGCGTTTCAAATAGAGTTTTTTAAACAAGGCAATTTCTTAGACATTACCACTGCTTGAAGATGAATGTAAGGAAGTTCCTTACAGAAAGTTATTAAATTTTTGTCAAAAGTGCTCTTGGAAGTTTCCGTTCTGAAACAGATGTCAAATAAAGCGCTTCTATTATTATTTTAATGATATAACTACTTGTGTCTAGTTATTCACGAAACTAATGATAAATTTAATTAAAAATATACAAGCCTACAATGTCCCTCTTTTGGCACAAGGCACAGGCCTCCTTTTAGGTCCTTTTTTATTGAATAAGGGTGACAAACGAGCCCACAGTCCACTTGATGGTAAGTGGTTGCTGTGACCCATAGACATCTACATCTATCTTCGTTTGCGAATTAAAATGCAGATGCCTTGTCAACCGTGAGGACTAAGATAGAATGCCTCTTTTCCAGTAAAAAGGGTCTCCGGTTCTCTACACTCACCATACGAAACACGGCAGCATTAAGCTGCTATTTTACGGTGGTATTTTGTGAGAGCGTGGTCCTTCCCCGGTCGAGCTGACCCATTCGTGCTACAACTATACTATTAATATAGCCGCAGCATGGCTCTACCAGGCTCTAAAAGGAGGCCTGTGCCTTCCGCAGACTCTATTGTCGTAAAATTTTATATAATAGAGTCTGCGCTGGCCCAATGCGTGTTAGCGGACTTCACATCATGCTCTCAAAATAATTTCTCAGATAAGCAGATCTAACGGTGTTTTCAGTCGCCGAGATTTTGGGCTAAGACAATATACCTAATATGATAATATTATACCTATCTACCTCATCAAGTAATATAGTAGTAAAACTTTGTTAGCTATAACTGATTTTATAACCTCTGGAGGTTGCATGTTCAAGGCTAAATTGTGCGCCGTACCGGGGTACCAGGAGCAGCCTGGTGCTTGCGTGAACCGAATCATAGTTATAGATACAAAACTCTATACCAAACCATCGTTTAATCTGTCGTAAAATACGGTGTTTTTTCTTTAAATCTTACACATTTATTACACATTACATATTTATTAAGCACCCAAGCACTAAGATATTAGTGTCATACGAGGTTGGATTGAAAAGTACTCGGCCTAACCAAGAAAATAAACACATACTAAATCAGTTATATTTTTATTTTTCTACATAATCACCATCAAGTTCAATACACTTTTGCCACCTCCCCTTCCAAGCATTTAGTCCGTTGAAAAAAAATGATTCTTCCTTAGAGTCAAAATATGCGTCTACAGCTGCTTTGACCTCGTCGTTTGTCGAAAATCTTTGACCTCCCAAGTGCTTTTTTAGGTTAGGGAACAGAAAGAAGTCTGATGATGCCAGATCAGGTGAATACGGCGGATGCGGTAACAGTTCAAAGCCACAGTTGTGAATTTCAGCCATTGACTGTACTGACGTGTGAACACGGGCGTTATCTTGATGAAACAGGACTTTTCTTCTGAGCATTCCTCGACGTTTTTCTTTTATTTCCTCTCGTAAACGACGTAGTAAGGTGCAGTAGTAATCAGAGTTTATAGTCTGACCCCTTTCAAGATAATCAATCATAATCACACCTTTCGAGTCCCAGAATACTGAAGCCATCACCTTATTTGCCGACAAAATCGACTTAGCCGTTTTAGGGGGTGGTGAACCAGGTCTTCTCCACTGTTTTGATTGTTGTTTTGTTTCCGGTGTACAGTAATGAACCCATGTTTCGTCTATAGTAACAAAACGATTCAAAAAATCATCTGCATCGGCTTCAAATAACTCCAAACAGTCGCGTGAAATAGTCAATCGCGTCCTTTTTTGTTCAACTGAAAGTAGTCGCGGAACCCACCTCGCAGACACCTTGTGGAAACCCAACTCGTTGATAATGATGTTTTGAGTTCGTTCATAAGAGATGCCTATAATCTCGACTATCTCTCTAATTTTTAATCTGCGGTCTCCCATTATTAAATCAAGTACTTTTTTAATATTTTCGTCAGTAGTTGACGTCGAAGGCCTTCCAGAGCGGGGTTCATCTTTCACACTCTCTCTACCACGCTTAAATTCTGCTATCCATTTTTTGACGGATGAATATGACAGAGCACAATCGCCTAATGTACTGACCATGTCATCATGAATGGCTTTTGATGATAGCCCCTTCTTATGGAGGTACTTAATGACGGCACGCTGCTCGATTTGCTCCATTCGCGGAAATTATGTCCGATTACTTTGTTAATAAATTTATAAAATCACAACTAATTATCGCACACGTTTCGAACTTCACACAATGAACTAGTCTGAACTGAACTAAATAATGTGGGTAGATTTGATTTTTAGAATTGAATGGATCTGTGTTAGGCCGAGTACTTTTCAATCCACCCTCGTAGGTTATTTAATTTAAAAAAAAATAGGTAATTAAAAGCTTTTATTAATACAATTGTCATTATCATAATAATCCTTATAGTTATTTACAAATCTACTGCTGAACATTAAAACAATACATTAGTTCAATACAATATTTATCTTATACTCCAGAGACCGGACGTGCTCCTGTTGCCCAAGTATCGCATGTGGCTTGCCTTGCAGTAATTTCACTTTTAACGATCTGCACTAAGGCGTGGCTTATAAATTAGCGTCGAAGCAGATTTTATAACGCTAAGTGCTCTACAAGTTGTGATTTGTTTCGTGAACATTATATATCGGCTTTATAAAGTCTGGTAAGTATCTATAAAACGAATCGCGTGATCGTCGCAAAATCTTGTCGGCAATGTTCTATTCAAAGTTTAGTTTGAACCGTCGGTCTTGCGAAACAGTTGCCGTTGTGTGACCTTTGTCTTTGCAGTTTACATTGTATAACTTTAATAATTATAAAATGGGTATAGTATTATTATTATCATCGAGTTATGAACGAGCAAAAGATGAGGCCATTTTGCAATTAAATTTTGTGACGTAGTAAAGAAACGTGTCAGCGGCTTTCGGTGCCACAATGTAGTTATCATCTAAGTAATGTGACATTTACACGATACTCAAAATATGGATGCAGTGCCACCGCCGACGCCGGTGAGGCGCAAAGAACAACCAGTGAAAAAAGTATGTTTCAAACACCGATACGTGAAAATGGTAGGTCTTATTATTATAGCAGTTATAGCATACATGCAAGTAATTATATCTAATTATATTAGATCTAGAGACATGACAGTGTGTCAGCCAAGTTCGAAAAGAAAAGTGCGTCTCACCGACAGTATTATATATATATATATATATATATATATATATATATATATATATATATACACGATCCATTTCAACTAAAAAACTTTTAGACTCGCACATTTAATTTTGCATACCTAGTAAGGACCTAAAATATCAAATTTCGTTAAAGAATCTATTGTAGTTCTTGAATTGTTAAGATTTGAAAAGTGTAATTTTATCACTCATAGACTCACTCATCAAAACCTAACTCACTTTTATGTTACTTGTAAGTAGAAACTTTATCGATTCGGTCTCGAAAGAATAGGCAAAGTTATAGGTGCGGTTAGTTCCAAGTATTCTATTTAAAATTACAAAAATTAAAAAAGGTTAAATTAAAAACAAAACAGTGAATTGCAAAGGCAATAAAAAATATTGCAAGTCAAGTATTTATTTAGATTAGGTGATAAAAGGATATTTTTTTTCAAATATTAATGATATTCCACTAAAAGTCATAAATGTGAAATGTGATAAGTTCGGTACAAACGACGTTCGATGATGTCGCCGATAAGAGAATTGAAATCTGCACAGGCTCAGTTCCATAGCAGTTTGAAAAACGTAGGTAGATCTTACGATTTAAACTACTCAGACTTAACAACACAGCTGGATTAGACAGATAAGGAAACACCATTTGATAAAACGTAAAACAATTATTATGTTGTAAGGTTAAGGCCAGTTCTTTCACTTTTAATAATAAAGTGTACAGGAATTTAAACGAGGAAGAACTCTAAATTATAGACTAGGTACCAATTTTTCATTTTATCGTATAGTGGTGATGATAGAAAATCCAATTTACCACATATCATCCCATGGGTGTCGTACGAGGCGACACGACAGTTGGAACCTGAAACAGGAAATGGGGCAGTTGCATCATCTTTATTTCAACTTAATAATACCTATAATAACAAAACAGCAGTAGCTAACCCGCCTGCCAAGCGTGGCAACTATGGTATTTGCCAAGTGATATTCTATGGAGGAGGCCTTAGCCTTTAATCGGCTGTAATGAATGAATGAAAAAAATTATAAATAATTTTTATTTTCAGTTCTCAAGCGATGTGTTTGTCATTCATAAAATTTCATGAAATTCATTTTTTTTAAAGAAGGAATCATTTTTATTGCATTGGAGACGGGAGGATTTTCTTTTGTTGCCACGTTTATCAAATTCTCGTATTACCTTTGACGCCGCTCTCAGTCACCAGCCTGGGTATTTTACATCTGGCTTTACAACGGATAGTTTTATTGTCATCTATATTGGAGGTCACATAATATTTCGTAGACATCACTCAGTCGCCTCTTATGACACCCACGGGATAAGATGAGTAGGTACTAAAATCTCATACGCTTACACCTCTCAACACGACTCAAATATTAGTTGCAAAATTGTTTATAACACATTAATTATTATCTATTGTGATGTAACATACTGGTGCAATTCAATAATTAAGGAAATCATATGGATATTTTTTACTAGCGTGCTTAGTAGTATTCTTCCTTGAATAGATTGCGATAAAACGGAAAAAATCTAATGAGAAATAATAATCTCTTAATATTTTTTTACAAAAGCATACAATTATTCGTTATTCGCTGTCATAACATTTAATTAGTTCCAGTAAGTAGAGACAAATAGCACGAAGGAATAAAGCCGGCGCTGCGTTGGGCTTTCGTAACTTTTTCCATTAAAACTTTGGGTTAGGCCAGCCATATTTTTTATTTGTATGTGTACACTAATACATGCATTTTTTAAAGGGAAATGCAACAGATGTGAAAACATACTTTTGTTTTGTTGTAAATGTTCTTATAGCTGTCCTAAATTCAACAAGATAAAATAATTATTTTAATTTGAAATATGTGAATACATACGTTAATATTACTTTTTTTACGTTTTTAAGCAGCAATCCTCACTCTTAAAAATTTATCTGTGCTAGTCAAATTTAATTTTTTTTTCCTTTTTACATTAAAAACTACCAACGACCAGAAGTGCCGTCATGAAATTATTTTCTAAAAAAAAGTATGTTACAATTTAATTGCGCGAATTTCCTTATTAAATTTTATCTTATTTAATTAAATACAAGACATACTATTTCACAATCGTTAGCCGATAAATTATTCCAACACATGGCCACAACCCAGCCTAAAACTGAGTTTGCTGTAATCACATATACTTAGGAAACGAACGAGGAAGCGTGGAATACTGTAGCTATATACTTAAAGCAAAATTTTTTGAATCGACTGGAAAAGAGCCACGCTCTCACAGAATACCAGCGTAAAATAGCAGCTGAATGCTGCTGTTTCATAAGGTGAGTATAGAGAAACGGAGACCCTTTTAACTGGAAACAAGGATTCAGGAGTGACAACGTATCTGCATTTTGATCCTTAATCGAGGATAGATGTAGATGTCTATGAAACTCAGCATCCATTTACCGTCAGGTGAACTATGTGCTCGTTTGTCACCCCATCCTATAAAAAAAAAGAATTATAAAACTGTTTCTTTATGTTACATCAAATATGTATTATCGATTCTCACGGTAATACTTGCTTGCATACTTTCAATTTACCGTCCGCCGAATTCGTATTCGATCGTACGGTACGAATTTGGCAGATGGGGGTTAGGCGAGAAAAAGATGAGAAAAAGTGTAAGATTTTTCCGTCACGACCCCCTTTCTATAGTGCGAGCGAAATGGAATAATATCCATCTCCCTCGCACTTTGTCTTATCTTGCCATTAAAGAAATATTATTTTAAAATACAATTCATTTTAATAAACGATAGTAATTAATTTATTTGTATTTGTTAATCGATAATATAATACGTTGCCAGTGATGACTTACGGATCTGAGACGTGGTCCTTCACTGCTGGCCGTATGAGGAAGCTCAAGGTTGCTCAGCGAGCTATGGAGAGGGCTATGCTCGGGGTTTCTCTGCGTGATAAACTTAGAAATGAGGATATCCGCAGTAGAACCAGAGTGACCGACATAGCCCAACGGATTCGTAAGACGACCTGGTAAGACATGCTGGAAGTTAATGGATGCAGGTGGCTCAGGACCGTGCTTTGTGGCATTCCTTGGGGGAAGCCTCTGTTCAGCAGTGTATTTATGAAAGGCTGTAATTATGATGATGAATATAATACGTTTATCAATAATAATATACTACGAAAGGAATTTCGTTCCAACCGAGTGTTTCACGACACTCATGTTTTTTTTGTAGTTATCTTTACGACGTCTACAGAATTAGTTGTTATGGGGATAATAGATTGTCTTACGTCGCCATTACAAGATTTACTTAAAAATATTATTTTGATGTTGTGCGATCGGATATTTAATTTTGTCGTTTTCCAAGATATACCTTTTGTCTTAAAAAGTTAACAGCCTATATACGTCCAACTCCTGTGCATAATCCTTCCATTTCTGAGAGGGTTTAAGGTCAAGAAAGTGTTCACCGGGCATGTTGATCTCTTTAATGTCTTTTTTTATTAATTTTTAGTATTTAATATTTAATGTAAGACACCTTAAAGTAAGGGGTCAAAAGGACTGGTAGTGAATGCCATATTATGAACTTCTCTACTTGGATGTAGTGACAAAAATTGAGAAAGGTATGCTGAGATGGTTTGGCCATGTCGGGAGAATGAATGAAGACCGATTGACGAAAATAGTGTACAAGGCGAGTGAGAATGAAAGTGTTGGAAGGGGTAGACCTAGGCGGACATTTCAAGACCAAATCAGGGACATCTTGAAAAAAGGCCAGGTCAAGAGTACCCTAAACCGTAGAGCATGTATGAAGAGAATAATGAAAGTGGACGAAGCGAAACAAGTATGTAAGGATCGTAGCAAGTGGAAAGAAGTGGTCTCTGCCTACCCCTACCGGAAAGAGGCGTGATTATATGTATGTATGTATACTTGTCAAACTATGGGGATCGTGCCCGTTTTGATTGAAATTTACAAAGAGCGCTTAGTCCCTGGGCTACCACCGCTCTTATCTTTTATCCTTAATTAATAATAATCTTCATAATATGCTTCATCTTCTAACGCGTGTCACTCGTGTAAATATCATACATTTTTAATGATTAAAACAATGATTAAAAAACCCGACTGTATTAAAAAGTTTACTGAAAAAAAAGATTCCCTTGCCTTTTTTGTATTTGCAGATGCAATATATAAATATTATATAGCCTATGTCATTCTCTCAATTAACACTAATGTAACAACACCTCAGAATATGTTAAAATCCATGAAGCCGTTTAGTTTACAGAGCTTGCCAAAGAAATAGACATACATAGTTTCGAAAAATAAGTAAAGTAGATACTCTTATTACATGACAGAATAATATGAACTATTATAATACGTATGTAATTACTTCTAAGTATTATAACTAAAATTATATAAATTAATAAAAACATGGCGTATTAAATATGTCAGTTGCAAAGTCATCACTTAGCTTACGTCACACAGATTTTATCGCGTTTTGCCTTAAACAAATTGCATCAATCTTATGATTGTGTTCGACACTTATAATGGATATAATCGAAGTTTCCATTAAAAAGTATTGTATTGTTTATGTAATTTTTGTATGTAATGGCTGGTATGAAACTAATTGAGCTCACCTTTAAATTTTATTGTAATAATTATTATCGGGTTGGGATTGCATAGGTTTAATTTTCTCGATGTTAATTCTTAATGGTGTGATCGTTCCGATAAGTTGCCTCGAGGTTTTAATTTATCGATTTTGTAACGAGTATTCCCTGATTTATCCACGGTTATGATGGTAAATATTTACAATTTAAAAAACTATTTGCCAGTTTTGTTTTTTCAACACCTTACGATTGTCCTCGGAAAATATTACATTTGTATTATTGTAAAGCGGTAGCTGAACTTAGATTACCGCGTGACGACACTGAAACAAAAGCACTGTATTTATCCTTATTTTATGTTTTGTTTTGTTTCGTCACAATGGTATCAAACTTTTATATTTCTCAATTTTTCACTTTAATATGACCGAAATCGTCTTTCGGTCTGGTCTTTCTAATACGGGTTGTATTACTGAAAAATTAACTGTTAAACACCTAACTACTTATTATAAAAACTGTGGAACATACCTGGGGATGATTCTTTTTTAGGCTATAAACCAAGTTTCATCTCTCTCTGGAAACTCTTGATATTGTATGCAGGGGCGTAGCTACCGCCGTATCAGCCGTATCAATGATACGGGGCCCCCGGGCTACAGGGGCCCCCAACGTGTGTAAGCAAAAACTCCAAGGACTTCTAATGGGACAGGAAAGGCTATCACTATTCTCTAAAGAAGTAAAGAATTTAGTAAAACTGAAATCGTCTTCAGCTATGTTCGCCGAACAAAAGGCACGAAAATTAAATTGTTTGGCTAGCTTAGTTCCTAGGAGTATTTATTGTAAGTAATAACTCATAAGCCCGTGTAGTGGCGGGTAAGAATACTCACAACCCCATATCTTCCCGTGGGTGTCGTAAAAGGCGACAGACGGAAACTGAGGCAGAGGATGGGCAGCAGCATCTTTCTGATAACAGCAAAACAACAATAAAAAAACTGCGCTTGCCAACCCGCTCGCCAAGCGTGGCAACTATGGCAATATACCCCCATGAAAGTAACGAAGAGATGGCCCCCAGTCCCCGGCAGCCCCGCTATTCCTGGCTAAGGTGGCGACCATGGTAACAGCGAGGCAGGGGGTGCTAAGAGTCTCCGGTGGAGGTTCTGTTGCCACCTACGACGACTCGACATGGCAACTTATAACGCACGCACCCTGAGGACTGACGAGAAGGTCCTGGAGCTAGAAGAAGAGATAGACAAGTTGCACTGGAATGTCATAGGATTATCCGAAGTCTGAAGAGAGGGGGAGGTCACGGTAATCCTCGAATCCGGCAATTTGTTCTATCACCAGGAGGGCGACCATCTGTCCCAAGGAGGTGTCGGATTTATCGTCCACAAGTCTCTCGTTAACAACGTTGTAAAGATTGGGAGTGTGTCGACGAGGGTTGCGGACCTTATACTCAGAATCACCGAACGGTAATCGCTGAAGGTTATACAGGTTTACGCATCAACCTCGGTACACGCCGATGAGGAGGTGGAAGAAATGTATGAGGATATCTCTAGAACAATGCATTCCTCCAAAACCCACTATACGGTGTTAATGGGAGACTTCAACGCAAAACTAGGCACAAGAGAGAACGGTGAGCTGAAAGTAGGGAAATTCGGAATAGGGCAACGGAACCCAAAGGGCCAGCAGCTGGCGAACTTCATGGAGAAAGAAGGACTCTTTATGATGAACTCTTTCTTCCAGAAGCGGCCCCACAGGAAGTGGACCTGGTCGAGCCACGACGGTTCGACAAAAAATGAGATTAACTTTATTATGACGACCAGACGACAACTATTCAGTGATGTCTCAGTGATCGCGAGGGTGAAAACCGGCAGCGATCACCGAATGGTGAGAGGCACACTGAACCTAAACGTTAAGTTGGAGAAGTCACGTCTAATGAAGTCAACGCTCCGTCCTTCTCGTGCTCTAATCCAAAGTCCAGAAACCTTTCAGCTCGAGCTACGAAACCGTTTTCAGTGCCTAGAAGATTGCAATACAATGGACGATATGAATGACAAGCTCGTGGAAACTGTCCATGCGGTCTGAGCTAAGTTTTGCAAGACCCGCCGCAGAAGAAACAAAAAGTCTCCGATCACACTCTAATCTCAATGGCTTTTAGACGGGGTATATAGCTGCAGTCTTCAGTAGATTTGACAGCGTACAGGCAACTGAACATACAGATCTCCAAATGCATGCGGCGGGACTTGTGCAACTTTAATTCTGCTCGTATTAAAGAAAAGATCGAGCAGAACCAGGGCTCCCAAGTCTTTGCAAGAGATCTGTCTGCCAGAAAGAGCCAACTGTCGAAGCTGAAGACCGAGTATGGCAGCGTCGTTTCCGGGACACCTGAGGTTTTGAGTGAGATTGAGAGGTTCTATTGGCAGCTGTACACATCATCGTTGGAGCCACACGTAAGTGTGAGTAACGATCCAAGAGCGAGTCTTATCCGACACTATTCCGATGATATCTCGGACGTCAGTCTGAGCGAGATTAGAATGGCTCTCCAGCATCTTAAAAACGGCAAGATCCCAGGCTGGATGGAATTACAGTGGAGCTTCTGAAAGCGGGTGGAAAACCGATACTTGATGTCCTTCAGAAGCTCTTTAATTCCGTCCTCCATGGTGGCACTACTCCGGAAAGGTGACAACGCTCTCTTGAAGAACTACAGACCGAGTTCCCTTTTGAGCCGCGTCTACATGCTGTTTTCGAGAGTCATTACTCCCGAACAAGCCGGTTTCCAAAAAGGCTTTAGCACCATATACCACATACATACCCTTCGGCAAATTGTACAGAAGTCCGAGGAGTACAATTTACCACTATTTCTGGCGTATGTGGACTATGAGAAAGCCCAAAGACTTTCAATCAAAATTACGTCGAAATTCGGGCGGTGCTGCAGTCCCTTCAGCGATGCCAAGTTGACTGTCGGTATATCGAAGTGCTGAAGTGCTTGTACAGTAGGGCTACGATGGCTATCCGAGTACAGAACCAGAGTACGAAACCTATCCAATTGCAGAGAGGTGCAAGACAGGGTGACGTTATATCCCCGATACTCTTCACCGCTGCATTGGAAGACGTTTTCAAGCTTCTGGACTGGTAAGGATACGGTGTTAACATCAATGGCGAGTACATCACTCACCTTCGATTTGCCGACGATATAGTCCTTATGGCAGAATCGCTGGAGGACCTAAGCACTATGCTTAATGACCTCAATAGTTTTTCCCAACGGATAGGTCTTAAGATGAACATGGACAAAACAAAGATCATGTTTAATGTCCATGTCACACCTATGTCGGTAGTTGTTGGTAGCTCTAAGCTCGAAGTTGTTGACGTTTATGTTTACCTGGGACAAATAGTCCGACTAAGTAAGTCCAACTTCGACCGAGAGGTCAATCGAGGGATTCGACTCGACTGGGTAGCGTTCGGGAAATAACGGCACATCTTCTAGTCAGGTATACCTCAAAACTTGAAAACGAAATTGTGCAACCAGTGCGTGTTGCCAGTGATGACATACGGAACTGAGACGTGGTCCTTCACTGCTGGCCGGATGAGGAAGCTCAAGGTTGCTCAGCGAGCTATGGAGAGGGCTATGCTCGGAGTTTCTCTGCGTGATAAACTTAGAAATGAGGATATGCGCAGTAGAACCAGAGTCACCGACATGGCCCAACGAATTAGTAAGCTGAAGTGGCCATGGGCCGGACATATAGCTCGAAGAACCGGCAACCGATAGGGAAAAAGGTTCTCGAGTGGCGGCCTCGTACCGGCGGATGAAGTGTAGGGCGTCCCCCCACTATATGGAGTGACGACCTGGTAAGACATGCAGGAAGTCGATGGATGCAGGTGGTTCAGGACCGTGCTTTGTGGCATTCCTTGGGTGAGGCCTATGCTCTTTAATGGACTTATGAAGGGCTGTTATGATGATGATGATGATGATGAACTAGTGGAATTAGTACTTTTGCCGTTGTCGTGATAATTGACGATAATTTATGTGTACATAGAGAACTGAAGACCATTTTTATGTATATGTTTTTTATTCCTTTATTCGTTTTTTCATTCCTTGGACTTATGAAGGGCTGTAACGATGATGATGAATAACTTAAAATCAATATATAATAATTTGAATTCAATGCAAGCGTTTTTGTTCCTTTTATGAAATCTTTACTCTTCATTGGGGCCCCCCAACAAATTTTGATACAGGGCCCCTCGAAGGCACGCTACGCCACTGATTGTATGCGTAACAAATAATGACCAAAAAGTAAGTTATATCGGAATACTACGACGGACGATACGGAGTGATGAAATCACTTTTAACAAAATGTATTTGATATTAATCAGTGTAAGAATGCAAACGACATCCAATGGACATGCTAAATCAGTTCTAGATAAAAAGAAAAATTTCGATCACAAATGTGATAATTAGGTACTTGAACATATACTCGTAAACAAGGCCACAACCTATCCCCAACAGTGGGGCGTATATAATGAAAAGAGGGAGGAGATGAAATTTTAATGCCTTGAGCTTGTGATATTGCTAAGTTGCTAATTCCACTCCAAAAGATCATAAAATGAAACTAAAAAGAAAACGGAGTAAACAGTTCGGGCGTTATTTTTCGATACATCTGTCTTGGCACTGCTTTCAGAAGCTATTAATGCGAAAATTATTTTAAACTTTTTTGTTTTTGTGATTTTATAATTTCTGATAAAATAATGGGTTCATAAGATGCCAACTGATGAAAATAGAAAACAAAAATACATAAGTATATAATAAGTAATAACAGTGACAGTTACTGTTTACGTCGTCAGAGATCGCTTGAGATTTTCTAACCGCAGCAACCAACTCAAAGTCATTTTAACTTAACTATATCTTTATTTGTTGTCAGCATTTATTACTCGGTTATGAAAGTTATTTTACCCTGCGCGGGGAAAGCGATCGAGGAAATAATACGTTATCTTGAATATTATGAAAGCGTTTAAACGTTCAAGCACATTTACGTATAGACGTACAGAAGTATACGCAACTTACAACTTATTTAATAGTGTACCTACTCGTATATACACATGAAAATTTATGTATTTTTAAAGAGATGTCAAAATCGACCATTTAAAAAAATGGGAATTGCACTATTGTCACAAACAAAATTTTGGGTTTGGTCGTCATAGTTTCTTGTAGTAAAATAAAAATCGTATTTGTAAAATTTTTAAAAATAAAAATCTAATTTAAATTTAAGTAAACGGAACAAGTGATAAAATTTAAAATTTTGTACAACCGACTTCATTATAAATAAAATGGGAACATCATCAATGTAGTTGAAATTAATTAAAGACGCATTATTAAGGATAAATCAAAACTATAAAAACTGCTGGTCAGATCTTGATCAAATACTTATATATGGGACCACGTGAGAAGCACCAGCTTCCAAATAAAAAAGGAATTCTCAAAATCGGCGAAAACGCACCTGCATTCTGATTCGCAAACGAGGATAGATGTAGATGTCTATGGGCCACAGAAACCACATACCATCAGGTGGATTGTGTGCTCGCTTGTCACCCTTATCCTATAAAAGAACTATGAAATCTTTTTTTAATTTAATTTTTTACAGAATAAGGTGACAAACGAGCCAATTAAATTTGCGAATTAAAATGCAGATGAGTTGTCACCCGTGAGGAATAAGATAGAATTGCCTCTTCCAGTAAAAAGGGTCTCCGGTTCTCCACACTCACCATACAAAACACAGCAGCATTAAGCTGCTATTTTACGCTGGTACTCTGTGAGAGCGTGGTCCTTCCCCAGTCGAGCCGACCCATTCGCGCTACAACTATACTATTAATATAGTTGCAGCATGGCATTTCTAGCATTTCTCTATTTCTCATTTATGACACCCAAGGGGTGATAATGAGTAATAGGATCTCACACGGTAGATTAATTTAAATTATATAACGTAGTTTTTTATTGGTTACGGTGTCAACTACCCAATTTACATACATATAAAAAAAACGCCATGAAATGTAATTTGAAATAAACGCCGGACAACTCAGTAAAAGGAGAAAGTACTTAATTACGCGGCGTCATATTGTGTACGTGCGAATAAAACATGCACGGTGTGAATCAACGATGTTCAGGTTTATTTTAATGCCTGAAGGTAGTAGTAGTATCACCAACAGCCTTTTTTATAGAATAAGGGTGACAAACGAGCACACAGTCCACCTGGTGGTAAGGGGATACTGTGGCCCATAGACATTTTTCGTGGTAGAGCCATTCTGTAGCTATATTAGTAGTATAGTTGTAGCACGAATGGGTCGGCTTAACCGGGGAAGGACCATGCTCTCACAAAATACCAGCTTAAAATAGCAGTTTAATGCTGCTGTTTCGTATGGTGAGTGTAGAGAACCGGAGACCCTTTTTACTGGAAACGAGGCATTCCATCTTAGTCCTCACGGGTGACGACGCATCTGCATTTTGATTTCTAATCCAGGATAGATGCAGATGTCTATAGGCTGCAGCAACCACTTACCATCAGGTGGACTGTGTGCTCGTTTGTCACACTTATCTATTAAAAAAAAGAGACATCTACGTCTATCCTCCTAGAATGCCTCCTTCCCCGGGCGAGCCGATCCTTACGTGCTATATCCATAATATAGCTGCAGCGTAGCTCTATCACGTAATATTAGTATAACATATTAGTCTATATAGACATGTATTCCTTTGAAATTAACCCGTAGTTACTACGCTCGGTTCACTAGTCTGTGAAAATTGAGTTCAACCTTTTTGGATGGAGTAATCACCATTATCCGATTACAAGGGCGTCATCCATCAATAAGTAAAGTTTGGTTGTTCTGACATTTGTTAAATACCTTTAGATTTTTTCAGATACGTTTAATAAACTTTTACGATCCCCAAGAGTTTCATGTATGATGATTCCCATCATTGTACATGAAACTCACATCTCGCTTCCACCCGGCATATAATTTTTGTATAAAAACGCTCCTCCCGTTTTTATATTGAAGCAAGTGGTAAGTTTAATTTTTTTTACAAACGACTTCAATATGAATATAATTTACTGTTTATTTTTTTAAACCCTTCGACCGATTTCGATAAAATTTAAATTAGACCACCTGGGAAGTAAGTATACTCTTTGAAACAAAAAAAGATCAGGTGTCTTTGAGTAATCGGTGAACATACATAAAAAAATTCCGACGAATTGAGAACCTCCTCCTTTTTGAAGTCGTTTGAAAAGAGGAAGAATACACTAGAACTCTCTTCCCCTTATCGTGGAAGAATGACATTGAATTTCTCCTATATTGTGAAGGCTTATCTGTAAGCCATTCCAATATCTGTTCCTTGCGGGAATCCATACCGTGGCCTGCAATGCCTCAGCTAAATTCTTAGCAACTGTCACCAAACGGTCACGTACTATATTCAATATTATATTATGTGTCACTAGTTTGTTATTTCTGTTTCATTACAGTTTTTCAAAAAGGAAAGGGACAAGATCTTTGTTTGTGGCAAGTAACGTAGTCAATTTAGTTTAGCAACTCACTCTTAAGTCATTTTGTTTTCATTTGAAAGTTAAAAGTCGAGTCGAGTTATTTTGTAATTAGCTGCTGCTGTGGGTTCGAATTATAAAAGATAGTTCGAATTACAGTTTCTTCGATTTTCTTTAATGGTTATATACAATTCATAACTTAGGTCGGTGGTCTGGTATAACGGTGTGCTGCTAAGTATTTCTTAAATATTAAATTACTTCTGCCAAGTTAAAGCCTCCTCCTAACAATCATTTTTAATAATTTTAATTATTTCATCTTGCATGGAGTGATTAACGGTAACATTAGTTATGTTAATAGCATTGTTAGTGTTCTTTTAAGAAATTGTCTTTAACTATATGTTTTTTTACATATTATTTACTATCATTCTCTTCACACATAAAAAAAAAAAACGCCTGCACATCCACTTTGCGTCTGAGCCATCTGGCTTGCAAGACTTTGTTCACACAAGTGAGGGTGCAAACGCGCATACAAACGACTGACAATGAAGATAGAATGTTTCGTTACCAGTAAAAATGTGCTCCAGTTCTCTTCGTTCACCGCACGAAACACAAGTATTTTGTTGCTGTTATACGTTATTTTGTGAGAGCCTGATTCTTCCTCAGTCAAGCCAAGCCGTTCGTGCTTCAGCCATAAAGTTAAGTTCTACCACGTAATATACCATGAGAAAGAATTGTATGCCCCATATTTTACTAAGAGTGCCGTATATGCTGACTGAGGTAAATGTCAAAAATATCTTATGGCCTCCGACAGACGGCTTGATATCGTTATACCAATTAGTTAAAGGGATAAGTGTAGAAACATCGTAACGAATGTGCAAAAGGGCGGCGCGTTTTTCGTGCATGGTAAATATCACTCCTGGAAACCTGAGTAAGACCGCGAAAGGTCTATTCTTATATGTAGGTATATAAATCAGCCTTACGCCACACGCATCGTCGTCGCCAAATGCTCTTCTCAACCGGCTTCAAAAAACGAGGAGGTCCTCAATTCGATGATAGTTATTTTTTTATTTGATAGCTGGTGTTTCTCATGTGTTCGGTTCTCTACACTCACCACACGATGCAGCAGCTATTGATGACTGATTGAACAGCAGTTTATGATTTGTATATTGTTTTTTCTTAAATAAATAATAAAAAATGGGTACAGCTGCAGCATGGCTCTAGCACGTATAAAATCTATATCTCTATTTGGCGTCTGGTACCTCAACGATAGCCTCTTTCGCTGAGATATATGTTCTTCTTCTATGGAAGAGAAGCCCAAAGAGTACTTTAATGAACTCGTGGCAATGATGAAGATACTCAATATGCAAATTTACAAAATTGAGAAGAGAAGAACAAAAAAATGTTGTTAATAAGTTCCATATTTTTTTTAGTTTGTGCGCCATGATAATAATCATTTCAATTTAAGGGAGTGACGTTAGAATTTGACCATATTGCAGGTCGCTCCAAATGTCCTACTTCTGAATAGGTTGTTGTCATGCTATTGACGATACACGTGATATACACGTAGGGTTGCCAGGTTCATATAATAAACGGAGGTTTTGGATAATGTGTATATAAGTAAATTTGCTTAACACCTAGTAATGTAGTTGTCATGTACAGCGTACGCGTACCCCAATATTTATTAGAGTATTTGATTATTAAATGATGGGTTCTGGGTTAGATTGATTGAAAGCCTGATTTGATTAGGCGGGATAAAAAGCACGAGCCAATGATTTTCGTGTCTAGGTCTTGTGACTGCATCCGTCTCTTTTAATACTGCACCCAAGGCTACTTATTATTTATCAAATATTATATCAGATACAGTTTGATAAGGATGAGTGAGTGAGCGCCCCTGTATTTCCGCGTTCCTTTCATAGCAATTTCACAGTTTAAAGGGATATCCTGCGCAAGTGAAAGATTGCCATAAGAAAAAATATAGTTTGCCAGGAAAATATGGTTGCAATGTATGCATTAATTCAAACAGTGACAAAAAGTTAAAGATGTTATAATTAATTCGTGTGTCTTACCTAGTTTGAAAACAGAAAACAGCAAACTAGGTTAAACATATTATTTTTATTTTTTTACACAGATCTTAGCTAATTAATTTTTAACGTCTAATATAATGGACTTCCGTAAAGTAACACCTGATTCCATTAATTAATTAGTGACAAATTGTATTCAACTTCAAATCAACTGAAAACACGGCTGCTATTTAACTTTAATTTCGCATGTTCATGTAACCAGAAATTTTCTTATTTTAATAATGTAAAGAGAATGTTTTATATTTGAGCTGTTAAAGCCTTGTGCAGTGAAACTTATTACTGTACTACAGTGAAATCGGGCAATAAAATTTAAGCTCTTTCATAAAAATAAATAATTTTTCTATAGAATCAGGGTGATAAGCATACACAGAATCCACCTGATGGTATGTGAATACTGCTGCCTATTGACATCTAAATTATCCTCGATTAAAAATCAAAATGCAGATCCCTTGTCACCCCGGGTATGATGGAATGCCTCATTACTAGTGAAAAGGGTCCCCGATTTTCAACACTCAATACAAAACACAACATTATTCTGTTATTTCATGTTGGTATTCTTTGAGAGCATGGTCTTACCCCCGATGGAGCCGACCGTTTGGGCTGCAGCCATAACATAGCTGCAGTGTGATTCTGCCACGTAAATATAACTAATTTACTTATGTAACTACAGATACAGATATGCAGAAGTGTGGATATCAATAGTAGTTGTGATACATTAAATGCTATGAAAAATATGACAGTAAATGTAGTGTAAAACACTGCAAACCAAACAAACCTATCTGCTCCCCGCATACATTAGAGTCAGTCAATTGCCGTAGACACGAACACAGAGACAATGCTATTTGTTTGCGCGATCGAACTGAATTCCTGGACAGACAATTGGTAGTCATGTGGAATTTTGTTGACTTTTTACATATGTAACACAATGTACAATGTGTTCAGGTTATTAATCACCGTATGTATAGAAATTAAATTGAAGAGGTGGAATCTAATACAGTGAATGAGGAATCCTACCTTCATTGTTTCTAAAGTAAAAATTTATAGATTAATTAATTTGCTCAATGTGTTTTTACTAAGCTAACGGATTCAGGATGTACGTTAGTAAAATGTAAGAATGTTGAATGGACATTAGACGATATGAATTCTTTTGAAAATAGATTCACTAGCTTTCATAGGCACTCAGTCACATATCTTTATAACTAAACCTAGATAACAGGGCGTACGCAATAGGCTACACTCAATATTAGGTATAGATAATATATTTATTTGTATTTTTCATGAAAATCAATTATAGGATTATTTTTTTTTACATAATGATGTGTACAAACTGCTAGATGCCGCTATAAGAAAATCAAAATGAAAAATGACTGTGACACTAGATGTTACTATTAGAAAATAACTATCGCTAACACGGAAAGAAATAAGACAAAAATAGGTTATGACTGAATCTATGATATTAATTTAGAATGAAACGAAATTAATCAATACCAAATGATATATAACGCCATTTAAATATTTTGACTATAGCCTGTTTTGTGATTATTTTTGTTCAATAATCTTTGTTATCTGGTTTCTCTCCTCTTTCTCTCAAGATGAAATAATAATCGAAGATTTAAAAAAATCTAATCTTATACTCCTACATTAAAAATGTCAAGAATACTTTATAAATTAATTTATTCTTTATTATTACACCTTATAACTACGGTACAGGTAGTAATGTGCCTGTCGGTATTCTTTTCGAGTCAACCCATACAATATTACAAAATGTTAATTATAACAATAAAGGACTTATAGGCATAGATTATTTCTGCATACAAGTAAATTAAAATCGTCAACTTATAATTGGATATGATGTATCAAAATAGTTATTTCACACGCTTTTTTTATAGGATAGGGTGACAAACGAGCACACAGTCCACCTGATGGTAAGTAGATGCTGTGGCCCATAGACATCTACATATATCCTCGTTTGTGAATCAAAATGCAGATGCGTTGTCATCCGTGAAGACTTAGATGGAATGCCTCTTTTCCAGTAAAAAGGGTCGCCGGTTCTCTACACTCACCATACAAAACACAGGAGTGTTAAGTTGCCATTTTACGCTGGTATTTTGTGAGAGCGTGGTCCTTCCCCGGTCGAGCTGACCCATTCGTGCTACAACTATACTTACTGATATAGCTGCAACATGGCTCTACCACGTATAATGCTTGATGGTTGGTGCCAAGAACCGGATTCTTATTGATAACGGAGCATTCCATCTTAGTTCTCCAGTTGTGAATGAAGGGTCAACCTATCTTCATTTTGATTCTCAAACGAGGATAGATATAGAAGTCTATGGACTAGAGCGTCCACTTACCATTGGGTATACTAGCTATACTTAGTTAAAAATTATCTGCTCCAATAATGCTTCTCAGAAGGAGCGCCTCAGACTATTTAGGCTTTTTGCTATCAATTACAGTCAATACAACTTATCAAGGTAATGATATTTGTTAATCTCCTTTATAATGCAAATTAAGATAATTGTAACCATATATAGTAATTATCTAATTTGCATAAGGTTTACCTTGATTAACGCTGAATTGTTGAGTTATCTATTACTCGATGATAATACTAGTGAATATATTTATAACATAAGAAAGTCAGACTACATTGTAATCTTGTGGACGTGTTGACGAGTGCTATAAATAAAGCAGACATCTACAGCCTTGCAGCCACCCGAAGCGGTAAAATGAAACCGCGACCGGATGCTTCGGCCGATATCACATTAGAAACCGCTACGGGAACAACACACCTCGACGCATATTGGTTACAACATTCAAGTTCAGTTGGGGCTACTAGCTAATAAGTGGAAAATTGGGACTAAGACTAGACTAAGATTGATTAAAGTGGTGTGATTAAGATAGAATATAAAGACTGATTATCATTTTATTAGTTTTCCGTTATTTTTTAAATATGTAAGTTTTTCGGATAAAATATAGCCTAGAACCTAGATCACTCACGGCATTACTCTCTTTCTGTTCGTGAAGTTTCATTGCGAACGGTACAGCCTGGTACAGCCATTCCGAGGATTAGCCCGGAGAGACCGTCGATGGACAGACAAACATTTTAAAAATGGTTTTTCATCGTCATGCAAATAACATCCTGAGCTCAATATAATGCAGTTATTTCGATATTACAGACAGATGTACTTATAGATATGAAACACTTAGGTGGTTACAAAAATAAAGAGTACTCGCACTACTACTAATAACAGAGTAGGAACTAAACTACACAATTGATTCAGTTAACTCTTTTAGAAATTAGATTAAATACTTTGACTCGGTGAGTGTCTATTTAATATTTGGTGAATTCTTTGTAATACTTTGTTCCATATCTTCATTCCAATGTAGTCGAGTCTATTTTCAAAAGATTATTATAAACCAGCTGGTACCCGGCGCGTTACTGCTGCAGAAAAAATGAATGATAATACATTCATTGAAATAGAATGAAATATAACTTTCCAATAAATTTGTCGGTACGGTACGCGCGCCACCTATTGTAAGTTAATTGTACTATGCCTATAACCTTCGCGCAAGTGCAAGCAATAAATTGACAAAGTTTTACCGCAATCTGATGAACGGCATGGCAGCGCATAAAATACGAACATACGTTAAAACATTAATTTTTATCTCACAGATTTTAAAAAGCGAAACATTATCAATCTAATCGTTGATTATCGCTTACTTGAATTAAGTATCTAATCTCTCTAAAGCATCTTGTCTCTTTCTAATTTCATTTACTTTATAGAGAGAGAGAGAAATGCAGCAACTTAAAGCATTTCTGAAATTAACGTCTAATTTTTATGAGTAAGGTTGTCAATGCTTAAAACACGCACGTGCCTATGAATGAATACGTACAATTCGTTAAGGTTTTTCACACTTTCCACCTATCCACTCATATTTATAAGTATCATAAACATACATACATGTCCTAATTTCTCGTATTATAACAAAAGATAATCATGTACAGTGATGTAAACTTGCGTTTGTCAATAAACGATAAAGTGATTATCAATTTATTGGTACTTTATTAAGGTACGAACATTATTTTGTCCTTTATTCACCAAGAATATAATGGTCACCTTGAGCTTGAGCAAGTAGCTGTGAAAATTTGTTCTAGGCGACGCGACTTGTATAAAAAATGGAGCGTTCTGGGTGAAAGAGCTGCTGCACTGCTTCGGATATTAAAGTCACTAATTAACGAGACTCAGTCGTAATTAGCGCATTGAGAATGTTGATTATGAATTTTATCATTAACAATAATTGAAATAGGAAAGTTCCTAATTAAAGCTTTTCACATTATCATCACATTGTTACTTACGAGAAGTATTGTCTTTCACATATCAATACGAGTGAATTAAGTGAAACACAACTTTTACATTGGTTTTCACAATTTGGATTAATTTATCATCACACGGTTCTGAGCCACCTGCATTCACGCTGCAGCTGTATTATGGCTGCAGCGCGGTTGGCTCTGGTGCGAAAAGATCCTCACGCGCGTAGTCTAGTCTAGTGGTGCAAACGTAAAATAGCAGCATTCTGCTGCTGCTGCTGTGTTTCATATAGTGAGTGCAGAGAACTGGAGGACCTTTCTTTTTGGTACGGAAGCATTCCATGTGTTTGCTTAGGGTTGACAATATCAGTGCATCTGCATTTTGACTCTTAATCGATTGTAGATGTAGGTGTTTATGGGTCATTAATAGACTGTGTGCTCGTTTGTCTCCATTATTTATAAAAACAATACATTTTAATAAATAGAATATATAGGGGTGACAAACGAGCGCCCAATCCACCCGCTGAGTTGATGCTGCCCATAAACAAGACAAAGACATCTATATTCGATTAAGAATCAAAATACAGATCCGTTGTCACCCCCGAGGACTAAGATTCATTGCCTCATTTTCAGCAAAAGGGTATCCGGTTCTCTATAAATATAATACGAAACACAGCAGCATTAAACAGCTGTTTTACGCTGGTATTTTGTGAGTGCGTGCTCTTTCCTGATCGAGCCTACCCATTCGTGTTACAATATAGCTGCTGCGTGGCTCTGCCACGTAAAACGTAGTAAAAAATTGTCATATCGTTGTGTTGTTGTAAAATTGTATTAATTGTAGAAGTTTTTAAGTGTGTGTATAATAGAGCTAGGTTGCATTTATATCCTAATCGTATTAAGAATTGACTAAAGCCTTACTGTAAAAGAGGCGTTCCATCTTAGTCCTCACGGGTGACGACGCATCTGTATTTTGATTCTTTATTGAGGATAAATGTAGATGTCTATGGGTCACAGCAACCACTTACCATCAGGTGGACTGTGAGCTCGTTTGCCAACCGATCCTATAAAAAAGCCACCAGAAATCAACCTTGAACCTAGCCTTTCTAGAATTAGTATTTCCGCAGATTGTACGTTACACATTCATTTCATGCGATTTCCAGATACAGATATGTTTCAGATGTGAATACGTTTGTCATATGACTGGCGGTGCGGGTATTTATAAATGATAATATAAATATAAAATTAATTCGAATAACGAAGCTTAATCATTTTGTACAATTATTTGCAAATGGTTTGACTAAATAAATCTAATAATTGTGATGCGTTAACCTAAAAGTGAAACATAATAAATCCAAAATTTCCTTAATAATTTGAACAGCAATTAATGATGTGTTGTAATCATTACCACAATATTAAGGCTTTAACAAGCCTGAATGACCTTGACGAAACGGCTATCGCAGAGATTTTAGCCAACGTCAACACCGTCTAGCGACTACGTTCTGTATTACTTATAAAAGTGCAAAGATTAATAGACTGCAGAGATGACAATTATAAAAGTGACATACTGCCTGTTATGCTTGCGCATCACTGAGAATTATGTCGTAGTTACGCATCTTCAATTACATTGTGCTGTAGCTTTGTCTGGTAGGCGTCACGAGCTATCAAGTGTTCAAGTTTCAAGTACGTAAGAGTTTTTTATTATATATGTTAAATCGTATTTATTTGTATCGTATTAGTAGGTTTGGGTCAAAGCGTTCGCTGTAAATTTTTCCCGGGTTTGATCCCCGACAGCACGAATGCTATTTGTAATTGCAATTTTCGTCAACATGCATTAAGGCAGTTCGGCGGGCATTTCCTTGCCCTAAAACCCTCTCAGAAATAAAAAAAGAGTTCTGTGCCCAGTAGAGGGACTTGTATAGCCCTTTACTTTACTTTGTAGCAATATGTATATTATTTATATTATGTTATATAAGATACAGAAGGGTACCTTATGCTGACAAAAATATCACGTGGAGGCGACGAAATCGTAAAACATCTTTGTACCTAGATAAAACGTTCGAAAGATTGTCAATCATGTTATACGCCACATTTTCTATAGAGCGTAGAACATTGCAGATAGGGCAAAATAAAAAATAATCCAAAATATTATGGGAACTATTTATTAATAATATTTGTAGGTATTTATAATAAAAACAATGAACAAGCTGCAAGGTTCAACTAATAATGTTTCTTGTAAACACAATTGTAAAATTCCTGTTTTAATTTTTACCAATGGTTAATTGAGGAAACGTAGTCAAGATCACTTCATATAAAATATATTTAATTAAAATTGACACATGACCTATTTGGCTTTCTACTTACAACTCGGCGGAAATTTGAAAAGAAGATTTTGTCTTTTCACACAAGTATTGTTTACAACTGTCGTGGTTTCGAAAAGCGTGATTAAGTGTCAGCGGTATATAATCAATTAAATACTGAACTTTTTTGAAATGTTTCTTTTTTTATTTTTGTTATATCTTCTTAAAAACTGACGCCATCTCACTATTTTATTATTTGTTTTTTTTTTGTAACGCATAAGGATAAGTTAGATTAACTTGGATAAGTGTGTAAGTTTTTTTTAATTTTATCACATATTTTACCGCAATAAATTATTACCTTTTCTACAGTGATTCTCTCCTCTTAGTTTCGGCGTGACTGTAGGATGTTATACTGAGTCACCGTCAGTTACTAAGCGGCCATAAATCATTATATGTATGTATAGACATAGATAATATATACATTTTTTATTTTAATATTTATGTTTTTTTGAATTTTGATTGATTTTTTGAAACCTGGTAAAATTATTTTTTTCCATACCAATTAATGGGCCTGAGTATAATGCTAGTTATGCTCTTTGGCTGAAGTTTTTTTTTATTTTATGCTCAATTGCAAACAAAACAATATTGATTGCGCATTTCTAAAACAAAATTTTACCTCTTTTCCTTCTAATGGAGCTATTATTAGCACCTAACATGGCGGAATAGTTATTATTATTTATAAGACCATTTGCAGAAACAGTTTTTGTTAACAGTTATGAGTATAACATTTTATCAGCTGCTTTGTTTATAGTGCCTTGAGCAACACTTTGCCGGTTTCTGTACAGAAAATGATGCTGGCTTTGCAAATATGGATGGCCGCTACCATTGAATATAATACCCGCCATGTTACACTTATTTACATAGAAACTTTAATTATCATTTATATGCATAAAATTCTAAATAGCACTTTTTACACAAGAAAGTAAACTTTTAGATCAGTCCATCTTGTTTTTCACTAATTAAGTGAAAAGTAAAACAAACCAATAGGTGCCGTGATTTAAAATTTCTTGCAACTTTTTATAGAAAAGCATGACCTTATCATAATATAATAGTCAATCATTTAGCCATGTGATAAAACTTTTAAGTGTGCCAGTCAAACATTAATGATGATATTCGGGTCATTATACTGGAAATAGTCTTTTAAATATTTTGTAGTACAATTGATAATCTTCAGTATGATTGACCGTGTATATGACTTTTATAAGTCTATGTTATTTTTGATGTAAATTATTATTGCAGATAAAAGCCCTTTCACATTTATTGTATTCTCGAATTAAATTAATCGAAAAAAAAAACAAATATATATATATATATATATATATATATATATATATTATAGTTCTTGATGAAAATAAAGTATGCGCGTTACATCGCATCCCATCAAGAATTTCTAATGTAATTCTTGGTGTAAAGCTAAGACGTGATAAAAACTGTAAACAATAGAATAACAAAACAATGAAAATATTTGTAAATACTTGCTTTATAACCTAATAAATATTATTTGACCGTAATAAAATAAAACAAGTTAATCTTCGGCAGTAAAGTAAAAATAAATATTTTCGATTAGTTTTGCAATACCTAACAGCCGGATCAGCGGGCGATTCTGATCCATCTAAAGATGCTAAATTTCAGCAAGCACTGTCAAACTCAATAGGAGTGACTGAAAAACGGTTCTTGATATAGAAGGGTAAATAAATTATTTAACCTATAAAGTAAAATCACTTTATTAAAAATCAAAATAGCCCAATAGCTTTATTAACATGAGATATATAATTGTACAAGTGCTTACAATACTTAACATTATTTTACTGAAATCTCAGAAAGTTTTTTTTAATAGAATAAGGGTGACAAACGAGCACACTGTTCACCTGATGGTAAGTGGTTGCTACGTTCTATAGACATCTACATCCATTCTCGATTACGTATCAAAATGTAGATGCGTTGTCACCCGTGAGGACTAAGATGTAATGCCTCGTTTCCAGTAAAAAGTTTCTCCGGTTCTCTACATATACCATACGAAACACAGCAGGGTTAAACTGTTAATTTACATGGTATTCCGTGAGAGTGTGGCCCTTCCCCTGTCGAGCCGACCCATTCGTGCTACAACTATACCTACTACTAATATAGCTGCAGCATGGCTCTACCACGTAAGAAAAAATTGACGTTGAAAATTTAAGTATTTTCAGAAGCAACTTTGCAATTATTTTCTATTGAGTGAATTTTTGTGGAATCGTGTTTTGCAAACCGCCACCTGAAATACGTACAATGTTTTTTCGATAACGATGTGAAATTACAAGACGATCCCCATGCATATCAATGTGGCTCTATTCTGCCTCTTAATATGAACATACTTCGGCATTCAGAGATTTTAAAAGTTTTCATGCGTAGATAATGGAAGATATAATATTATATTACTGTCCCGTGTGAGGCAACCTTTATACTTATATACATATTCTCATCATATTTTTATGGTTGGTTAGAAAAATTATATCTAAATGCAAACTTTCACAGGGTAAATTTTTTTTACTATTTTTACCCAGCAAGTAGTAAAGCAACTACAATCCCATCGGTAAGTGGTTATGTAGCCTGTATATACATTACGTATATGTAGTGGTAATGGTGAATTGCACTGACTTAACAAAAACCTATTCACTCTTGCCTTGTAGGTAAATATTATTTGCGACCTATTTGTGTGTGTGTGTGTGTGTGCACGTGTGTGTGCGTATGTGCGTGTGTGTGTGTGTGTGTGTGTGTGTGTGAAGAAAAGCGTATGAGAATACGTGAAGAGGAATAAAAGTTGAGTACTACTTCGCTTACCTATACGAGGTTGCCACTCGAGAACCTTCCTATTTTTTATCTGTTTTCCAAGTTATATAGCAAGCCCATTGCCATTTCACTGTAATATTCCGTTGGGCTATGTCAGTTTCTCTAGTTCTACTGCGAATATCTTCATTTCTAACTTTATCACGTAGAGAAACCCCTCTCCAATTTAAAATTTTTACATTTTTTAGATGATAGTTTGTCTAACATAAAAAAAAAACCAAAACCCAAGAATGTCTTTATATAGTTATTTATACTTAGGGAAGCACCATTTTTTTTATTTATTTAAATTGTTTGATTTAATTTGATAACAGTGTACCTAAATATAAGTATCTGTATCTATATTTCCCTCCCCAATAATATTTTACAAAGTCATACTTATAAAAACAGCGTTTTATTGTAATACATAATTATAAAATTCAGTATCAACTAATTAATAAAAATATGCAACAATAAAATCACATAGGTATTAAAAACTATCGAAATCTAAGTAACGAGAGCATGTTGGTCGTTCCCACATCTAAATTATATAAAAATGCATTTTTCAATTTCACTAATCAACGTCGCCGCGAAAATTTCTTCTTCTTTGGGCACTTTAAAAATTAATTTATTTAGCAAATAATATTTACAGTTACCAGTGTACAGATATTAACTAAATTAAGTATTTCTAGTCATAAAAATATTTATAATTGAGTATAAACTTTTAAAAAACTAATATATATTTGAACGAAGTTGCTCCATCACCGACGCGCGGTCCACCCTCAATGAAGTCCGAAAACGGACTGTGACAGGCTGACAGGGCGACGGAGCATGCGCGCTCGCGTAAATATATTCAATTTCAGGGAAAAATGATATATTCTCTTATAAAACGGGGAATAAAAATAAAACTCTCAATTAAAAATATTGATATTTTTAAGAGCTTTTTTTTAGTGTAAGAACTATTTAAAAAGCTTGTGCCGTTTTGGAGAAATTTTGCAAAATATGACAAAGATAGGTACTCTTTGGGGATTTTTTTTTGTAATAAGGGGTTGACAAAAATACAATTTTGTTTAATTAAAAACATTTACCAAATCCTCTTCTGTTACCCTGTATTTTTTCTTTGTGGATTAAATGAACAGTTATTGAGATTTTTTTTACTTAAATATCCAAGATTTAGGCATTTCAACCACTGTTAAGGCCTTAAGTAAGGTTCAATTAGATCATCTATCGACTCTATCGATTGACGTCCTATGAAAGATTATTTCGGTGGCGTTCAAGAAACGTGTATAGATAACATCTGCTGCCGTCCGAGCTACAGCTTCGGTAAGCGAATTACGCAATCAAAAATCTATTGTTGTTCGTTCAACTACTTATTATTGTAGAGTGACTATCAGTTAACTGACAAATTGAGGACGAATACTTTATATATAAAACTTTATAGTAACTAAAGAAATCACGGGTTAACTTTGAGATGAGGACATGAAACTCATCGTGGGGTGACCATAGGTGCTGCTACTCGGAGTAGTAGGAATTAAAAGTACAACAGACTGTAAATAAAATAGTATTAAATATAGTATTAACAGTAGACAAGTTTGTGCGTTGTATTTCCAAAATATTTCGATATCTCGTCCTTTTTAATTTGTTTTATTTACTAAACTTTAGTCAAGCTCAAGCTCATTTGGAAAAAAAAATCCTTAAAATCAAGAAAACATGGCACCATTATTTTAACTTTGTATTACTCATCGAATATCGTTATAACATAAGCCGATTTATGATTTATCTGTCTAGATAAACTTAAGTGATGACTGGTTGGCTATAAATAAGGAGCTGCTCTGAGCAAGATTAGAATGGCGCTCCAGCACCTTAAAAACAGCAAGGCCCCAGGCGAGGATGGAATTACAGCGGGGCTTCTAAAAGCGAGTGGAAAACCGGTACATTACACCGGAGGCGTGGAGCAGAAGTGCGGTGGTCTTGTTCTTCAAGAAAAGCGACGACGCTCTCTTGAAGAACTACAGACCGATTTCCCTTCTGAGCCTCGTCTACGTGCTGTTTTCGAGAGTCATTACGAATCGTCTCGCGTGCAGATTAGACGACTTCCAGCCTCCCGAACAAGCCTGTTTTCGAAAAGGATTTAGCACCATAGACCACATACATACCCTTCGGCAAATTGTACAGTAGTCCGTAGTATAATTTGCCACTATGTCTGGCGTATGTGGACAGTAAGAAAGTTTTTGATTCAGTCGACATTTGGGCGGTACTGCAGTCCCTTCAGCGGTGCCAAGTTGACTGTCGGTATATCGAAGTACTAAAGCGTTTGTACAGTAGGACTACGATGGCTATCCGAGTACAGAACCAGAGTACGAAACCTATCCAACTGCAGAGAGGTGTAAGACAGGGTGACGTTATATCCCCGAAACTCTTCACCGCTGCATTGGAAGACGTTTTCAAGCTACTGGACTGGAAATGATACGGTATTAACATCAATGGCGAGTACATCACTAACCTTCGATTTTCCGACGATATACTCCTTATGGCAGAATCGTTGAAAGACCTAAGCGCTATGCTCAATGACCTCAGTAGTGCCTCCTAACGGATAGGTCTTTGTGTATTAAGTATCTGCGCATTTGAACTATTAGTGGAAACGGTGAAACAAGTGCTCTGATGTTGATGCTATTCTCATGATTAGGTGTCTGTCTGCTTAGGCGCCTTGAGATACCATCGCCAACTGTCAGCTGTCTGCTGGCTCAAATTGCCGTCAAAATCTCCCGAGGGCTGCACATTGTGACGCATTAACATATTGTGAAGCAGTGTACTATGAAGGATAATTATACATTGTAACTTCAGGCTTCTTGACTTTACGGCTCAGGGTCTAGAACCCAGAGCCGTAAAGCCAGTTATAAAAAAACATAGCGAAGAGTATATAATCACTACGTTTTAGCATAGGGTAGAGATTGTTGCCAAAGAATTTTAAAAAGTTCCCAACAAATAACGGACTGAGATAAATTTGGTGTGATTTAAGGCAAAATAGCGTTTATTTTATATTTTGTTTGTATATTAGATATTATTGTTTTACATATAAATGTGAAGTTCAAAGTAAAATATAGCTTGCTTAATAAATATTCTGAAATTATTTAGTGAATTATGGTCGAATTTTGATCCATTCCACTATTAATTACATAATTAACTCATATAATATATTCTTATAATTAAGTAATTAGTTATATAACTTTTATTTACTGTTAAACTGCAGCAACCGGATAGCTGTAGAATAATAAATATTATATTATCAACAGAAAAATAATATCAATACTTCAACCTACAACGCACCTGCCAATTCCCCTGGTGTTGCAGTTGTTCATGGGCGGCGGTAGTCACTTAGGTTAGGTGAGGCGTATGCTCGTTTGCCCCCTCTCCTATAAAAAAAAACTCGATTAATACTTAAATAATTGCGTACTTCACATAAATTCAACATTCACCCGTATACACCAGCGTCAATAGTCAATAGCCAAGTACGAGTAACAACAGTGACCGTTAGCGTGACGACAAGGAAATGCGGGCTATCATTTAGAAATCCGTTTTCGCTCGTTACTGAATAAGCATAAACAGAGAAACACGTACACTCCATACCAAAAGCAAATATGGCAGCGACGCGACGTCTGAAAGCGTTCCCGTGTCGTTAATACAAGTTGTTATTGTTATTGCTAAACAGGCAACAAACTAAAAACTATTTGTAATCATTGTGCAATTACTTTATAATCATTGTAGCACGGTGCACGTAGAGTTGACACGGCCACCTATCGTTGTCACTCCATCTAGAGAAGAGCTGTCACTCGAAAGCGAGCTTTTCCTAACCACTGTGTCAGTTTAATGAACTATATATATGTATTATAAACACAATATTTCTTCTCTTATTTTTGATATAATCTTTTATTTTTATAAAAAAAAACTGGCGATCCGGCCCGTCTTCGCACGGGTGACTTGGATCTCGGTAACACCACCACCTGCCGGGGGCAATTGTGAATCTAAACCATTCTCTAATCAACTTAAGTCACATACACACGGACAGAAGAATTATATAATATAGTATTAGTAAATATGTATTATTGTACATATAAACATTCCTCTTGAATCATTCTGTCTATTGATGAAAACCCCATCCGTTGAGTAGTTTAAAAGATCTAAGCGTAAAGACGACGGGAAGCGACTTTGTTTTATATTTAATAGGTGGCGCTGTTGTCGATATCATATATGTATATTATTTATATTATATATTATTACTAGCTCGCCAGGCAGACGTTGTTCTGCCCTTAGCGGCGAACCTTTGTACTATAAAAATCCTTAAATTCGCAATAAAAAATTTTGAGGGTCATTTATCGGAACAAAAACTATCCTATCTCTCAAATTGGACCAGACTGCACAGAGTGTGCAAAATGTCATTGAAATCAGTTCAGTAGTTTAGGAGTCCATCGCGGACAAACAACGTGACACGTAATTTTTATATATAAGGATTTATATTTCAAATATATTACACGAATGACCATGAAAACGTAACCGATGATTCTAAACTAATTGGACTGAAGAAAACAGCGTCATATTACATGCAATAACTTAACATCTAAGTTTTTTTATGGTATTGTATTATGTTCAATCATATTCAGTAATTAGTTAGGTCATAGGATTTTATTTTTGTTATAGTAATTTTTACACGTCATCAATCATCATCAGCCTGCGGTAGTCCACTGTTGGATATAGGTATACTTACTACTTACTTCTACTTATACTTAGCCCGATCTTCAGCTACACACATCCAGTTGCATTTTTATACATGATGTAGACAATTTTTTTATAGAATAAGGGTAACAAACGGACACACAGTCCACCTAATGGTAAGTGGATGCTGTGGCCCATAGTAATCTACGTTTATCCTCAATTAAGAATCAAAATGCAGATGCGTTGTCATCCCTGAGGGCTAAGATGGAATATTTCGTTTCCAGTAAAAAGGGTCTCCGGTTCTCTACACTCACCATACGAAACATAGCAGCATTAGGCTGCTATTTTACGCTGATATTCTGTGAGATCGTGGCCCTACCCCGTGGCTCTACCGCGTGAAAATTTATTTTCATTAGGCGAAAGCTCATAAGGTCAATAAACCGTTCCTGCAAAGTATACAAGTATAAATTCTTTCGGAATTATACGCGAAAAAAAAAGAAGGTTCAGTGAGCGACCGCGACGCCGTCACTCTTAAAACGAATTCCAATTTAGGTTAACATGGTGTTATAGTAATATAATATTTATTTTGTTTGAAAATCAACCTATTTAATTTTAATTTAAGAGTTTCATTTATACTATGACGTAACACCATTTTAAGTGCTGATTTACCAGGCGCTCGACGATGAAGGAAAACACCGTGAGAAAACCTGCATGTCTGAAAAAAAAACTAAGTTCCTTGCCCTAAAAACCCTCTTAGAAGAGTAGGCCTGTAGTGTGTAGTGTGTAGGTAGCTGGATATATACGCTGCAAATAAGTCAAAACTCAAAACATTAATACGTCTTAGTGGACACTGCACTTGCCTCTATGACCCTTGGTTCAATCGGTAGGTTGGGAAGTTGGGAGGTAATAAATGTTTGCTATGACGATTCATATTTCAAGCTTTAATTTAACACGAGTAACCTAATAAAATACCTAGTAAAATATAAATATATTTAAATAAATATGAAGATATTTAATTAACATATAGAAAAAAATATTCAATCAAAAAAAATACAAAATTAAAATCAACGAATATTAACCGATAGTACTTGGGTTTACACCGATGGAGGTGCTATAATCAAAATATCCCCCCCCCCCCCCCCCCCCTGCAAACTCAACGAGCACTCAATAGTCTATGAAGCCAAGAATGTATTCGGTTATAATATCGAAAGCGTTTTGTTTTGCATGTCAATAATTAACTATACCGATTTTGCAATGTACGAGAACAACTCACGACATCGAATATAAAGGTAGGTGTTTTGTAGTCAGTAAAAGCATGCAAGTGGTCTATTGTAAAGTTAAACAGGGTTCTTACAATCACGTCCGCAAACGCGATGTGAATTTCAACACAGTCGTCAAAATCCAGTAAACACGCTGTTTATTAGAATTGAAAGGGAAAGACATTTTACGGGCTTAACAAGAAGTTCCCAACGGAACGGAGGCGGCTACCGCCCATCGGTGGACTTTACAAATACAGTAACCATTGTTTTGAGACTCGTAACTGATTAGGTATATTGTTAAGTTTGGTTAGTTGATTGAAATTATTGAAAAGGGATTTATTTAACACAAGCTATCTTCAGACTAAGTCTTATTATGACTTTAAGTCTGTTATACTTATATGTAGCACATTATTATGTTTTCCATAGAAATGTTCCCTGAAATATTGTATGAAAAATAAATACCAAAAAATGTATTTTTATACAAAAGTGAAGGGCAAACGGTGAACAGAACACTTGATGGTAAGAGGACACTACATTTGCCTTTAATAGAAATTAAAATGCTTAGGTGTTGTCAGCCCTGAGAGAAGATGTAATGTTTCGTTGACGATTAAAAGGGTGTTTCAGTAACATCGTTATAAAAATATAAGAAAGGTGACAAACGACACTGTGCACTTATTGAATACTCGTCGTTTTATATACTTTTCGAAAAATTTTACTATACAACTAGTACGAAATATTAAAGTAATTGTAGAAAGTCACACAGTTGCAATAGTAGTGTGTGGAAATCAAATTGTTAATTACCACATAAACAATAAAATCAGTTACGGAAAAACTTTTTAATTCATTTACAAATTGTGACCTTAAAATTTGGTTTCTTTTAAAAAAATATTCAAATTCATCGCATGTATAACTAAGCAATTTCCGCACTCGGTCGCTATATAAAATTGTATTCCTTATTTAAATACTGACCAGTAACAAATTGGTTACGGTACGCTAAGTACTGGGTCTATAGGTAGAGCACAACCATGCATACCTTCATATTATCATTTGTGCATCGCACGACTTTACAATCTTTGTGATCAAAATTTACTTCCGTATGCTGAATCATCGCGTGCCCAGTTACAACTTCTTGCGTAAGGTTCCCTATTATTTCATTACATTCGATTGTAATAGCTGTTCGTGATTTTTAAGCAGTTTCCGAATTTAGAGCCACATGGAATAGGAAAAAATTTCAAACGAAACATTTACAATCTAAGTATTTTATTTTAAAAATATCGTCCGGCAACTAAAGCGTACTGGAGTTACCTGAGTTTTCTTTTTTATAGAATTGAACGTATTTAGAACAGTATTAATTACACAAGTAACATCTGCTTTTAAAAGATACGTTTGTAATTATAAAAAAAACTTAACTAGCATTTAGAACGGTGTTAATTATAGCTAAAACATATTTAATATCAATAAAGTAACAACTAGCTAACAGTTCACATGGCTCTCTTATCTCTATTATCCTTCAAACCAGACAGTGCTTTGCCGCATAAATATGTAGGTAAGAGTGAATACAGACGAGCTACACTCCACCGACAGGATAAAATATAACTATTAACCGTCGAACAAACGTCGGCGACAGCTGCCGGTGGATGGTGACAATTTTGTGCTAACGTGCTACGTATGCCATTTTTTCAGCTGACTGCAACTAAACTTAGAGAAATCGACATTTAAAATGACAAATTTTTTTTATATTTTTTTTTCACAAGTAAAGGTGATTAAGTTGATTAACGAGCATACGATCTGATGATGTGATTTGATGATGAATGAATATTGTGACTTGTGTAGCTTGTGCACTGTAATTGGGACCGTCGTCTATCGCGGAATCTGGACGCTGACTTTTGTCTGACGTAATATGTCTGCAACTGGAGTTGATATGCAGGAGTTGTCCCTGTCGTTGGCACAGTGCCGCTTGTCTTTACCAGTTGTGTTCAAATGGAACCCCAGGCAGAACAAAATTTATTAACTAGTAAACTTCTAGAAGAACTGAATATAGATAATTAGTGGAACAATACATTACGTATTATAAATATTAACATTTTTCAACGGTATGTAGAGACAATTTACAGCAAAGTAAGGTTGTAATAGTATGTAGAAACTGTTAGAACCTGGTTATAACATCAATGTTTGCGACTGTACTTTACGTCTGTTATGAACTCCCTGCGCACAAATTACGTGATATAATCAAACTGTTGAAGGTAATACAATATAATTGTGATGTATGCCAGCGGTCGCCATATCGATTGTCTTACGTATCTCCTTTATCGTTTTCTACGAATTATTGTCGGCATCGTAATCAATCTCTTGTTTTTGAATGTACTTTGTCAATCTCAGAGTATCATTAAGTACATAACTTATAACACTTACACTGTACCCGGTGCGTTGTTGCCGTAGAAGAAATAATTGTGGAAATATTGTTTTAAATTTGGAAGTGTTATATTCTTTAATTAGAAATGATAATGCATTCATTTAAATTGAATGACATATAAAATTTGTTGGTACTTTACACGCGCCACCTAATGTAAGTTAATTGTACCATGCCTATAAACTTCGCGCAAGTGCAAACAATATCAATAAGTTGACAAAGTTTTACCGCAATCTGATGAACGGTATGGCAGCGCATAAGATAGGAACAAACAAACAATTTTTTATATATTGAGTTATTTTATATATTGGATTATAGTGCTATACAGTTATAAAATAGCTCCTTGTAATGAAATTTAAGAGTTCAAAAATTTCGTGATGTTAAAACAAAAATATAAATGTTAACTAATTTAGTAGAAATAATATTTTTGTTAAATAAAGAAGATGAAAGATTATTTGGGCGGAGTCCTATTACTCTTGACTCCGATACAATTTTTTATTACTATCTTCTCTAAAACATATTTTCCGATTTCCATGAAACATAGCAGTAGCACAGATAATCGACGTAGTAAGATCAGTACTTACATTATTTATTATATTTTTTTTTAAGTGGTAGAGCCATGCTGCAGCTACATTAGTAGTATAGTTATAGCACGAATGGGTCGGCTCGACCGGGAAATGGAACACGCTCTCAAGGAATACTAGCGTAAAAAAGGAGCTTAACGCTGCTCTGTTTCGTTTGGTGAGTGTAGAGAACCGGAGACCCTTTTTACTGGAAAGGAGGCTATCCATCTTAGTCCTCACGAGTGACAACGCATCTGAATTTTGATTCGTAATCGAGGATAAATGTAGATATCTATGGGCCACAACAACTACTTATCATCAGGTGGACTGGGTGCTCTTTTGTCACCCTTATCCTATAAAAAACAATAGTTCATAGCTGTTTTAATTGATCCACTCAGGGAAACGAAGTGAACGTAGCTCTCTCATACCTAAACAATATTTAATTATAATAAATAATTTTGTATTATTGATTAGTAAATATACCCTAAAATATTTCTCTCATCGTCTCATTGAATACTATCTAATATATAACATTCTCGTATCGCGGTGTTTGTTAAGTATATTACATTGGTATGTATATTACGTATACGTTCTATTACGTGGTAGAGCCATGCTAAAGCTATATTACTTGTATAGTTGTAGCACGAATGGGTCGGCTCGTCCGGGGAAGGACCACGCTCTCACAGAATACCAGCGTAAAATAGCAGCTTAACGCTGCTGTGTTTCGTTTGGTGAGTATAGAAAACCGAACCCGCTATTTTCTAGAAACGAGGCATTCCATCTTAGTCCTCACGGGTGACAATGCATCTGCATTTTGATTCATATTTGAGGATAGATGTAGATGTCTATGGGCCACAGCAACCACTTACCATCAGGTGGACTGTGTGCTCGTTTGTCACCCTTATCCTATAAAAAAAAAACTCCTCCGAAACGGCTGAACCGATTTGTAACAAATTTTGTGTGCATATCGGGTAGGTCTGAGAATCGGCCAACATCTATTTTTCAAACCTCTAAATAATAAGGGTGACGCACCCCTAAATATTGTTTTTATTTTTTTGACAACTTTTTTTATTATTTTTTTATTATGAGTTCGCATTGAAAAATACATAAAACTTCAAATTTTCACCCTTCTAAGATCAACCCCTGTTTTTTAATCGCGATTTTTAAAACTAAAAAATAATTCCTAGAAATAATGTATATGGCAAAACAACGTTTGCCGGGTCAGCTAATATTTCTATATTTTTTCAAAATTATTCATCTTTATCTTCATGTATTATTTATTCCTTAAGTATTAAATTTAAGAATTACCTGAACTAGCCAAGCCTGTACAGGCTGATTTGTAAATTACTTGAAAACATAAAATACGCTTTAGCACTAAACCGTGTGTAAGGGTACCTACTTAAAAATTAATTAGCAACGCTAAAAATTTGTTCTTTATCCTAGTGCTTATCTCCTGCGTCTGATCTCTCTCCCGTCGTGTCGGATTACCGTCCCATTGCACTATGAGAGTGAGGGAATAGGGAGTGCACTTGTACTTGCGCATATACTTGTCCTCCTGTCTTGCGTAGATGGATAGTCTCCATTGAAACTTGCTGCCGTGACCGAAATTCGGTGAAAAAATAATTAAAACATTGTTATTTAATAATAATCGCCTCTTAATAGAGGCGACAGAGAGATACAAACCAGAAGAGGCGCTGGAGCGTCTGCTGAATGACAACAAAAATTAAAGAACTACGGTTGCTAACCCGCTTGCCTAGCGTGGCAACTATGGCACTTATGTTATATATCCTCCTCGATATAATATGTAAGTAGTACATACATAAATGCTTATGAGGAATTTTTTTGGGAGGCCTATGTTCAGCAATGGACTATGATATGATAATTATTATTAATTGTTATGTTCTCAAAAGAGTTCTTAAGTAAACGCCAGTTCATTACTTCCTTGTTTCACTTTGGCTCTAATCAATCTTACTCAGCAACGCGTATACCAAAGTACTATTACAATATTATCTTGCCCCTGGCAATGATTTGCTCTTTACTCATTATTAATTAGACGCATTTTTCACGTCCGTCATATAGGAGAAAGTAGTTATCGATATTCGATCATATTCATAGTTCACGCCTTCATCAATCAGGACGCAACGACCTATTGAAGTCTCGACATGGTTAAAACCAATTATTCGATACGACGCTCGATATCGCTTGTTATTTGAATGAAAGTTCACATTTAATTTGGGTATCTTGAGTTTGTGTTTCTGTTTTAGGAGCAGTATTGAATATTAAAGTAATTATTTGATGACGTTCTGTTTAGCTTATTTCAGCCTCAGCTAAGTCTTCGATTCTGCAGGAAGTTATTTACTTTAGTTATGACATTCGTCATGTTTTACCTATGTAGGAATTATGCGATTAAGTTAGTATTTTTGAAATGTCGGAGACACGAGAATAAATCCAACATACAGAAATGTGAAAACCAAGAATTTGTATTTTTCACTATTGTCGGTTCCAGCTGTAGTTCAATTATTGGACACACAACAAAAATTAACCAAGTAAAAATTATATGTAGAGAAATTGTATACTTATAAATTTGAGAAGCAAATAAGATTTGCCTCCCGAACCCGTTTAAAAACTTCGTTTGCATTATGTTTTTATTTAAAATAAAAAGATTTTGTTCATTATATTCTAACTTACAGTTACAATTTTATGTAGGTAGGTACTACTTAATTGCCATTTGAAAAATATTTTATAGCATATATATTATATAGTATATGTTTGTATAATATATTAATTATCATATTAACACTATACATATAATATATGATTACTGAAGTATTTATATTACAAAATGTCACAGGACTCAAACTTGTGCATTTTGATTTTGAGATAACGAGTTAATTTGGATGAAAGCTTTCAAAATAAATATTATTTAGTCTTACACCTTCATTCTAATCTTCTATTGAGTGATGCAAAGATTTAATATAATAGGTCTATTGTAGCGTTCGAAATAGAACAACGTAAGCATATATACGTTTCACTTATATGGTTTTAAGTGACGTAACTTTGGACGTAGTAAACTGCACTTCATGTATTTATGACTGCATAATATTTACGGCTGCATTTTCACTCGCTGTATGAACGTAAACATGGTTTGCTGTAAATGTCGTATTTGCTTGTATAACGTGGACTAATAATAAAACGATCGCAACGTAAGTGAATGTCATAGTAATTTTTTGTTTCGTACCATATGTGTAGTAAAAGAAAAAAAAAATATGTCTTTTTTTGTTCTAGCCAAACGTTATTAGTTACAGTACTAACTTAATAAAACTTAGCTTTACTGCTTGTGATAGGTTACAAGGACAGACTAAGAGGGTGTGGCGTACTCGTATAGCCTTCTATGTGCAAGCATTTTCACAGAAGCCTGCAGAAACAAGGTAAAAGAAAAGTTCACACTTGATGAGAACATTTTAGGCCCTCCCGCAACCCCCGTAATTGTTGCCTTATTAAACTTAAAACATCTCTGAGTTAAACATTAGTTATGTAACTGGTAATTTCACGGTTCACGGTGGGACCTGCTTTATTTTGACTTTATTTAAATTTCGAAATTTTGAATACATAAATATTCAAATTAAACATTTTGCTGACTCGAGTATTAGTCACATGGAGAATAATGTTACATGTTAAATTTAGTTGCACAATTTAATTAGGATTCCAGCGGCAAGTTATAATTGTGTTATGAAATATCTAATATCTGTTGAAATGATATATTCCATCGATTGAAGTTCTAAGTGTCTATCATTTACTTCTTTACCGACTGTCATTACAGCTCTTACATCTGCGTCAGTTTTTAATCGGCGAAAGTCGTTGCGTGATGTGCACGTGGTTCGACTCGGTGCAGTCCGTACATTTCAAAATCTTGTAAGTAGCATTTGTACAATCAAAGCCTCATTTGACACGACGCGGCTCGTGCCAGCAATTTGCGTCCGTTTCATCGTTTATCACCTCAGTATTAAGCGTACTAAGTCATGCGGGTTAAGGTTGGACTCACACTGACTGTGCTTATGTACTTAACTATCAACAGATTTATTTCCATCCACTAGTACATAGGCTGCACTAAAAGTATCGGGAATGGAATATTTCCACTGTTCCTGTCATATTAAAATCTTTTTAATTGAAAACTCCTTTGTTTTAAAAATCGAATATCATTTATTTATTTAAAAAAAGATTCTCGGTCTTGTCACAAGGTTTTGTCAAACTTGTTTAGTCGTTGAGAAAATGGAATTGACTCGAGAAAATTCAAGAGCGATGATTTATTATGACTTTCGAAGTGGTTTAACACAAAAACGTGCTGACCGGATAATTTCTGCATTTGGTGATGAAGCCCCATCCAAAACCACAATTTATCGCTGGTTTGCTGAATTTCAACGTGGACGTGTCAACCTCAGTGATGATCCCCGTCAAGGTCGTCCAAAAACTGCAGTCACCCAAGAAAACGTTGATGCTGTGCGTAAGCTGATTGAGGAAGATCGACATGTGACATACCGCGAAATTCAGGCAAGTTTAGACATTGGCATGAGTCAAATACAAATAATCTTGCATGAACAATTAGGTGTAAAAAAGTTGTTTTCCCGATGGATACCGCATTCGCTCTGTGAAGAGCAAAAAGCGGCTCGCGTTACTTGGTGCGTCAGAACTCTCGAAAGATTCCACGCAAGATCCTCAAATGCTGTATACAACATCGTGTCAGGTGACGAATCCTGGATATACGCGTACGAACCCGAAACAAAAAACCAGTCACGAGTTTGGGTGTTCGAAAATGAGTTAAAGTCAACAAAAATTGTTCGTTCACGGAGTGTTGCAAAAAAAATGGTGGCCACGTTTGTCTCCAAAACCGGCCATGTTACGACTATTCCTCTTGAGGGACAAAGAACGGTTAATGCAGAATGGTATGCTAGAATTTTTTTGCCACAGGTCGTTTCTGAACTCCGTAAAGAGAACTGCAACCGCCGCATCATCCTCCATCACGACAATGCGAGTTCTCACACCGCACACAGAACAAAAGAGTTTTTAGAGCAAGAAACATAGAATTATTAGACCATCCGCCGTACAGCCCCGACCTAAGCCCTAATGATTTCTATACTTTCCCTAAAATAAAGAATAAATTGCGTGGACAGAGATTTTCATCACCTGAAGAAGCTGTGGACGCCTACAAAACGGCCATTTTGGAGACCCCAACTTCCGAATGGAATGGTTGCTTCAATGATTGGTATTTGATTGGCCACCGTATGGAAAAATGTGTCAAATTTCGCGGAGAATACTTCGAAAAGCAATAAACACATTTTTAAATAGTAATGTTGTGTCACTTCCTTGATTCCCGAAATTTTCAGTGTCGCCCTCGTATGTTAATGTAATAATTAATAGTATTATAATAAAATTAGATTCATTACTTAATTACCTGTATGTTATAATTTTCGCATAAATAGAAATAAATCATGCCAAAAATACAATTTCTAGTTAACTTACATGATCTATGTCGCCAAAGAGAATTTCATTATGTTATAAAATCTGCGAAATTATATTTGATACTAGCTGTTCCACGCGACTTCGCCTGTGTGTTTTTGGGGTTTCAATTTTTTGCGCGGGACCCAATTTTTTTTCTAAAATAAAAGTAGCATAAGTTACTCCTTATGACATCAGCCGGACTGTTCGCCGTGACTTCGCACGCGCGTAATTTATTACGATTGGATTTCATGGGTTTCAATTTTTTGCGCGGAACCCTAATTATTTTTCTAAAATAAAAGTAGCTTAAGTTACTTCTCATAACATCAGCTATCTGCCAGTGAAAGTCCGATCAAAATCGGTCCAGCCGTTTCGGAGATTAGCCGGAACAAACAGACAGAAAGACAGACAGACAAAAAATTTAAAAATCGTGTTTTGATATAAGTACCGTATATACATACTTTCATATGTATACAGTAAAAAGCTGTGTTTTCTACATTACAAACAGACACTTCAATTTTATTTATTTGTATAGAGTATATATACATACTTCACCGTACATTACATTAATGATTGGCGTGGTGAGTGTGCTCAAATCTTTCAAAAATGTTTGATAGACCCTTGCTACATTGCACATTTTTAAATTACTGCCTTGCAGTGGACTTAAAAGACAACACACACGCATAAGTGCCATTGCGTGTATGCTGACTTACCCATATTAACTATTTGACAAACATTAATGTTGCCGTGTTCGAATTGTTTACCATAGTTTTTAGTATTTTCTGCCGACTTCCAAAAAGGAGACGGTACTCAATTCGACTGTATTTTTTTTATGTGTGTTACCTCATAACTTTGTGTTGGGAGAACCGATTGTGATTATTCTTTTTTTATTTGAAAGCTGGTACTTCTCGTGTGGTTCCATATGAATTTGATCAAGGTCAGACCAATAGTTTTTGAGTTATTCTTAAATAACTTATATTGAAGTCGGCTGTACAAAATTTTTAATTTTAAATTATAATACCAACGTTTGATTTAGAACTAAAGGAACTACTCACGTAAGAAGAACTAAAAGAAAAATGTGTAGTGTGTGTACAACTTTAAATCGCTTAGATTGTTCTCGCGGTGTCATTACCTAATTTACACAATCGAACATTGTCAGTCCGTATTGCGAAAGTAGACCGCTGTCGAATTGATTTTCGTCATATAGTACGACAAATAACCGTCGAATTAGATAGGTGCGTTACGAATCCAACACCCGACACCGCCAATGAAAATGGTATAATTTTACGGCCAGTTATATTTTTATTGCTTTGTCTTGTACTTTATTTAGCAGTGCTATATCGTATGATTATGTTGAGACACAATTGAGCAATGCTGTAATGACGGTTTTTTTTTACCATTTTATAATTTGCATCTGCCAATACCAATTCATTGTCAAACCAAGACGTAATGTCTTACAGTCCGCGAATGCTAAGAAATATTATGTAGAGTAATTAAAAGTTGTTTGAAGTCGGCTTTTAGTTTCTTATTAACATTTATTTTTTTACCCTTTTGAGTGGACTAAGCAATAATGCAACCGCAATGTCGTCTAAATAGTTCCATTAAAAACTTCATCCCCTATTTTGCTAACCTTAGGGGTAGAAAGTTTTTGAGAGCAATACTGAAGTGTAAATTATTTAATAAAAACGATTATTAAAAATCGGTTCACAATTGACGAAGATATCTTACAAAAAACATACTGTCGAGTATGTTTTTTGTATTTATGTTTGAGAACCTCTTCCGTTTTTGAAGTTGGCTAAAATAGGTAACAGGATGTCGCCTTTTACGTAAAGAGTCCTGCCACCAAATATACAAACAGAAAAATGGCCTGATTTGGTTACTTTATCATAGTCTAAGGCTTAGGATTCGTCGTAACTGTACATCATCGCAGGTGCTGTTAAGTTTTCCGCTTGGCAATATGCTATCAAAAAGCAGACAAAATATCTGTAACTTCTGCCGAATTTCGCGTGATGAGGAATTTGAGACGGGCATTTCTTTAATCCTCCTGAAGACATACTTATATCTACAGTAAGTCAGTCAAACATAGCCAGCTACGTGTTGGTACGCGTAATGTCCCTCTGTGCATATAATCTCAAATACGCTAAAATACATAAAAAATACATAAACATATAAAAAAATTAGGTATAATTTTAATCGAAAGTATACTTAATTAAATAGAGCTACTTTTGGGATTTTTCCCAGATTATTATTTGCTTTAATAAAAAAAAAATAATATTTTAAAGCTACCTTATCATTTTAATAATATTACACTCGATATGCAAAGGAGCACAAATTTTTGTTAAATAATTAATATATTTAGAGAAAATATGTCGCATATACATATTATATATATTATATATTTTTAAATTTTATTACCTTTAAATTTGGCCTTGCTAACTTCTAAAAATGTAATCTACGAGGGTGGATTGAAAAGTACTCGGCCTAACCAAGAAAATAAACACATACTAAATCAGTTATATTTTTATTTTTCTACATAATCACCATCAAGTTCAATACACTTTTGCCACCTCCCCTTCCAAGCATTTAGACCGTTGAAAAAAAATGATTCTTCCTTAGAGTCAAAATATGCGTCTACAGCTGCTTTGACTTCGTCGTTTGTCGAAAATCTTTGACCTCCCAAGTGCTTTTTTAGGTTAGGGAACAGAAAGAAGTCTGATGGTGCCAGATCAGGTGAATACGGCGGATGTGGTAACAGTTCAAAGCCACAGTTGTGAATTTCAGCCATTGACTGTACTGACGTGTGAACACGGGCGTTATCTTGATGAAACAGGACTTTTCTTCTGAGCATTCCTCGACGTTTTTCTTTTATTTCCTCTCGTAAACGACGTAGTAAGGTGCAGTAGTAATCAGAGTTTATAGTCTGACCCCTTTCAAGATAATCAATCATAATCACACCTTTCGAGTCCCAGAATACTGAAGCCATCACCTTATTTGCCGACAAAATCGACTTAGCCTTTTTAGGGGGTGGTGAACCAGGTCTTCTCCACTGTTTTGATTGTTATTTTGTTTCCGGTGTACAGTAATGAACCCATGTTTCGTCTATAGTAACAAAACGATTCAAAAAATCATCTGCATCGGCTTCAAATAACTCCAAACAGTCGCGTGAAATAGGCAATCGCGTCCTTTTTTGTTCAACTGAAAGCAGTCGCGGAACCCACCTCGCAGACACCTTGTGGAAACCCAACTCGTTGACAATGATGTTTTGAGTTCGTTCATAAGAGATGCCTATAATCTCTCTAATTTTTAATCTGCGGTCTCCCATTATTAAATCAAGTACTTTTTTAATATTTTCGTCAGTAGTTGACGTCGAAGGCCTTCCAGAGCGGGGTTCATCTTTCACACTCTCTCTACCACGCTTAAATTCTGCTATCCATTTTTTCACGGATGAATATGACAGAGCACAATTGCCTAATGTACTGACCATGTCATCATGGATGGCTTTTGATGATAGCCCCTTCTTATGGAGGTACTTAATGACGGCACGCTGCTCGATTTGTGCTCCATTCGCGGAAATTATGTCCGATTACTTTGTTAATAAATTTATAAAATCACAACTAATTATCGCACACGTTTCGAACTTCACACAATGAACTAGTCTGAACTGAACTAAATAATGTGGGTAGATTTGATTTTTAGAATTGAATGGATCTGTGTTAGGCCGAGTACTTTTCAATCCACCCTCGTATATAATTTGGTCATAAACTTTGTCATGAGTCCGTAGGACATTGATAAACGTAGTATAAAAGCGGAGCCCTAAAAACTGAAGTAAAAAATTCATATAAAGAATGTAGTACATATATTGTATTAACGTTCAAAGCAAAATTTAACTGAAAAAAAAAACATATTTTTAACAACCAGTGCTTTGGTGTCCAATATTCACTTGATGGATTACAGTTCGGTGATGTACCCGTCACGGATCGCTGCATGATATCTGTTTTGTTCGTTGCTTGCACATATAATAATATGTTTATCATACTGGATATTACCTATATCCAAACCTTTTGATTTTATAATATGCAAATATCTTTAGTTGACCTAACCTAACCGTGTAGTGACTGTTTAATATCCACTTGATTCCCCATATGGTGGGTGTTGTAAGAGGCGACATAGAGAAACAAATAAGAAGATGAGCAGGAGCGTTTTTCTAATATCAACTAAAAAATAAAAAAACCGCGGTTGCCAAACCGCTTCCCAAGCGTGGCGAATATAGCAACAATCGAGTCGAGAGAGAATAGAGACAGTCCAAACTATAGGAAAGCCTATGTTCAGTTATGCTGCAATGGATGCATAGATAATGGATTTTAATCACCTGGCTATAGTAATGTAATGCTTAGGAGTTTTGACCTAGTTATCCAACAACTCTTCGATGGTAAAACCAACATTTTTAGTAATAATCAACATTAGCAACGGAATTTTCATCAATACTGTACAAACAAGAAGCACGCAACAAGTACTATAGTTATTTATTCCTATTCTATTTTCCTTATTTTTGGCCAATTTTAAACATGCGTAAAAAAATACTGCTAATTCTTCCGTGTATTCCTTCTATTATTCCACATATCTCTTCCGTGTATTAAGAAGAAAGCTAACGAAATATTCCACCGGGTCGAGTATCATTGACAATGAACTTCATACTTAGTCGTATGGAATTCCCCGGAATTTTATCGCGATGATGAAGATATCTGTATTCCTTGAGATTCTTAGGCTAAATGTTAATAATTACAATATAAGTGTTATGTTTGTGCAGAATGCGTAATAAAAAATCAGGCAACGATTAGTTACAATGCGGAAAAACTATTTGTTACAGTGTCTTGACCGGTTTGTGTTTTTTTATTAATTTGGTTTTTGTTGCTTACTAATATGATATTGTATAAATGTATAAATATAATACTGTTGTGCTAGTTTTCAAGTAGAGACGAACCCAAAAAAAACAATGCAGTGTCTTTAGTTTTGTTGGTAGTACGAAACGTATTACTGTCGGTACTTATAATATGGCCGGTACTTATATATTTTGCGATATTAATAACGGTATTAATGAATATACATACGAGTCAAAAATTTAACAGCAAATAAAAGATGTTTATCTAATCAACTAAAAATATAAACGCAAATAATTAATAGAAATTTAATTTGTCCAATTTTGTCCAAACAATAGAACTTGTTTTAGGAGAGAGTAGCATTCTTTCGCAATTTGTAGAACGGATCTTACGTCGCCAAAATATATTATTTTATCTTATTTTTTTTTGTGCTCTATTGACAAAAAGCAGCTTGAAGTAAAATAAAAAACAAGCGCTTTTTGAATTGAATTACTACGACATATCGATATCGATACATCCCTAAATGTTTATATAGTATTTTTTTTATTGTGAGTACTCAATATAGTAATTTTGTTGTAACTCAATGTAGTTAGTTATGTGGTAGAGCCATACTGCAGCTATATTATGGTTGTAGCACAAATTGGTCGGCTTGACCGGGTTAGTACCACGCTCTCATAGAATATCAGCTCGGATTAGCAGCGTAATGCTACTGTGTTTCGTATGGAAGTCTTGAGATCCGGAGATCCTATTTACAAGAAACGAGGCATTCCATCTTAGTCCTCAGGGGTGTGACAACGCTTCTCCATTGTGATTCTTAATCGAGGATAGATGCAGATGTCCATGGGCCACAGCATCTTCTTAATATCAGGCGGACTGAGTGCTCGTTTGTCACCCTAATTCTATAAGAAATTTAGAATCATTTATCTCGATTCATAATAGGACCGATCACAATTTAACGTTCAAAATAGATTTAGTCATAGTTTTGCGGGTTTCTAAGAATCTACCGTCGTTATCTTTTGCTTATGTCACTTATTTCTTTAGTTCTTCAATTACTCCTCCGCTAATGCTTGTTCATCATTAAGCATATGCAATGCCGTACTCCTTTACCTACTGCTTATTAAAGTGTGACCTTATGCTGTCTATAGAGACGTCATAAAATTACTCTCGCTTCTTTTTAATAAGCAGGTCAGCATGTCACTTTCTTCGTCTTCCGCTACCAGAAGCGACCACTTAACGTTTTACATATGTTTATCTTGCACTCTGGCTCGTGCCGGCCGACCCGACTTTATAAATCATACTATTCAAAATCCGGTTTGATTTGGCAAGTTATATGCAACGGCGCGTTTGTTTAATCGTCCGATGAGAAAGGAACATGTCTGCTTAATCGCTCATCTTAGTGTAAACTTTCTTTATAAGTGCACTGTCAATTTTTATCGTATGGTGTGCCATTTTGCAATGGTGGCATTGCCAAGTATTTAACTTTTATAATTTATTTCTGTGAGCGACGATTATTATTTGTGATATAGAATTCATGATCAAGAGTGTTTCGAAAAAAGTTTAGAAAAATATTCTTCCTACTATTAATAATAATTACAGTATTACTAAATATATTATGTAGACTTACAGTATAGTATATATAGTATAGTATAATATAGTGTAGATTAGTTTCTTTTTATCTCTCTTTATGCCAAAAAAGATATGAAAAAAGAACCAATGACTACCAACTTAAATGTGAAACAGACAAATGATTTATAAGATTGATTGTTTTAAGTTGTTAATCATATAATAATACTTTGTTATATGGCAGCGAAACCTGGGTATGCCAGAAGAAGCATAAAAGCAAGTTGAATGCAGTGGAGATGCGATCTCTTCGTAAAATGTGCGGCGTCACCATGGCCGACCGAAAGCGAAACGAAGAGATTCGCAATATGGCAGGTTTGAAAGATGACCTTATCACAAAAATTGATAAGGGCGTGCTTCGATGGTTTGGGCACGTTGAGAGAATGAGTGAAGACCGAATGGTGAAGAAAATATATAGCGCGAAAGTTAATATTAAAAGGTGTCGAGGTAGACCGAGACTAACTTTCGAAGACCATGTGAGCAAATTGCTCGAAGAGGGGAGGGTCAAGAGTACTCGGATACCTAGACGTGCATGTATGAAGAAGATAATGAATCTGAAAGAAGCGAAAGAGGTATGTAAGGATCGTGACACTTGGCGATCTGTTCTCTCTGGCTACCCCGTCAGGGATTGTGCGTGACGATAAATAAAATAATAAATAAAAAAGTTGTTAATCATATAATGTTAATGTTAAATGCTAGTTTCTTTAGTAAAATAATAAATTTAAGAAACGCAACATTTTGTTCCATGGTTGTGTGGAGGATATGTGGTAACACCGACGTCCTCATTACCTGTATCATTAGTAGTCAAATGACCATTCAAAGTAATCAAGGAACATTTAGAAATGTTTGTTGAATTTGTTATACTGCAGCTTACCTACTTGTTAGTTTGTGTATTTACTCGTTAATTTAATTTAATAATGCAAATTTATTTAATAGGCCTCCCTTCATAGGTTGCCGCATATTGGCGGGCGAGGTTTTTTTTAAATTAATAGAACACCGGTTGTTTATTATTTTGAATCGTTAGTAGGACGATGCTGCTGTTCTTTTCCTGTTTCAGTTTCCCTCTGTCGCCTCTTACGACGCCCACGGGATGATATGCGTTAGTAGATATTCTTATACCGCCACTACACGGTTAATCACGGATCTTGATAATAATTATTGTTTATTTTTAACTAGCTGTTCCCCGCGACTTGGCCCGCGTGTAATTTCGGGTTTTAATTCTTTTGCGCGGAAGCCTAATTCTTTTTTTAGATATAAGTAGCTTAAGTTGCTCCCTATAACATTAGCTATCTGCCAGTGAAAGTCCCGTCGAAATCGTTCCAGCCGTTTCGGAGATTAGCCGGAACAAACAGACAGAGACATACAGACAGAAAGACAAAAATTTTAAAAATTGTGTTTTTGTTATAAGTTCCCTATAAATTTTCATGTAAATTTACTAAAAAGCTGTTATTTTGACTTTACAAACAGACACTTCAATTTTATTTATTTGTATAGGGTATAGATAGGATATAGGAGTTTTATATAGTAGTATAGAGTACAGATTTAGGAGTTTCATTCTTCAGTTATTTTTTAACACTTACCATGTAGTGGCGGTGTAAGTATATCTACTACATATAATCGCGTGGGTATCGTAAGATGCGACAAAGAGAAACAAATCCGAAGACGGGCATCGCCTTTCTAATAAAAAAACTACAGTTGCCAGCCAGCTTGCCAAGCCTGGCAACTATTGCAAATATCCCTTCTATGAGGCAATCTATGGGGGAGGCCTATGTTCAGCAGTGGACTTTAGTAGGCCGTAACGGTAACGGTTGCTTAGTATAGAGTTTCATTCTTCAGATTTTTTTTTTAACTTCGGACGCTTACGCAGATTCGTATCATTAATATTATATCAATAATCAATAAATAATTGTTCGAGAGATTCGTTTAATAAATTTCTTTTTATGGTAAACACTCGAAATCTAGGTATTTAATTATGTTATGACAATGACAAAAATCTTGGCAAGGAAAATAAATAGTGCTTCTTCTTGACTTTGACGACATCACTTCACTAACTACTTTTGCACACTTTCTACAAATTAAGAAGTAAGTTGACGCTATTCTGTTAACGAGAATTTTATTGCTGAGTTTAATATTGTATTTTTCATGGTCTTCATCTAATTTTATATCTATCTCAGTACATTTTGTAATAAATATTTACAGGGCATAAAGTTTTTAATGTTTAAATTGATTTAAATCAACTGTATACACAAAACTATAATAATTATACTCTCACATATCTCTATCACTTAACTATGTAGGTGGTCAAGATTTATCTCTCAAGTCTTAATCTGACTTAGTAACTTGTAGAGATAAATGAGCTAACTTGAAGTAACAGGTGAAGCCGCGGCCTGGCACTAGTCTAGTATCTATAATTTATAATTCGTGTTTTGACCTCGTCTGCTTTGCGTGTTTATAATGCTAGATAGGCTAATAGTAATTTGTAGTACCTCTACATTTACAGTCAGGTAGGTGTATAGTTTTGAAGCCTCGTTTTGCGGATTATTAATTACACCGAATAAGGTCAGACCCACGCCTAATTTTTACATTTTGAAGGCGCTTTGCAATGAAATGTCAACTAGCTTTTTGTGCACATAATGTTTTTAAAAATGCAATTTTACGCAGTTTTGAGTGCAAAAGTTTCCCTATAGGATATTGAAAAATATGCAACTTCAATATCTTTGATGGTTTCTTAGGGCAAGAGTCCCCGTAGACCTAGAATATAACTTTCAAAAATTGGTTAAGGGATTAAATTAAATCAATTTATTGCGACCAACAGATTATATAAGCTGTTTGTTTACAAGCAAGAAATTTAGTGGCACTGCAATCGGCAATTTGGTGTGAAGAATAAGATAGTATTATTTTATTATATCCACACATGTGAAACGTCTTCTATTTATGTATGTATAAATTTAACAAAAAAAAATTATAAAGAAGATTAAATTACATAATAAAATTGAATTTGTATGAAAATATCATTGATTTGGAGTTATATTTACATTTTATTAATTATTGTCTAATTGAAGAAATTCTTGAACTGAAAAAATGAAAATATTTAAATAATACTTATTGTTTTTCCGGGTGAGAAGTGCTGGCGTGAAGTACCGTTGCACCTTTATAAGTATTAATATAATATAATATAATTTCCTTACAGCTGGAATCAATAAACCACATAAAGTTAATAATATAAGGGAGTACTCTGAGGAATTGTTCGGATTAATCCCAGCCGCCAAATTTCACGAACGCACATCGCGGCAGAACTCCCGATACCATCCACACCACTGTGCGATTTAGATGTTTTGTTCCTCGCACGACTTCCTTGTGGAATCGATTACCATCAGCGATTTTTCCGAACCGATACGACTTAGGGACTTTCAAGAAAAGAGCGTACTCCTTTTTAAAAGGCCGGCAACGCTTCTGCGATTCCCTCCCTGGTGTTGCAGCTGTTCATGGGCGGCGGTAGTCACTTACCATCAGGTGAGCCGCATGCTCGTTTGCCCCCTCTCCTATAAAAAAAAAAGTTAGGATTCGAAGAAATTTCAACCTAACATCAACAACCGACAACAAACAACTAAAAACGGACGTTGTATTCCTTGGAAGCAAAGAGCCAAGGTGAAGCTGGTTTCTTTTTGCGGTGGAAAGAGACACGATTGTGTTTTAGAGGCGTTGAATCTCACGAGATTGGCATCGGCAAGTTTGGACACTGCTTTAACAACAATACCCTGCCTTTCGGACTGGATTTGATCCCAACTGGCCCGAGCACTGCTGGCTGGTATAGATGCCATTTTTCGAACATAATTTATATTTTATCGGTGCGAGCTGATTATTTTTAATTTTATTCATAATATTTTATATTATCTCTTTTGTGTACGTAATGTTATTGCCCTAAGTGGTTACTTGTTGGTTTCAACAGACAAGTTGCTTGTTAGTTGTATAATTAATAATGAAATAAATTACGAATTAACTATTTTATCACTATAAACAATAATGTAATTTATCTTTATACATATTATATTATCTTCTTTATCTTTATATATAAAAATTACGTGTCACATTGTTTGTCCGCGATGAACTCCTAAACTACTGAACTGATTTCAATGAAATGTTTCACAGTGTGTGCAGTTTGGTCCAACTTGATAGATAGGATAGTTTTTATCCCAATAAGTGACCCTCAATGTATTTTATTGTGAATTTAATGATTTTTTTAGGACTCATGGTCGTCCGAAAGGGCAGAACAACGTCTGCTTGGTCAGCTAGTATGTATATAAAAATTACGTGTCACATTGTTTGTCCGCGATGAACTCCTAAACTACTGAACTGATTTCAATGAAATGTTTCACAGTGTGTGCAGTTTGGTCCAACTTGATAGATAGGATAATTTTTATCCCAATAAGTGACCCTCAATGTATTTTATTGTGAATTTAATGATTTTTTTAGGACTCATGATCGTCCGAAAGGGCAGAACAACGTCTGCTTGGTCAGCTAGTATGTATATAAAAATTAGGTGTCACATTGTTTGTCCGCGATGAACTCCTAAACTACTGAACTGATTTCAATGAAATGTTTCACAGTGTGTGCAGTTTGGTCCAACTTGATAGATAGGATAATTTTTATCCCAATAAGTGACCCTCAATGTATTTTATTGTGAATTTAATGATTTTTTTAGGACTCATGATCGTCCCAAAGGGCAGAACAACGTCTGCTTGGTCAGCTAGTATGTATATAAAAATCACGTGTCAAATTGTTTGTCCGCGATGAACTCCTAAACTACTGAACTGATTGCAATGAAATTTTGCACACTGTGCAGTTTGGTCCAACTTGAGAGATAGGATAGTTTTTATCCCGATAAGTGACCTTCAATATTTTTTTGCGAATTTAAGGACTTTTTATAGGACGGGTCGTCGGACGGTCGGGGACGGGAAAGGGCAGAACAACGTCTGCCTGGTCACCTAGTATTACTATAAACGTAAATAAGTATGTACTAACTTTTACGTACGTAGAGTTTTACATAGACTTGACATTTTTGGCTTCGGTTTTTAGCCCAAGTTTTTTCTTTTGGCTAAAAACACGACAACCAGGAAGATCAGACGCTTAGACCAAAAATTAATAATTTGAATTATTATTTCAGTAATCAAAATATTAACTTCGACTGGTTTAATAATATTCACATTTGCATTTAATGCCATATACCTACTTTAGAACGCAGATAAATAGTACTCTCGCCTTGTACACGATCAATTAAATAATTGTAAACGTGCACAATCATAGTATCCGATACTATAATAAGATATCTGCAGCATTAATACTGTCTATATATGCGTGTAAGTAGACTTGACCCAGTATTTGTTGTCGGTGCAGCGTGGCAAGCCCAGGTTGTCATTATTTTTTACAAAGCCTAGTGCTTTCAACATTCACGAATAATAATTATAATTGGTTGCGACATTTTAGATATTCCTTTTTTGATTCAAACTAAGCGTTTCATATTATACAATTATTATAGATTTGTTTGCGCCATTTAATATTAGTGCATTAGGTAATATACTATTTTGTTACGGTTGGATTTTTTTTAATTACGTTTTTCGTTTGAACATTTAGTGACCACAAATACCACATTTATATTTCATCCAAACATAATCGGTCTTATTACAAAACTAATAACAATTTGATGAAATTTGCGGACAATGTACGTAATATCATATACCCAAAAACTATTTTTAACGACTTGAAGAAAAGAGAATGTTAACCTTCTCTTGTTCGATTGTTTTTGAAGTTATACTTCTTTTGGAGCGTTTGGGAAAAATTATGTGAGTGAATTTTATACGATGCGTGCGCACACCGACAGCTAAAAACGACACCATGAAGTTGTAACGATGCGCGCGCACACTGACACCTCAAAGCGACAACTTCATTGGGTAACTCTCTTTTCAAGTTTTCGTGGGAAGTGGGAACTATATTTAAGGTAGTTATTTTTGTTTTGTTACGCTAAAGAAGTATAACTTCCTACGTGCGTACATACGTACACACACACACACACACACACACACACATACACACACACACACACACACGTTTTTTAAGTATGCTTATTACGTGATATCTTCGTAAATTTTAAGCGATTTAGATAACTCTTCTTTTAATAAATGGGTAATTATAATTAATGTATGTACAACATACATATACAATTTTTTTATGTTGGTCCCAAAAAATCACTGGTATTGTTTTAGTGGGACTAATAAAGACAACGACATTAATATTGTAATATTCCTTAGTCGCCTTATAAAAAATAACTTTGAATAACAAGTAAAAAAAAGTAGTTGCTTTAATTCTTTAAAATATTTCTTAGCACTCTACCACGTATTGACGGCTTCGTGGCGCAGCGGCTTAGCAATGAGTTGTTGTGTTGGGGCCGCGGCTTCGAATCCCACACGGAACAAGAATTTGTATGACCTACAAATATTTGTTCTGGGTCTGGATGTTTGTCCTCGTGCAATCTATGTTTGTAAACTGCCTACACTATACAGGGAAAATCCTAGTGTAGGGGTAATGTTATTTAAAAAAACCAAATAAAAACGTACAATTCGTCGCTAACGCCACAAAGGGGCGAACCTCAACTTTTCAAACAATTATTTTATCATATTAGACTTAATGGAAAACTACAAATAAGATTAATTTTCTGCAGAAAAAAAAACTAGTAGTCGGGGAATAAAAACTCTTTTCTTACTCTCGTATAATTTTTTGAAAAATTGAGGTTCGCCTCTTTGCGGCGTCAACAACGAATTATAATCTAAAGGTTAGTATAATTTTCCCAATGAGTGTAGATGTACTTGCGCATAAAACGATTTCTAAGCTTTTCAAATAACCTTATGTAGGTAGGTGTAGGATAATGCGTATGGATTCAGTGTGTAATGTATTTATTTAACATTTCATTTATTTCTCGCGATGCTAGTTTGGCCATGTATGTCAATGCTACACACTGACACCCACTTCACTGTTAAGGTCGAAGCTTAGGTGTAGACTTATGCTACGGCCACACTACCGTGATATTGCAATAATTATGGCCATAGGTGTTATACCATTATGTAGCCACGATTTATGGCCATCATTTTGCAATATCAATCAACATAACATAATATGACGGTAGGTAATTCCTTCGGTGGCGGTCTTTTTCGCATATCAAAGGCGATTACTGCGGTAATTTTTGCGTTACATTATTTACACTACAGTTTGTTCAGTGAGCGAATTGAGCTCAACGGAAAAAAGACTGACCTATTACGCTTTCTGGACATTTTTATTATCCACCATCTTATTGTTTTAAGTATTGGTTTAGCTTTGTTAAAATGTTAAAGGTTCATATAATAGTAACTGACACTCATAAAATACAAAACACCGTCGCTGCTTCCACCTCCATTTTGAAAAATTACATTTGTCCCGCCTACTTCATTGTCATATCTTGGTAAACTCTAGTGTAACCACACTACTTCACGCGATAATTTAAGCAGTAATTTAATGCCATAATAATTGCGGTAAAGGGAACGGTAGACGGTAAGGTAGTGTGGCCGTAGCTTTATGCTGTTGCGCACGCTTGAAAAAAAATGACAGGATGAAGCATCGACGCTACGCCCACTGGCAGCAAACGCTAAATATGTTACATTTATCTCGACGATTTTTGATAGATTATATTTAAGACATGTAATTATTTAACAATCGTATTCAAGGTTATTCCGTTTTTCCCTTTCTTGCTGTGTGTATATACACCTAATTTGGTAACAAAACTGCGAGCACTGCCTTGACCTACTGCATATTGGTCAAAGATCTGAATATAAGTCCATATTAATATTATCCATGAATACCAGCGTAAAATAGCAGCTTAATGCTGTTGTGTTTCGTATGGTGAGTGTAGAGAACCGGAGACCATTTCAACTGGGAACGAGCCATTCCAACTCAGTAGTACTCAAGGGTGACAATGGATCTGCATTTTGATTCATTATCGATGATAAATGTAGATGTCTATGGGCCACAGCATCCACTTACCGTCAGGTAGACTGTGTGCTTATTTGTTACCCTTATTGTATAAAAGAATATCCTTACATTATTAATGGCGACATTAAACACTTAGCTAAGTGTTAGATATATCTACGACTAAAGGATGGAAACTCGTAGTACATCTTGTTGTCGATGACGGAAGGGGAAATGCCTACGCTTCAACATTTATGTCGGTGTACATGGTGGTTCCATTTCCGATTACCTTTAGGGCCACGGGAACCCTTACAAGCCACCACCCTTTAAAGGATCTTTCCTGGGGAAGACGCAAACCTCAGCGGAACATAAGCCGACGAATGAGCAACGATGGGACATAATATGATTATATGTTTTTAAGATTAGCCCTTACAGACCAAGAGATGCAGAAGGGTTAGTGAGTGAAATGCCGATATCCTTGCACTGGTGAGGATGCTCCTGAATATTTGGTTGAATTTTCCGCGATATTGATCGCAAAACAAAGCTCTAGTAATCGATTGCGATTGCTAGAGCTTTGTTACCGTTTGTTAGTTATAGCAGGCAAACAGTTTGGCATATTATAACCCTCTTATGCTCACAGTACGTGAACAACCTGCCACCACCAATGAAATTGTTAATTTAAATTTTGAGCACGTTCTCGGCGGTGAAAGAAAATATCGTAAGGAAATGCTTGTCTGAGAAATAAGAATAAAAAAAGCGCAGCGGACATTTACTTGCCCTAAAACCCCCTGAGAAATGAGAGGACGTATATAGGCTGTAACTTTAACTTTAACCCATTTACCTCATTATATATAATATACAATTCGATGCAACTTATTTATATTATAACTAGCGATTCGTCTAGTATAGGATCTATTAATATAATAATTTTTCTGATAAAATTTAGTCTAAATTTTTCCCGGTATTGTTCTCTCTGTTCGTAAAGTTTCATCATAATCGGTTTAGACATTCTGAAGATAAATCAGGACAGATAGACAGACAACACCCTGAGCTTAATAGAAGCCAGTTTTTTTTTTAAATATTACAGAAAATCAATTTAATTTTACCAATATGTTTAGATAAGGCTTTTAAAGCCTGTAAAAAAACACAAACATACTTTATAATACAGAGACACATGGTCATATTATCTGGGACTTTGTTGTAATAGCGTGTTAATTGCCCCATGAACGAATTACTGATTCTGTGGAGTTGAGTAACAGGTTTACTCGTTAAAGACATCGTTATGTTATCTGTTGGTTTTCGAGAAGCTTTACGTTCTACTGTGGACCGCATAAACGCTAGTAGCTATGAGTTGAGCTACGCATAAGTAATATTTAATTAGTGACAAGTACTACCATTAATTTGATGACGGTGAAACTTAATTCGGTATATTCAAGAATGAACAAACTGTCATCAAAATAATAGCAATGTTGCCGCTTAACCGCAGCTTTCGCGAATTACATCATAAACTCCCTATGAGATTCCCATAAAATGGGGAAAGTATGTAATCGTACGGTTGGTAAAGCGGAGATCGCCTCGAGGCTGGTTACGCCTCCAAGCTAAGTGTGGACGTAAAGAAAGTGAAACTTTGCGAATGAAACTTCTTTGATAATGAAATAATTGCGGGGGTGGGAGATTTAGCTTCTGTGCAGGTATTAAAATAAAAGTTAAAATTATGGGTTTTTATGGTATATTTGCTAGATTGTTCCTCTTAGTAAATATACCTAATGAGGCTTGACTAATTTAACATGTTCATTTTTAAATCGTGTTAGCTGAGCTGAGTAAAGCTTAGTAAAGCTTATATATAGATTATATATAAGATTTAGTTGTGTAAAGCCTTAAACACAATGTGCTTTTGATTAAGTTAAACAGCCTTCTTGAATTTATAGTAAACATTTTCATATTCAATTTCATAAACATCATATTGCAGCAAATTTATTTTAGGTCTAATTCTATTTTTCTCTGGAGTACCATTGTCTTATTTAGCCTTTTCTAATAATTCATTCATTACAGCTTACCAAAAGTCCACTGCTGAACATATGCCCTTCCCATATAGTGGGATATTTGCCATAGTTGCCACGCTGGGCATGCGGGTTGGCAATCACAGTTTCTTTTTATTATTTTGAAGATGCTGATGCCTATCTCCTGTTTCATTTCCCTCTATTGCATACTATTGGTTACACTACAGTTACAATGTATAGCCTAAGTGATACAAACTAATTACACTTTGTCTACGCCGCGTGTGCCGCTTCTTGATCTACAATAAACTGAATAGGATTTTTTTTTACATTGTATTAGGTGTAAATAACGATGCGAACATTTATTTTATTTATTTATTTGGATAAACAAACAGTGGTAAAGGAGAAGGAGACATCTCCCTACATTTTTGGGCCCAGATGTTAACAAGATGAAAGTCGGACCATTTGAAAGATTATATATAAAAACTTTTAAACAGTGGTAGAGCCACGCGGCAGCTTTTGCAGTCGCACGGATGGGCCGGCTCGAACCGGGGTGGTACCACGACCTCACAGAATACCAGCGTGAAGTAGAGGTTTACCTCTGCGTTTCGCTTGGTGAGTGCAGGTGGCCGGAGGCCCTTTTTACTGGAAATGAGGCATTCCATCTTAGTCCTCACGGGTGACAACGCATCTGCATTTTGATTTGTAATAGAGGATAGATGTAGATGTCTATGGGCCGCAGTAACCACTTACCATCAGGTGGACTGTGTGCTCGTTTGTCACTCTTATCCTATAAAAAAAACCTGAAAATCTGGCTAGATTTGTCAATCTAGGAGCTGAGTTATTGAAGAATAAATAAAAGTGATTTTATGTATTACCTACACTGTAACAGGCGATTTTTCACTGTAATAACACTGTAACAGGTTATTTTTCACTATAATTACTTAAAGATATAAAAGGCGGATCAGTATAAAATCACCAAAGAAAAGCTGAGGTTATCTAGGAAATAAAATATTGAAACGGTTAACGAAAATTAAAACAACAACAACTAATTGAAAATAATATTAGAAATATCGATCTGAGATCGATAACTTGAATTATTGTTGTTATTGACATGTTGATACTTTGTATTTTTTCATATAATTTTGTAGATATGTTTTTTTTATCTGCCTAGTTAACACAGATAAATAATTAAAAATAGATATTAAAATGCTGGATTTAATCGCGAATCGATTATATTGCACTCGTTTCAAATCAAATCGAAAATTGGTCTTTTTCTTTTTTTTAATGAATAGTTTTGAAGTTTGAACTGTCAAACAAACTAATAGAAAATAGAAATTACTAGTGGTAGGTAGTGTACAGAAAAGAGAATTTCACTAGTGTATTCTTTATGGTAGTCGATTTATTTCCATAACATTTTTATTTCTTTTTTCCTTATGTGAATAATAATACACTTTATTTCCAAATGAATATATCATATCAATATATCAACTTTATCATTTATTTTTTTTGGATCCGAATAAATATAAAATCGATGCATCAATACAATCGATTTTCTAACTTATTTATTATTTTATTGTTTTTTCGAAATCTAGATTATAAAATGAGCTAGTTTTTTGTATTTAACTTTAGAAAAATATAGCCAATTTTTTAAAGTATAAAACAATTAGTTAATTTCAGGCCCAAAAATCCCATTCTCCTTTATATCAAATAGCACAAATTATATTTGCATTCAATAATAAGTAACGATATCCATCGAACTCATGCAAAACATTTTTTTTGATTGGGTTGGTTGATTGAGTTGGTTGATTGAGCAATCCCGCGATAGAGACAGGCAGACAGGTATTACCATAGAGATAATTTATCTCTATGGGTATTACGCAGATAAACATGCGATCCCACCTTAGTCCACAGAGGTGACAACGCATTTGTGGCCTTTTTTTGTTTAAAGTTGGATGCAGGTGTCCGTAGACTGCTGATTATTTGTCACTTCAGTTTTATACAAATATTAATAATCAGTTTGCACGGAGATTAAATTCATAAATCTTAAAATAATGGGGGTATATGTAGGTTGGAATTTGCAATTCAAAATCCGACTTGACGACAAACATCTCTTATCTACTAGGAAGTCGAATCAAAAATTGGACCATACAAATTTCATTACAGCGCGCAAGCTGCGGTTCGTTAAAATGTGATTCGTTGGTAAAAAAGATAAAAGAATGATATTGAAATATCCACTCAACCGTGAGCGGTCCCCTCATAGCCGAATTAAATAACTTTCTGATGTCTTTTGTACGCTTACTTTCGTATTTATTGTAAACTCACGCGAATTTAATGTTTACATTTAAAAATATTCATTTATGCCAACGCTAAAATGAACTATTACAAGTTATATGCAATTTATAGGCATACATACACATTCAATATATCCAGCGATCCATAATAGCGCTATTAGATTTTGAAAAAGCCTCCTCTATAAGTTTAATTTTAAAATTTCTGATACTTTCTGATAACTATACATTTGGTGACAGTTTTATTGGTTACACACATAATTGGCACGTCTGCGTATAAAAAAATATACTTTATAAGTGCAATGCCTTTCATACTTTATAACAATAATACGAAGCAATTATTGTTACATTGTAAAGTTAATCGACTCCCACCGGGACATGATTACTTGGAAAATTAAATTCTCGTACGAATTATGTATTTTACGTGTGTACATTTTTATGAATCATATGTAAAAAAAATATTTTCAGTTTAGTACTACAAAATTGAAACTCACTGTTTTATAATTTGTAATACTTTAATTATTAATTTTAAAATTTGTCAGTAGGTGTAATATTTTAACTTAGTTTACTATATTTTGCTTTTGTGTAATCAACTATATCACATAAATTATGAAGTGTATATATATATATATATATATATATTTACCACGTGCTCGGCGGTAAAGGAAAACATCTTGAGGAAACCGGCATGTCTGAGAAATAAGAAAAAAAATATTACGAAGACATGTGAAGTTCGCCAACACGCATTGGGGCGGCGCTGCGGACATTTCCTTGCCTAAAACCCTCTCAGAAATGAGAGGAGGCCTGTGCCCAGCAGTGGGACGTAAATAGGCTGCAACTTTACTTTACTTATATTGCTTTACCATATACTGCAGGCCAAAAGTTTAAGACCGCCTTAATTAAAGTAGGAAAATTAAATAAAACTATAATAAAATATTAAATGTTTAATTAAACTGTTAAATCATCCAATAAAACACTTTTTAACTATCAATGTACTTGAAAAGCGTAAAGAAATATTAACAGTCAGGCTATAGTTAGCTAAACTGATTTTTCATCAAAAAATCCTCCTTTGCATTCTATGACTTTTTTCACAAGCAGCTTTCGGAAAATGAATCCATCCATCCATCCATCTCTAAAATTTTTTTGTACTCTTCCTTTTTCATAATTCCGTAAATTTTGATCAAATCGCCAATTTCTTGGCTAGAAAAGCAACCCCAGACATAATTGAGCCCCCACCACCATGCTTGATTGTTGGGACTACACAATCTGCCATCATCTTTTCTTGGTCACTGTGTCGAACGTAAATTCTTCGTTTTGAATCGAATAGCTCAAACTTCGATTCATCGGTCCAAAGAACTTTTTTTAAATCTTCAGTCCAATTTCAATTTTATTTAAACTCAGGTAATAATAAGTCGAAAATACGTGTTTTTAGAAGCTAAATGATCCTAATTATTGACCAATGGGAAACAAGAGCAATGTTATTAGCATGTTTATTGTCCAATAACTTGAAAGTAAATAAAAAAATTACTTCTTTAGATATTCGATTTAACAATATAATATAAAGGTGTACATTTTTTTATTTATCTTATGGGATTTCGTTACAATTTATAGATAATTGTTGTTTAAGTGTGGTCGTAAACTTTTGGCCGGCAGTGTGTGTGCATATTATATATACATATAGTAATAGACAAAAATTATAATAAGTTGTTTTAATAAAGTGTGCACAAGTTATAAACAAATTCTAGTAGAACCAGTAATTATTGTTGTCCCAATAATGTAGTCGAGGAGGGCGTTGGCTATCATGCTTCAGTTCCCAATGGGTATATTTTTATTTCTTTGTTGTTATAAAATAATTTCTGTAGTAAAAACCTGTTATTGTATTTTATCTTTCAAAATGACAAAAAGAGGATACAGTATGAATTTCTGTCGCCGTTTCTTCTCCAGTCAGTGAAATTGATTTTTAAAACGGTACTAGATTATAAATACCGGACAAGTACCAAATCGGGCGAGTACTAATGTCTTGAGTGTTCCGTTTAAACTTAGGTAAGCACTTAAGTACTTACGTACTTTCATCAAAGTAATTAAGTTACTGAAAATCATAAATTGTGAGTATATCACAAAAAAAACAGTTATCTATAAACTATCGATTTTCGAATTTTCTTATTACTTGTGCGGTGAAACCTTTCTTCTTGCTAAATTTAATGGTTCTAGGTCAAAGGAAAGTTCCCTGTAGGTTTTGATGAGCGACGAATTTGCGACTGTATCTTTTGATTACAATTACAGCCTATTATCTGTTTGTCTGCTTAACATAGGCCTCCCTCATTGATTGCCCCATAGGGGAATATTTGCCACGGTTGCCACTCTTGGCAAACGGGTTGGCAGCCGCAGTTTTTGTAATTTTAGTCGTTAGTGGTAAGTTGCTGCTGCCCATCCTGATTTGTCTCTCTCTGTCGCCTCTTACGACACTCACGGGATGATATGGGGTACTGGATATTCCTACACCGCCAGTACACAGTAATTTTTGATGGTTTTGACTTAATCTGATCTTGATGATGATCTTGAATTTTCAATTACCCTGCATAGGTCCGTAGACTTTGGTGTTTGATATAACTTTAATATAATTCCAAATTGATACCTCTACTCGTTCCTGAGAAATAGATCCTCGACAGACGGACGAGCAACAAAGTGATATAAGGTTTTCTTTTTTTTTTCTTTTACGGTACGATTTTTCGGTAAGCAACGCTAAAAATTGACGTTTGACAAACGAAATTTTAATATTCCACATCGAAGAAAAAAAGTATCTAAATATTTTATTACATGTGCTGAATTCAGTTGATGCTGCTGATATTGGAAATAAAATTGGTTTTTCTATAACATTATTGAACAACATATTATTTATTACATGAATTCGGTTACTGCATGAAATGTTACTAAGTTATATAATCAATTTTATTTCGTGACATTCCTATCACAGGTGACATCGGCGGCAGGCACTTTCTGCTTTGTTAACAACATCGGAAAATGGTTGGTTGCCATTTCGTACAATATATCGATTTCGTTGCAGATCAACTTGCGTGACCTTATTTTAGTATAAAGTAGTAACATATAGTCCATTCATCAATAATGATTAGTTGTAAATCGAATTTATGGAAATTATATGTTTCTTTAAAATGTTTCTGTCACTCACGATCAACGTTTCTTGTTTTTTTTATACAAAGGGTTTGACCATGGTGTGGCCCATAGACTCGATTAAGAATGTTTCAAACTATTCGTACATTTTTACTTATTTTTTTTTTATAAATTTGTACTTGACTACTCTCTTAAGCTAAGTAATTATGTCGCCGAAGATGGTAATGCGCACTGACTTAGGTAAACAAAAGCCTATACACTCTTGCCTTGAAGACACCCACATTGCAATCCTAAGAAAAGATAGATGCTGGCAAATTGTTCAACAACATTACTGAACACAACACGAATGTTGAAGCAAATTGTTTGTTTGGAATTCGTGATATGTCGTCAACCAAGAGTGATCTGCTGAGCGTCTAGTTGTCCGATGGTGAAAAGCCATGTTGCAGCTATATTATGGTTTTGTTACCTTAGTCTTCAGGGGTGGCAACGCATCTGCATTTTGAATCTTAATCAATGATAAATGTAGATCAAGTGGACTGTGTGCTCATTTGTCACCCTTGTTCCATAAAAAGAAGGAATGGAGCACGCCGAAGGTTCTGCTCGCTACACGTTTTTTCAGAGCAGACAATTAGTATCTTCACTAAGTCTATATTAGCCTTTGGTGATTATTGGACAGTGGGGTGGGTTTGGCATACATTTTCAGTGGCCACCTCTCAATACCCGTTAATAATAAAAGCCCTTTCTCGGGAAAGGCAACTTCGCCCCCTCTTCATCTCCAGGCAAGATGCGCTGAGGAAGGTTTATTGTTTAAATAGGTTTAATTTCCTACACGGTCTCTTTATTATTATCAAAATTCAATCATAATTATAACAAGTTTAAGGTTAAAATATGAATTTAAAACTTAAAACCAACACTACTACTACTTACGTGGTAAAGCCATGCTGCAGCTATATCTCTGGTATAGTTGTAGCACGAATGGGTCGGCTCGACCGGGGAAGGACCACGCTCTCACAGAATACCAGCGTAAAATAGCGGCTTAATGCTGCTGTGTTTCGTATGGTGAGTGTAGAGAACCGGTGACCCGTTTCACTGGAAACGAGGCATTACATCTTAGTCCTCACGGGTGACAACGCATTTGCGTTTTGATTCGTAATCGAGGATAGATGCAGATGTCTATGGGCCACAGCAACCACTTACCATCAGGTGGACTGTGTGCTCGTTTGTCACCCTTATCCTATAAAAAAAACTACTAAGACTACAGGGCATAATACAAGAACAGACCATATATCGTAAAGTATTAAAATTCGTCTTTTGGGAAAATTGGGGTGATAATCAGATTTATATAATATAGTAACGTAATGTTAATAGAGTACGGATATTTTGTTAAACAGTACGCGAGTGGACAACCCTCCCATAGAGAGGATTACAGACTCATTCAACAATTTACGTAACCGGCGTATCGTGATGCTTTATTGTATAATGAATAAACGTACACTTAAATATATACTTGGAATGAATTGGATTAAGGCCATTTAACATTAATACTTTCAATTAACAAATTTTTCATTTAATTGAAATTCAGCTGTCCGTGGTTAATATTATCAACGTGTTGCTGGTCTCTCCCAAACCGAATGCCATTTTACTAAATTTTTTTTTTTTTTTAGGATAATGGTGACAAACGAGCACACAGTCCACCTGATGGTAAGTGGTTGCTGTGGCCCACAGGCATCTACATCTATCCTCTATTACAATTCAAAATGTAGATGTGTTGTCACCCGAGAGGACTAAGATGGATTGCCTCATTTCCAGTAAAAAGGGCCTCCGGCCACCTGCACTCACCAAGCGAAACGCAGAGGTAAACCTCTACTTCACGCTGGTATTCTGTGAGGTCGTGGTACCACCCCGGTTCGAGCCGGCCCATCCGTGCGACAGCAAAAGCTGCCGCGTGGCTCTACCACTGTTAAAAATATAAATAATATAGGTCACTTTTATCAAAATTGCGTTTGAAATTCGGTCACCTTCCCGTTCGTTGTAGATACCTGGTCGTATATATACCCACATTGTGAAGATACCAAAAGTAAGAGACTAAGAGAAATAGCTAGCTTAAACATTTAATCTATTTCATCTCGTCTCTTTGCGACATTTACAGCGCGTATATGACAAGATAGAGTGGCGACCTGGTAAGGGATGAATGCAGGTGATTCAGGACCGTGCTTTGTGGTATTCCTTGGGGGAGGCCTATGTTCAGTTGTGGACTTGTAGTATCAATGCCCAAACCGCATTACACGACATGACTTGGGCTTGGGGCTTACATTCATATTCTTCAACTCCTTTTACACAAATAGCCTCGCTTGAAGGCCTTCTGCTTTTGCATTAGAACTCGCTTATTATCTGTTAATATGCACCAATTGTGATCAGACAATTTCTTCTTTTGAGAAGAGTCTGCGCCACATTGAAATGTTTGTGATTTGTTTCTTTAAATGATTTATGCTTAGCTCTCTCTACACTATGTAAAACTGGATGTATTATAGCCATTTACATGCAAATAAATTATTTTACCAGCCCCACCAGCGTCCTCCCCCTGGCAGCCCCTCATCGTCAAAGGACAGCTCCCCATCTTCCTCCTCAGGCAAGGCGCGCCGGAACATGAAGCGTCTTCCTATATGTCCTATACCTTTATTTGGCTGTAGATCCCCTGGAGTCCGTTACGCAGAGGCCATGTGGTCAGGACAACGTACTGACCTCCGTACCCCTCCCCCCTTCCTTTTCCACCATTATTGAGTTTGATCTATTCTTGTTCCGCCGCCAATATGATTTCTGCCACGGAGAAAAGGAAGAGTGGCGCACCGTAACCAACATTCCTCTCCCTCCCCTAGACCACACCACTGCAGCATTAGCGGTAAGGCCCGGCAGACTTAAGGAAAAATTGTCGCCTATACTACGCTTCCCCCACGGCCTTTCCATCGCCGCCTTAGCTGCACGGCCCCGCCAGATTCGAGGAAAAAGGGTCGCTAATACTCTACTTCCTCCGCGTTTATACCTCGGGCTAGCTCAGAATGGGCCAGGGTTCCACTTTGCTTACCGGGGGCGACGAAGCGGCTACTACACATCTATTTGTTTTAGCCGTTCGGTATGATTCTGTTCTACTGTCAACGTCTTTAATGATTCTGTACGTCATTACATACATAATATGTATGTGTGTTTGACCTAAATTATCTTTTTATTACGTTGAGTTGTGACGTCACTTTTCATGTCGCAATGAAAGGAGTGACAGACAATCAAGCTTGGAATTTCATGCATTATTTGCATCGCACGTTGAGTAACGCTGAGGCAATGATGACCAATGCGACCACTAGCATTATTAGCAACAGTACAAAAAGAAAAATGGTGGAATGGTAAATTTGGAGAGTGAAATTGTCTACTGGCCATTTGCTGTAATATCAACAATATGTAATTGTAGATCTATGAAGCAAAACTTTTTAAATAAATTCCTCTAAGGATTCGGTGTTTTAAAATTTTCCTAAGTAGATTGCACAAGCCCTACCCTGTTGAAGCATTGCTAGGTAACGTGGAATTTTTTCTCTTGTAGACATCATTGGAGCCTCCAATTATCACATCTGTATTTTTAATAAAAAAAAACAGTTGTCTGTTATTTTTTATTTAAGTTTCTATTTTACAGTAATTTTGAATACTTGTGTATGATCTGTGAAGTTATAAATAATTTTTCTTTATTCTATGATAAATAAATTCGAACGCATTGCAATTTAACATTTAGGGAAAAGGGATAATATTCTAGTTCAGACATTAAATTGAACACAATATCCATGTAATATGAAGGTATTTTTAGATTTAGCAGGAGTCGACCACTTTTACCACCAGCACCAGCTTTGATCTGTGAAGTTATAAATAATTTTTCTTTATTCTATGATAAATAAATTCGAACGCATTGCAATTTAACATTTAGGGAAAAGGGATAATATTCTAGTTCAGACATTAAATTGAACACAATATCCATGTAATATGAAGGTATTTTTAGATTTAGCAGGAGTCGACCACTTTTACCACCAGCACCAGCTTTGATCTGTGAAGTTATAAATAATTTTTCTTTATTCTATGATAAATAAATTCGAACGCATTGCAATTTAACATTTAGGGAAAAGGGATAATATTCTAGTTCAGACATTAAATTGAACACAATATCCATGTAATATGAAGGTATTTTTAGATTTAGCAGGAGTCGACCACTTTTACCACCAGCACCAGCTTTGATCTGTGAAGTTATAAATAATTTTTCTTTATTCTATGATAAATAAATTCGAACGCATTGCAATTTAACATTTAGGGAAAAGGGATAATATTCTAGTTCAGACATTAAATTGAACACAATATCCATGTAATATGAAGGTATTTTTAGATTTAGCAGGAGTCGACCACTTTTACCACCAGCACCAGCTTTACGATTATGGGACAGTACGAGTAAATTAAACGCAGAGTTAAAAGATTTACACCTCCTAACTGTAGTTTTACTAAAACTTAGCATAATTATGTTGTTAAGTATTCTTGGAAGTCTGTGTACTTTTTTTCCATGGAATTTAATTTTCAAATCATTGATAAATAAAATTAAGTTTTACACATTTTATCACTTCTTATTTAACTTATTTTTTACAATAATAACCTTTTAAGTACATTGCAGCACCAGTCGTGACGCGCAACCTAAACGTGAGTTGTTACCTTCTAGACTAAGATGGAATACCCTAGAATAGTCTGAAAACGGAACACGACTTTGAATGCATTGTTGCTTGGCGGTATAAAATGTTAATAGTAGTTCAGTCAATCTGTCAAATTAATGGTACAAAAATTACCAATTGGATGAAAGTTGGTGAGTCGTTAGAAGATGATGTAAGAAAGCTTACTTGGGCATGGCCACCTGATCCGTCTGTGGATTTTTGAAAAAACTCAAAAAAATTTTGAAATGCATTTTTCTCGAAAACTATGCATTCTACAGAAAAATTTATTTGAACAAAAATGTAGAGGGCATCGTTATCTACAATTATTGTCATTGGTGCAATGTTGTAAAACAAAAAATGTGCACAGCAGGTGGCGCTAAAGTGCCAAAAAACGTGTTTTTCGACTTTTTCGCCCTTAAATTTTCATTTTTCAGCTACGATCCAAATGGAAAACTTGTTCCTTACAATTTTACAAACAACTTTTATTTAAACATTTTTTTTATACAACTTACCGTTTCATAGCTGCAGCTTGTTAAAGTATGAAAATTCCAATATTACGCTCTCACAAAGTATAAAAGCAAGGAAGGTGCATAAAAAAAGATGTATTTTTATTTTTTCACTTGAGAAGTAATAATCTATATTCTTTATAACAAATAAATAAAAATATTAGGAATAAGTATCAATATTAGACCTTTATGATAAGTTTTCGTCAAATTTGTATATAAAATATTTTATTCACTTGAATCAGTTGTAAAATTAATTATTTTTGTTAAAAAATAATGAACTAAAAATGTTAACAGTTACAACAATTTTATCGATTATTTGAGAAATTTGGATTAGGTTTACGAAATAACTTAATTGATGTCGAAATTTTTTTTGGTAAATACACTAATATTTCTTTTATAATATACATGTTTTCATATTATAACAATTGAGTAATGCTAAGGTTACACTTGATTAAAATTGTTGTTACGCAAACACCTATGCTCATTAGCGTTATTGCAGGAACGAGTGTTAATTTATTTTTTGCGTGCACTGCGTAGTCTCTTCGTCGGTGGCCCTTTTGTTAAAACTATGCCAACACCGCCGGAGAAAGTCCCAATAGGACCGACAAAATTACCGTTAGCACCACTGCGCTGTTCACGCAGCGCTATATTACACTATAACTTTGAAATGATAGGTTGTATAAAAAAAATGTTTAAATAAAAGTTGTTTGTAAAATTGTAAGGAACAAGTTTTCCATTTGGATCGTAGCTGAAAAATGAAAATTTAAGGGCGAAAAAGTCGAAAAACACGTTTTTTGGCACTTTAGCGCCACCTGCTGTGCACATTTTTTGTTTTACAACATTGCACCAATGACAATAATTGTAGATAACGATGCCCTCTACATTTTTGTTCAAATAAATTTTTCTGTAGAATGCATAGTTTTCGAGAAAAATGCATTTCAAAATTTTTTTGAGTTTTTTCAAAAATCCACAGACGGATCAGGTGGCCATGCCCAAGTAAGCTTTCTTACATCATCTTCTAACGACTCACCAACTTTCATCCAATTGGTAATTTTTGTACCATTTTGATTTTTTTTTCGACAGATTGACTGAACTAATAGTGATAACTACCCAGCCAACCTCTTATATACAACGTGTAACAAAAACCCCGTGGTTCCCGTTAAGTGCGTTATCAGAGTCAGTATTCAAACGTAAAGATATAACTTTTATCAAAAAACTTGAATATTAAAAAATATTTTAATAAAAAAAAATTGCGAATTGTATGTGGTTTTATTACCTCTGCGTTATCCGGAGAATAAGAGGATTGTGAAAGACCCCCCTTCACCGATGCTCGTGTCAGTTAGAGGTAATAAAACCACAAACAATTTGCAAATTAATATTTTTTTATTAAAATTAGAGTTTTTAATGTTTTTTGAAATAAGGTTATTTCTTTACGTTTGTATACTGACTCTGATAACGCACTTAAAGGGAACCACAGGGTTTTTGTTACACGTTGTATAAAAGGAGGGCTCCCTTCTGATTAGAAGATTTCATCAGATATGATTGATACTCGCAAATTTTTGCGATTGCGTTTATGTAAACAAAAATATTACATAAGTATTACCGTGTAGTGGCGGTGTAAGTACATCCACTACCCCATATCATCCCGTGGGTATAGTAAGAGCCGACAGAGGGAAACAAACCAGGAAATAGGCAGCAGCGTCTTCCTTTATCGAATAATATCGTGGCTATTAACGAATAAAAAAATTAAAACTGCTGTTGCAAACCTGCTTGCCAAACGTGGCAACTATGGCAAATATCCCCCTCATGAGGCAATCTATGTTCAGCTGTGGACTTAAATAGGCTGTAACGGCAACGCTAACATAAGCTAATATAAACAAATGTGGTTATTAGTCGACTAATTTATATTATTATAACACAGTTTGTTCGGTTGTGTTCTTGTTTGAATTACTCAACGGCGACACGCAATACCTGAATTGCATTGTCACATTTACATGCTGAAATAATTTTGCAACCCACACCTATGGTACACGGCTACGATGCACCGTTTCTTTCAAAATTTAAATGCTTGCCATAACTATATTTTTACTTTGGTAAAAGTAAGTACTGTACTATTATTTTATTTATTTAAACTTTTATGCACAAAAATAATATCGCGCATATGGCGGACTTAATGCCTTAAGGCACTCTCTACCAGTCAACCATTAGGGTAAGCAGAGATAAACTTATGGGAGGCAGTGCAGCAAAACTAAACTAAAAATGAGAAAAAAATTCGGATAAATCAGAATACTCGATTATAAGGTATTCTCTACACATATCATACAAAAATGTACATATAATAAAAATATATTAATACAAATTATAATAAACAAATCAATCTACTTAGATACATACAATATATAAATATATACATAGTATTTATAACATTTTATTTATAAAATTAAAGAAAAACAAGGGATTAGAGCAATCGCAGTATTTTGAGTCCCTTTTTAATTGACTGAGGTTGACGAATTGTCCAATCTATTGTATCTATATATTATTTGATCGCAAATGTTATGTTATGTTTAGAAAATTTCAAAGCAATTTATAAAAACACAAGGAAATCATCTACACGTTTTAAATTGCTTCTATATCTAATCCCGGTAACACAAAATTCAACTTCAAAAATACAAAAAAAATGAATTTACTTCCATCGCACACAAATGACCTTGTGTTGGTGACCGCTTTAGTTGTATTTATCTCGAGGGTCTACACGCTTCGGAAGATACGATAATCCGTTCATATCATGTGTCGCTACTAGATGCCTATAGTCATTTTTCGTTGAAGGTCTTATACGCTCGCTTAATGTCTGAAGTTCATTTACTACAATTTTTCAAGTTATTGATGTTAATTGGTTTTACATCTTTTACGAAAAGCACATATCTTGGACATCTGCTTTTCGTAAAAGATGTTTAGAACTCTTCCATAAATCTGATTCAATGGAAAATGGAAAATTGCTGACATTACACCTCGAATAAAACTTTAAAATACTTATTGTATGATTACTAAAATACACCACCTAGTATAGGACAAAAATACTAGGTGGTAGATATTTCTTTTCTGCCTACGAGGTTGTCTAGTCCGTACCACCCTCTTACCTTGAACAAAGTTGTCATTTTAGAAATATTTCCAAACATTTATTTACCTCTTAACTTAAAAGGTTAACCGTTATTAAAACTAACATTGACTTTTTGTCAGTCTTGGTATGATGTAACGACATTTGCACAACTGCAGTGCTGACTTTAAATTAAAATCTGACAAAAAAATAAAACGGCTTCCGCAAATATACTTTATTCGGTAGAGACAATTTAACAAAGAATAGTTACGACGCCGATCATTAAGATCAAAGTCATTTTGTAATTTGGTTCACAAATCTATTCTTTATGTGCAATATGCATTTCTTAGAGTAAAGTAACACAATTCTCATAACGCTTACGTAAAGAAATACATAACCTAGTGTTTAAAAGCGGCAATAAAACCTGCGTCACTTCTGTTTGTCGGCGGCTCTACTTTTGATTCATCTAACTTTCCATACAACTTACACAATGTTTCAAGATTGCTAATGATCTGATATTATCTTATTTTATCTTTACTTGGACAAAGTAACTGTGATATCTGTCCTAATATCTTCAAATGAAAGATAGCGAACTTTATTTTGACAAATTTTTCTTTTTGAACGATTTTTTTTTGTTTAAGTGAATGTGGTCTTGAGTTCAGTGGCAGCCGATGTCAAAATCTGTGCTGGACAAAATTGTCGGTTTTAGGATCGGAATATGTAGTTATTATTTTCTTTCACACTAACTATGTAATCTATGATGTTGTCGCATAAGACTTCATTAAACTGAGCTGATACCTCTACTTGTGCGACTTGTGTGATTGTGTTTGTGTATGGTGATGATTTTTAAAGATGCAAAACCTTGCATGCGCGCCCGAAATTTCGCCTGTTTTAACATCAACCCTTAGTGTTACATACATCGGCTACCTATCTAAGGGAAACCGAAAGAATAGCTAGATTCAGCTAAAGGAACGTCATCATACCGGTTATTGCAAAATAACCCTGTGTACATGATGGGAATGAGGTGATCATTACAAAGCTATTTCTAATTTGTTTTGTGAAGTTTATTGCTTAATATTGTTGAAAATTGTTTTTTTATCATCAATAAATGCAGATGCTAGAACATTTTGCAATGGGTCTTGCTGGATTGTCCTAGGACAGACATATTTGCCGAACCAATGGTAAATCGCCTCTTGTATGCCTATCTCTGTTTAGCCTAACGTTTGACTAGGAGAGAATGCCCTATGGCATCAAATTCGCCATATTTACAATTTTGTGCATGAAAGTTTTAATAAATAAATGAATTAAACATGAGAATGACCTTCAATAAATATTATTTATAATGTATTTTAATTTAAAAATCCCACATTGTATATTCGATTGGTAAGACTGATGAGTTTATATAGTATTCCAATAGCTTTCTATAACTATTATAACGAATTAGAACACTTTTTCATAGGTAAACAGATCAAAATCAAAAATGGACAATAGTTCGTTCTTATTTCTACCATATTATTTATTCAGTGTTTCTACTTAAACGCCTTACTCATAAAGTTCGGATTGTGCAGATCCGGAGGTTTCATCATCGTGTAAAGAAACTAGTGATAAAGTAATTATAACTCAAGAAACCACTAACATCGAAAAGAATTTTAAAATTGTTTTTGCCACGGCTGTGTATATAGCATTATACCTAACTGTATAAAAACCATGAAGCAAATATTGCTTCATGATAAAAACGAATAAGTTAAAAAAGCGGGCGAGGTTACTTATATTTGAATAATATGTCAGTTAATGTCTTGTAGCTCTAGAATTTGATTTAAGCTGCAGTATGTGACGCAATCGTTGAAGGAGACCTTGTTGATGTTATAAAGTGCGTAGATATTAATGTATTTAACAAACACTGACTTCCACAAGTGAAATTTCTTCTGTCCTGTAAACTCAGACGCGAAACATACGCGGTAGAGCCATGCTGCAGCTATATTATGGTTGTAACACGAATGGGTCGACTCGATCATGGAAGGACTACGCTCTCACACAGAATAGCAGTGTAAAATAACAGCTTAATGCTGTTGTGATTCGCAATGTCAGTGTAAATAACCGGAGACCCTTTTACTGAAAACGAGGCATTCCATCTCAGTCTTCAGGGGTGTCAACACATTTGCATTTTAGATGTAGATGTCTATGAGCTACAGCATCCACTTACCGTCAAGTAGATTGTGTGTTCGTTTTTCACATTTATTCTATAAAATAATATAAATAAATAAAATAAACGACTATGAAGCCCGACGATATTCGTTCCATGCGGAAATCGGACCTGTGACTCGCGACAGTACAGTCAAACGCTTTACCACCACGCTACCTATATAAATACAAATGCTACGATTCGAAAATTATGGCTGTATACTTCATCTTGTAATGTTATTATAGGATGATGTATAATATCAATATTTATAATCTTTACTGCGAAATGAGCTGATGACAAAGACTAAATGAGTTATATAGCATTAATACACCACTTGAAAACTGAAAGCTTGCTCCGTCTTTATTACATCCTTTCCTCCGGCATGCCTATCCGCTTTGAAAGAGATTCTGTTTCTCATTAATAAACAATATGGCATCAAAGGATCGGTTCCGGGAACCCGTTATTATTTAAATGTGAAACCGAAGAATCTAAAATATTTGATATACTTGTAGTCGCTGTGCTATTTTATGCTCTTTCAATGAAATCAAAGCTGCTACAAATTGAAATAGCATAATATTAATTTCATTAGATCCGGGCGATCTCAAAGTTTCATAAACGCAATTCATAAATACGAACCAATAAGTTCACTTACCAGCCTTAGCACTTAGCACATTGTCAATTTAAATTTAAAAATCTATCGGATATGGTTAAAAAATCCCTTATTTTTAAAAAGTAAAATATATTTCATGGATTTTATAGTGTACCAACCAAGACAATATATACAACTAGTTTGTTTCATAAGTCAATCTCTCCCTAATTTAATGAACTGCCGTAGTCGATGTGTCCCATTAACGTAGAGAGAAGTATGCCATCATCAAACAAATCTAGTATAATGCGTGAATTGATTTCTATTGAGAATTTTATCAAATGCACACTTCTGTGTAATTTTATAAATGTATTTTCATATTGTTTGCCCTATCGTTTAGTTAAAAGCTTCACAACAAATGTGATGACGAAGATGGCGGCATTTTATACAACATGTAATGAACAGTCGACAAAAAATGGAATTATGTTTTTAACCTTATGGAACTCTTCTTGCCACGTGGGATCGAGAGCGTGACAAGGATAAAACAATTGTTTTCTACCGACTTCAAAAAGGAGGAGGTATTCAATTCGACTGTATGTTCTTTTTTATGTGTACCTCATAACTTTTCATGGGTGAACCGTTTTCGATAATTCTTTTTTTATTTGAAAACTATTATTCTTAATAATTTATATTGAAGTCGGTTGTACAAAATTTTCAATTTTAAATTGTGTTACCTTTAAATAAGATTCTTTTCTGTGTAATTGTGAGTGGCTACTGTAGTCCATGAACATCTATAACCATAACTTCAAATAAAGTAGAATACAGATTCGTTGTCGCATCTGAGAACTAAGATAGAATAGAATGCATCACAGCCTATAATCATACTGGCTCTCTCTATATATCCTTCAGACTGGAAACACAGTGCGCGCAGGTAAAACTCTCATGGGTTTATTGAGTATAGCCATAGGATGTTTGCGGCGTGCATTACAAATAATCTTGCACCAGCTTCAACACAGTTCGACGGCTACCAGTCTATTGTCTCGTGCATCGAACATTCTGCACCATGCCTCGATTACCGGCGGCTTATGGGCCTTGGATATTGACGTGACACTTCACCCGAAGCATTTCGTATTCAACAGACATCGAGGCCGCTCCAATGAGCCGGGTGTGCGTAATCTAACTAAATTATGCCTTTTAACGGCGTCACGCAATGTTCCTTTCTAACATTGTTACACGATCAAGGCGCGCCGTGTTGTTTAATGAACGCTTTCCATGCATATAATTATTTCATAATGCTGCTTAATTAGCATCTCAGACATTTCCTATCACCAGCCTGGTAGTATATGATATAGTATATTCTTGATGACCCAATAGATTTCCTTCATTTGGTTTGCTTACTTGATTTAACGATAGCATCGGACTGAGAAGGGTTGAATGAATGAAGGATTCTCTCCTACAAATTCCATTTGGCTAGCTACCATTTAATACATAATATTAACACGTGTACGCATTAAAGATTTAACTTAATTTTGGGACTCTTTTAATTGACAAAATATTTACACTGAACTGTATTTGTACCTATCATTTCATTGGCTGAATTTGGCGGCTCCCTAGCGCAGTTGCTTCGCATTGAAATACGGCGCTGAGCACCGCGGGTTCAAATCCCGCCCGGAACAAGTATTTATGTGGTCTACAAATAGTTGTTCCTGGTCTGGATATTTGTTTTTATGCCAATTTTGTACGTAAACTGCCCCCACGGTGCAAGAGAAAATCGTAGTGTAATTTTATTTAAAAAAATTACAATAGTTTCTTACTCGAGTAACGTTATTTACAAAAAATTACAAACAGCTAAATCGAAGACGATAATTACATATATACCATCGGTATCCAAATAAGAAAAATGTATGCAACTATAATAGTCGCGGCGTTCATAACAACACCTCGAGCGATTCTGATTGTTGATTAAAAATAATATTCATCGCGACCGGTCCGGCGAGGCGCGTTGACATTTAGCATTATGTTAAGAAACTGGACGAGTCACCTTTTAGACAATAAAAGAAAGTTCTAGGTACTTGATATATCTATTATCGTATAAGTTGATGACAATTGATATTTTCCCTTATACGACAAATTAATTCTACAAATTTAAAAGACAACTGCTGATTGACGGACGAGTTCTTGGCGACTGACCAATGGCAAGAAATCCATCTCCAAAATGCTGAACCCGATTATTATGTACTGGCAGCATTACCAGCTATTAATTGTGCAGCTGATGATATAGTACTTGAAGTATATATACGTGCAAATACAAAAAACATTCCCTTGTCCTAACCGTGTCCGATTTCACAATTATGTGATAAGATTTGAGATTATGAATCAGTATCAGAGATACGACAATCACAACGCAACCTGACTTGAAACAAATAATTTGTGTTTTTGTACAGCCACAGCGTAGAAGGCAGGCACTCTGAAACCTTGACCACCATGTCACTGGTTATTTAACAATTCCACTTCAAAAGTTGTTTTCTTTGAATTTGAAATTGAAGTTGTTTCTCGTGAATAAGTCTGTCTTTCGTGAAAACCTAGTCATTCGGGACAGACGCTCGCCGAAGACTTCCATATAAATTATGTATAGATAGATCTTCTCTGTTATGTTCAACAGTGGGTTTGTGATGAGCTGTTTTGATGATAATGATAGTTAGTTAGATTTAAAAGATTTGTGGATGGAAATAGTCCATCCACGTGTAGTATGTGATGTCACATGCGACCACAGCATCTAAAAAATGTAAAAGCTATGTATAGTGTCATTAAAAAAAGAAGTAAAGGCTAATAATTAAAGTTGGACAATAAGCTAAATATGACTTGCCGGGGTTCAGTTCAATTTTGACAACAAGCTGTTGTATTTTTCTCAAATGCTTAATCTACAATTCGTCCTTTTTAAATTTTCAAAATGTCGCCTGGTAATTTAAATACATTTGTTTTTAAATAGCATCTCAAAACCGCTATGGGGTATGGACGCAACGTAGTTGAGTCCAAATATCGATGAACCTATTAGGGTTCATAATGAACTCATTCATTTATTTTTACAATCTGTAATAGTTACATTATAAAAATAAATTAAAATATAGAGTAGATGCAGTTAGTTACAAAGCCGAACCTAGGAAACCTTGCTACCTCAGATTCGATAGTGCGAAACCTAGGCGGGCCGTTCACCCGCTCGCCCACGCAGTAGTATCGATTATGCATTCCCCAGTCTCCGTTGTTCGAAGAACCAAGCTTTTATACGTTTTACGACTTCCAATGCCGCTGCTCAAAAAGGAAATAAGCAGATGAGGTAAGGTTATTATTAACTCACACGCCTGATACTGTATAGAGATAGTTTGACACACTGAATGTTTATGATATTATATCAGTAAAAGAAAATATTAATGAAAGAAATGGTCGTTTTTGATTGTTTTAATTTAGTAAAAAGAAAGGAATTAGCAGTATGAGTAAATAAAATTACTAAAGATATCATGATATCGTCGAAATAAAACTAAATAGAGTTTTTATTACGTCGATAGGTGAGCCAACTTTTTATAATAAGTGAAACACTTTCGTTTTCCACTGGAAAGCGCTAGTGTTTCAGTTAACGGATGCAATTTTATGAGATGTTCGCATAAGGTTGCGTATTACATGTTTACGTGAATTCTCTTTACGCGTTCTTAAAAAACGTCGTATTGTGAGACTCGAAGGACTATTTAATTAGTTTGCTTGCTATATGCGCTGTGCCAATGTTGTTTTCAAGTTAAGTTTGTTTACAAGTTAAATCTCAAAATTATAAAGATATATCAGGAGTAATAAATAGATAGATACAGATGTAGAGGTAGTATAGAGCAATAAATAAAAAAATATATAAAATGGTAGGTCGAAGAACAGACAATCGTTGGAAAAGAAAGATTCTTGAATGAGTCTCGTATAAGAAAGAGCAAAGTAGCTGCTGGTAAAGCAAACAGAAATTAATGGCTTCAGGTGTAAGGCAAAGATCCATAAAAACCCGCGTAAAAGGACATATAGTTGATGTGAAGCACCGACGCTCCGGGAAGTCTGTAGCAGGGTTGGCGGATTTAAATCAGACCGATTTAAAGCGCTGGATTTTGATTAAAAAAATAATTGATTTAAATCAACATATATAAATTAATGTAATAGGCAGAAAATGAAATAAAACTGGCTTAAAATAAGTAAAATATTTCATTGTTTTATGTTATTCTTATTATTCTACTACAACAGTCTCATAAACTTTGGAAAATCAGCAAAGGCTGTAGCGATGAGGTCTGTCAGTCTCATAAACTAAAATTGTTTTTTAGAAATTCACACTTAAGATATGAACTATTTTACTCTTAATCAGTCTCATACATATGTATTCATAAACTATTAATCTAAAAAATAAATAAATTCATGATTTTTTTTAAAAAATCAGCATGATTTGATAAAAAATAAAAAAAATCATGATACTTTCCATCCCTGGTCTGTAGTATATCAACATGTCCAGAGTCGCCATATCACTATTTATATTCGTAAGATTTGATACACCATAAGTCCACGCTAATGATCACCGATTCATAGCAATGATGATGAAGATGATGAAGATGATAGCTGGGTGCTAATATCTGCTTGGGATCGTATAATTAATAAAATTTTATCCAAACCCAAGCAATACTACTACAAGACATTGTAGATACTCTAAGCTCATTCCGCGTAGATCGGACAAATTGTATAGTTAACAGTTGAAGGTAGCATTCTTTAACTGTGAGATCAGGACCTCAAACATTTCAGTCTTTCCCTTGACCATGGGTGCTGGAAAGCGCGCGAAACATTGCATATAAAAAAATAATATAAGTTAAAATGAAAGGCGGTAAAGAAAATATTGTAAAATAATAATAATGTATGTATGTACACACACACACACATATATATATATATATATATATATATATATATATATATATATATATATATATATATAACATTAGTTTTATTCTATGGATTCCTTTAGTTTAAAACTGAGTTTGTGATAATCATCAGCAATTGCTTATCAGCGGACTTGTAATTTTTAAAAATCATAATGATTTCTAAAAACATTTGCTCCCCACCGTCTTATACAGTGAGTTTGAATCGTAGATCATATTATCGAATGCTTCTGCATGCAAAGCCGGAAGTGAGTGAAGTGTGGGCTCTTCTGCATTAGCACTTTTAATAACCTTACAAATATATCTAGGCAATTAGACCAGCATCAACTATTGTAGATGGTAGATTTCGCAGTTATCGAAATAATTTACAAATTATTGACCAGAATGATCATTATCACTTCTATATTGTAATCAATTGTTATAAATTATTTAACAATAAAATGTGACAAGAATGTACTGCGTGAATAAGAATAAGGAAGGAATAAAGAAATAGTCAGAAAATAAATGAGGTGGATGAAAATAAAATAAAAGCAGATGCTGTTTACGGCTGGTAATAATATTATTTAGAATTACCGGGGCCATTGCACCTATGCGTATCGAACCGCAGCATGACATCTGCAAAGGAGGTTGTCAGAATACTAAACAGTCTTGGATTTCAATTTACAAATGACTACTTATATCGTTGTATCAGTTCAAATTAAACTCGCTCTGAATCATAAAACAAGACAACGCAAAAACATTACAAATTGGACATTTTTTCGTATGTCACTTTCCTTAAAATTGTTCCCTCGTTACCAAATTTTGTGGCATGATAAAGACGTGACTACTGTACGGTTATAAGCCTGCATTAATATACAGCTAACTATCTCGTCATATCGTGACTTATATTCCCTCTTATGAAATTATAGGCACCAAAATGATTTGGTTAGTTTTAAGCATTAAATAATTCAATAGAGGAAAAATGATGTTGTTCTCGGTTATTAACGATTTAACGAATAATATATTATTGTTAAAAATAAGAGCCTTGTACTAATAAACTATAATAATAAGTAAAACTTGTAATAACTTTATTTTTATTTATAAATTACGTGTTTTGTTATGTAACAGCGAGACATAGGATCACCTATACGAAAGCATGCAGTTTTCTATCGACTTCAAAAAGGAAAGACGGTACTCAATTCGACTATATGTTTTCTTTTTTTTTGTGTGTTACCTCATAACTTTTTTCTGGGTGAACCGATTTTGATGATTCTTTTTCATTTGAAAGTTGGTGCTTCTCATGTGGTTGATCAAGGTCTGATCAATACTTTTGAGTTATTCCTAATAAGGTATCTTGAAGTCGGTTGTACAAAATTTTTAATTTTAAATTATCAAGTAGCCAAAATAGTGGTTTCTTATATTCACGCGAGCACTACTACACATTGAATAAAACTACTTTTACGGATTTTATCGCGTTTAATTAACTTATTTTTATTAATTCCCGACGTTTCGGGTGCTTTACAGCAACCATGGTCATGGTCACGGGGGACTGACTCCCCCCTTAAGTAATTAATAAAAATAAGGTAATTAAACGCGATAAAATCCATAATAGTAGGTTTATTCAATAGCCAAAATAGTATTTGATACTTCATATTCATTAATACATCAATTAGAAACTTAAATTAATTTATGCTGCTATCCATCCATTTCGCTTGTCGTAAACTTAACTTCAGTATTAACTGCTATAAAAATTATCCTATACTAATTAAAATTTAAAACAATATAAAATGTGGTTTAAATTACTCCTTTTTTAAATCCGATGAAATAGTTTATATTGTAGTAGTGTAAAACTTTTTTACGTTTGCAATTTAATATAGCTCGCTTTGAGACTAAAATTGGTTAGCATCGGGATTGGAATTTTCGCAATAAAAGGAAATATCTAAATGCATACGATCTACATGTAAAGAAATACGATGATATAAAATGTTATGATGAAGTTATGAATGTATTGGCGATTCGTGCACGACCAGCAAGCGGATGCCGCTGGAGAAAACAGATTTTATACGTGCTGGTTGAGTTGCGTGTGCTCTGCCGGTAGCGTGTTCTGTAAAACATGTCCGATACTAAATTTGAATAGTAGACAGAAGAATTATGTGTACTTATCCATAAAAATCAAAATTTTGTATAAACAACATAATATGCTTCTTACAAAGTCTTAGGTCTCTTGTAAATTCGGAATGCAAGCTATAGAGATACATAAGAACAATAAGATAACATATTGTATATAGATAATTCTCATGTTGAGGTTGGTGCTGCTATCGGTTCCTTATTTTAAAATTTGATCGTATGAAAATTGTGTGAACATAGATTTGCCTATTCCTTCAGTGGCTTTGTGCTTGTGGAATATGGAATATGGAAACACACTCCGATTTAGCGATGATATAAGAAAGGTGGTTGATAAATACTAGTGAGGGCAATCGGTTTAAACGAACACTCCTTGGCAAACGCGAAACGCAATAGGATAGACGCTATGTCCTGCTTGAAGGCTGCTACAAGTTGTTGATATTAATTTCCAGTCTCTGGAGCAACAGCTTTTTGTATTTATTGTAGCCAAAATAAAATTATTAATCATAGAAATAATTGGGCACTTATTTGATTTTAAACATTCGAATTCGGTTTGAAATTTGAATTTATTTACAAAATACAAGAGGCGTTTAATCAAACGTGACAATGATGTTACAGGTGTACCTGTTAGCGTTATACACTTGGAGTGTCTTTTTCACCTTAATATTCCTTTTCTAAAGAAATCTTCATCTTGAACACCTTAAAATCCTCAGTGACTACATCTACTTCTAGTACCATCTTCAAATCTTTGTCCTTTTAGATATTCCTTCAATCTCGGGAATAGATAGAAATCACGAGGTACAAGATCTGGTGGTTATGGAAGATGCTCAACTGTTTTAATGCCGGCATCTTTAATTTTAGCAATCGCAAGGAGGAACTTGCAAGCCGGGGCTGGATCTTTATGAAACAAAACAATTATAACGAGTTTACCTCGTCGTTTCTCGCGGATTTAGTTGTGAAATTTTTCAATTTGTTTAGCATACAAAGTGCCCGTTAAATTAGATCCATGATCGAGATATTTAATCATAACTACCCCTTGACTTGACTATCCTAGAAAAAAGCCGTCTTATCTGCGAAAAGCCTCGGTACTTTTATATATTCTGTGATCTCGCCTTGAATTTTTGAGAAGTTGAAAATGATGATCTTTTTCAAGTCATAGACTTAAATTTTGTGCCAGAATTCTAATGGTGGAGATGCGTTTTGTGCATTGTTAAAATTTAGCCAAAAAATCAACAGAACCTTGTTGCATATGTTCCAAAAATCCTCGCCAATATTTCGTCTGGTTTATTTCTGTACATCTGTAAACCTACTCAGTACCCAACTCGGTAACTTTCAGCCTCCAGCGTTTTTGTAAAACGTTATAATCACTATCTGTCGAATCAGTTCCTGTAATTCTTGTCTAGTATTTTCTGTTTTTTTAATAATAAACGTACTGTGTGTGACACGACGATTTGCTAAAATTAAGTCAATGTTAGTAGGGCATTATATAGCATGGCATTTAAAAACAAGTTAACTGTTCTGTACAGCATTTTAAGTTTATGACTGATTAAATATTGTATTTGATAAAAAATTTGTATTCTTTGCTTATAAAGTGTATACAACTATTTTAATATTAACATACAAACAGCTGTGTTTGTATTTGACGTCAATGATGTTTAGTTTATAAGCTATCGTGACATAAATAGCGCAGAAATCTATTTGTGGTATTGTTATCAGTCATATAAAGTTTTTTTTTTATATTACGTCTTATAGCAGCGGTTAAGTTTTAATCATGTCACATCGCTTTTTATTCAGCCCGTGTCGAAATTTTAGGGAAGGGCAATAAACTTATTATAATAAAGATATAATATGATATATGTATATTGATAAATAAGGGTTTGTCTAGTCTCTGCCAAACGTGACGTGAGTCGGCCTTGATGTTCGGTTTATGCTCGGACCTTGTCGGCATTCGTCGCGTATATTTCCTATCTCTTTCACACTTATCAATGTCTCGACTTGATTTTCCACACTCAATGTTCGAGGAAACTGACTCAGCTGTGTTACCGTATACATTGCAATTAAACTAAACCGTTCTTTATCCACTTAGTTATTACAGTGCATTTCGGAGTTGGCGACTCCGTCACAAGCTTGTGGAACCAGTACATAATAATGTAGTTCTCTCTCTTTTTTGCCGGTCTCGCACAACTGCCTTCGGTCAGTACGTTAAAGTTATTCGCGTAGTACGGACCTCGTGTCGCAAAATCTAATCGCGCAGTCACAACTGTCAAATAAACGATAAATTGACGACATTATTTCACAGTTCGTCACAACGTTAATACTATATGTATGTGCAGTGATGTGATCGGCTTAAATTCAATTAAAAACTCCCTTGCATTATTCTAATTGCAAAGACCGTTTCGATTCGTATAATTTGACGTCTCACCGCTATTGTTTCCAAAACATTGAAAGTTTTGTATTCATGTCACCCGAGTGTAGTGACTGTGTTCGCAACAGGGAGCGGTAACAATTACCGGTGAGTGCATGTATCGATACGGCCCAGTGATTCACGGGCCTCGTCGAGTGTCCCTAGTGTAGGAACGGCCAAGGAATCATTGCGCTAGTGAAGGGAGTGACTGATGAGTGTTCGTGTGGCTGGGGTGATTTTGCGCCAAGCCGGGCGTCATGCTGTCCCGCGTGGTTTCGACTAGCGTCAGCAGAGACCTTCAAGACGGCGGCCACGGAGGCAACGGTACTCGCACCACAGGTTTGTTATGAATGCCCTATCAAAGCACTTGAATTTAAACCTGCTGTACTATTATCATTGAAACATGGCTCTGTGTTAGGGAAGTGTGAATGTTCACGACTTGAAAACAAATATTATACCTAAAGACCAGACGGTCGTTCTTTACTTTTTGATATTGAAAATTTTGATAACAGATTCGGATTTGTAAATCAGAATTTGTTCTGAACGACAACTTTTGAATTAAGGGCCAAACTTTTCTTATATTTTGGGTCTATGATTATACACAAAATAAAAGGAAAATAAATAAGAGTCATAATTTACCATCTTCCTTCGTTATAATATGATTTTAGTATTACTATTGTATCTTTATGCTCCGTAAAAGACTAATTCAAAACATTGTATAATTAAAATACTATCTATCTATATATATATATATACATATATATATATATACTAATACAATCTATATACAAAGCGACAGCAGCAAACAAACAAAAGCAGAAAACTGCGAAACTACAGTCATGGGCTCAAAGCCATTATTTCATTTAATGTCATGAATCTCTAGTCCCTACAAGCATTTTAAGTTTATTTGGAGAGAATAACGACACGGTTACAAGTGCATAAACAACATTGGCAGTACTTAAAAAAATGTTAAATAAAGTAGAAGTCATCCACATTAATTCATAGTCGCAAGCCAATATTTTAATGATGTGTTACAAACTATTTCACCTCCGACCATTTTCTTGAGTGTGTATGTTAGGTTATATCATCACTTGCATGGCTAACGAAAATAACCAAAGTTAGGATGACTTGGCAAATTGTACTTCCGGCGAATCAAGTTTTACTGTAGTGATCGAATATCATTCATCAGAAGTAGCTAAAATTTCTCTTTCGCTGTACTTTGCTACAAACTCAAATAAATGAAGATCGTGTAATTTAATTTTGTTGTCAAAGTTTCCTTGCATAGTTTTTACATCGTATGCAGACCTACGTCGGGATGATGACTGCTATCTCTGGATGTGGGCTAATGTTAACACGACTTAAGTTATATCTTTTAAACAAGTGGTAAAATTAAAAATATTGTACACCCACTTCAATATAAATTACTGGTCAGACCTTGATCAAATTTTATGGATCTACATGAGAAGCACCAGCTTTCAAATAATTTTTTTTTATCAAAATCGGTTCACCTAGAAAAAAGTTATGAGGTAACACACATAAAAAATACAGTCGAATTGAGTACCTCGGACTTTTTAAAGTCGGTTGAAAATACAGGAAAATGTAATGCAATTGGCCAAGTCAAGACTTGTTGAATTTTCTTGCTTGTATTTCACATAATCATATATCATATACATATATAAAGAAGAACATGTGATTGTATGTCTTATCTCACTTGACAAAATTTGATGTTAAGATTTATTTGTCTCTGAATGTTGAAACTATTAAAGCCATGCATGTGAAATTTAAAAAGAATAAAGAAAGTGACGTTGGAATCAATCTATCATAGCTGTATCATGTTCGTGTTATTTTTGAGCACTTTAGTCTTATCTGTATAATGCAATTTTACAATTTTATGTGAATTTTAGATTTGACGTGGAAAAAATATTAAGAAGGGGTTTTTTCACTTTTTTTTTATTTGTTGTGTACAAACTTACTCCGGGTAGTTCGCTCAAGATACGTGCAATTAAATTAACGCTGTCTTAGTGTATCTTTACACGCGAACAAAGGCAAGGCAACATTGCGTAAAGCAAAAACTTGGACAGGTGTTGCTAAAACGTGCTTTCAATGTAGTAAGTAAACTTTAAACATGTTCTCGTCAAGGTACAATCTCAAGATGAGTGAATAATAAATAGTATTTATTAACAAGTTATGAAGCACGCAATTCGGTTTGTTAACTTTTTAAGGTGTCGTTTTTAAATTTTTGCTTTATGCATATAAGGTTATTATAAACACCGATTTTAATTATTTTGTTTTCTAAGCGTTAGTCAATTTGTAAATATGTAGCTTGTTGAAGAGTTCGCTAACTTGGTCGGTCAAGTATAGAAAAAGTAATAAAAACTAGTCTTGCAACGAATATTAGGCTGTTATTCGGTATTTGGCCTAATCGGCTACATTTGTCCTATTCGGCCAAATACCGAATATGTCGGTATTATTCGGCCTTGTTGTAATCAGATAATAGTTAAAATGTGAATTGTATATATTGATCTATTTGTAATGTATTTTTCTTGTAATCATTAAAATAGTTAATCATTAAAATGAAAGTGGACGAAGCGAAACAAGTATGTAAGGATCGTAGCAAGTGGAAAGAAGTGGTGTCTGCCTACCCCTACGGGAAAGACTCGTGATTATATGTATGTACGTATTAAAATAGTCATGGGTACATAATTAACTTTCGTATTATACAAATTAGTACTTGAATTATCGTTATTAAAATTTAGGAGTGGAAAATTATAGTTATTAATAATCAATCGAAATACAACATAGAATTCGTCGCGTTTTATTTAAATAGTAACAACTTTAAATATCGTTTAAGCTAATATTAACCAGCATGTTGTGTTAAAATCGTTAGTCTATTTTTATTATCCGTGTTTGGGCAATAAAAAAGTTTATAGTGAAAAAAAAACTTTAATCTCCATCGATCACTTGTTTGGTACTTGACCCACTATCGATGTATTTTCAATCCCGGCACCGGAAAGTGTTTGTTTTGTTTTGTTTTTGTTGTAGAACCCATCTGTCGTAAAAAAAAAACACAAAAACACTGTTACTTTATATTGTGAAGTGAAAACGGATCGAACTAAAAGTTTAAATCGTTTTTGAATACACTTGGGTTTTTCATGTTTCTGCTCCCGCCGCACCTTTGTTGATAGGAAATTCGTGTATTATAGCAATATGCCCATGCTACCGACTCGTTTTCTATGACCTCGACTTTCTTGAATCGACGTCATTTTCGCCTCGAGGCCCTAGTTGAAAGCGCACACCGAATGTTGAATTTCACCTCTGTTGTCGTTTGTTATGTTTCAAATTACACGTTAAAATTATTGTCCTCCAGACCGAATTTCGTGTCACGGCGGCCAGTCTCAACGGAGATCAGCCATCTGTGCTGGACAGAATTATACTGCACAATTACCCCTTACTCTCTAATTCCGACATAATTTCGAAATCTGACACGTCCGGAGAGATCTGGCGCAGGACCAACGGCTTTACGTGCTTTCCGAATCACGGCGGTGCACCACCGCCGTTTTTCATGATTTCTGGCTGCTACTCAAACTTTCTTGACAGAAAAATCAAATAACTTGTTTTTCCAATAAACGAATAAATAAATAAAAACAATAGATGCTTACAAAGGGTTTAACGGGAACACACATTCATTACAAATAAATATGAAATTATATTAATCAAAGTTTTTAGCCACTAAGAGACAACACATTGTTACACGTATAGTATATTTTTGTGGGGATTAAAAGCTTTTCTTCAATAATTTTATTATTTTTAATATTTTATTAAAAATATTTATCTTGGCACATACAAGAAACACTTCTTGTATGTGCGAATTGTAATCGTTGTGCAGTTAATCAGTAATATAATCAGCTAGTCATTTTCATTGTTGACAAAAAGTTAAACACATTATAATGTAACAGGCTGTAACTCAAAGTGGCAACTGGCAAGTTATCGCCGGCACGTGGCGAGACGGAGGCGTAGCGATCACGATAAGAGCAAAGCGAACCGTGATCGATTATTTTTTAACTGTTTAAAGATTTTCTGAGAAACATTCGTAACTACATACAACTAAGTAATCCAGAAAGTCATCTTTAAATTTATAAATAAATTACCAAATTGTATCGCATAAATATATTTATCTTCGTAACATAACAGAACATTCTTTCTCGCCCGTCACCCAAGGGGGGGGGGGGCAGATAATTCCATTTGGCACCATCCCGACGCACTTCCGGCTCACTTCTTTCATATTTATATCTCTAATTATACATGGTCGTCGGTTTAGGGTACTCTCAAATTGGCTCATTTTCAATATATCTTCAATTCGGAAGATAAAATTACTTCTAGGATGTCCATTACCGACTCTGCCATTATATTCCGGGGCTGTCCCCTTAAATTGCGATATTAATTTTGTAAATATTAACTACAACGGTAACGTAACTTATTCCTTGCGATGTTTTCAACATTCTTAAAGAGGCGCGGTTTCTCGTATTTTCACAAAAACTGTCTTCGAGGCGACTTTCTCAATTTAGAAATTATTTAACTTTAAACGTCACGTCAGCAGTCTAACATAACTTAAGAAACTACAAGTAATGTGAATATTAAAAGAAAACTGACAATAGGATTAGCAACATTATCATGCGAGTGAATTTCAAGGGATTAAGGCAACTTGCCAGCAATAGAAGTCTTTAAACCAGTTAGTAGGAAAATGTGATTGTTACTAATGCGTTCTGATCGAAGATTTGCCGGCAATTCGTGGCCTGAATCGCAGCGGCCATCGTGAGAGGCGGTGACCTTGTGTCGTCTGACATTGGATGCGGATGCGGTGATTTCGAATAACGTTTTATTCTGTGGAAACGCGGATGTCATGTTTCTAGCAATTGTGTGTGTGTGTGCAAACTGTTCAATCATTGTATGTGTGTATTTTTGAAAAAAATATTTTAGATCAGATGTTAAGTTTTATTAATATAAATAAATTGCTTCATAAAATTCAATTTGGTTTTACAAGTGGTCGCTCGACTACCGACGCCGGAGTCGAACTTATAAAACATATTTTTTGTGCATAGGAGAATTCAGAGGAGGCTTTGGGTGTGTTTTGTGAACTTTCTAAAGCCTTCGACTGTATTCACCATGAGACATTAATCAGGAAGCTACAGTACTATGGTGTCAAGAACACAGCGCTTAAACTTATTATTTCATATTTAAGTAATAGAATGCAGAAAGTTATTATCAATGGTAAAATTTCTTCCGGGTTGTCCGTAAAGATGGGTGTCCCTCGGGGCTCGATTCTTGGCCCATTCCTATTTTTAGTGTATATTAATGACTTACCTTCCCTTGTAGGGGATAATCATGATATAGTATTATTTGCTGATGATACTAGCTTGATTTTTAAACTTAAACGTCTATCATTTAAATGTGACGAAGTGAATAATGCTCTATCAAAATTAGTACATTGGTTTAACGTTAATAATCTGCATTTAAACGGCAATAAAACTAAATGTATTAAATTTACAACAACGAATGTTAAAAATCTGAATACCAATGTGTTTTTAAATGGGGAAGAACTGAGCCCTATTGAATCCTCTCTCTTCTCGAGTTTCGTTTTCTTGCATCACTCTTGACGCAAAGCTTCAGTGGGGCTCCCATATATCCAAACAAGCAAGCAGACTAAGCTCTGCAGCTTATGCTGTAAAAAAGATTAGAGATCTCACTAGTGTCGAGACAGCTAGATTAGTTTATTTCAGTTATTTCCATAGCATAATGTCTTATGGCATCTTGCTATCGGGAATTGCGGCTGATTTAGAAACTATTTATGTTTTGCAGAAGAGGGCCATAAGAGCTATTTACAACCTTAAATCGAGAAAAATAATAAAAAAACAAGTTAATATAAGAATCGCTTCCAAGCTGTTCCTAAAATAATTTTGTAAATAGTTTGTAATCATTTATATTGTAAATTTTAAAAAAAAGTCCCGCTTGGTTTCTTGCTGGTTCTTCCCAGGACAGAAAATATTTTTCGAACCAGTGATAAAGTAAAAAATTACTCAATAAGAATTACTTGTAATCAATATCGAATAAAAATTATTCTATTCTATTCTACAATTTTTTAAGTAGTGTACACATTTAGTAACTACTTGCTTATGGTCCGAGAGCTCATGACGCATTTTTCATGAAGTGTTTGATGCATCATGAAACTTTCTTGAAAAGTATCAGTCCACTCAATAAGCAGGTATATGACTGTTTGTCTGGCCTACCTGGGTACACCTGCTACTGCGCATACAGGTTAGTTGTAAAAAAAATTGCCCAAAAACAGTGTTTGATTGAAATAATAATAATGACTATCCGTCATCTAAGGAACGCCTTGGTTGACGAATTGTTTATTATTATAATAATAATTATTATTATTTGAATCAAACACTTTTTTGGGCAATCTTTTTGCGACTAACCTATATGCGCAGTACCAGGTGTACCCAGGTAGGCCAAGCCAACAGTCATATACCTGATTATTGAGAGGACTGATTATTTTCAATAAAGTTTCATGATGCATCAACACTTCATGGAAAATGCGTCAAGAGCTCTCGGACCATTATAAGCTGGGAGTGTCTTCTCGCCAAAAGGTTTTGTCTAGCTAATACCAAAATACTCAAACCCTACTCAATTTTTAAATGCCGTTAAGTCTTGTACTGTCTCTATCACTAGAAATAATTATAATTAATAACACAGTCTTCACGAATCCAATAGAAATAGCCTTTGCGTTTAACAATCACTATATTAATTCAACACACGAAACAACACACACACACACACACACACACACACACACACACACACACACACACACACACACACACACACACACACACACATACACATACACATACACATACACATACACACACACACAAACACAAACAAAAACTAACTATCAGTTATCACATCAACTCTGTTTCTCAAACCTATGTCGGAAGACAAAGTCATAAGAGAATCTGATTATTATTAAGTCAAAGTACTTGTAGCTTATACTACTATCTATTCTGTGGTCAAAGTGACTGACACCACGAGACTTAAGAGCGTAGTCGGTCTGCGCGGGAATTGAGAAATAGGTATTTGAAGAAACTATTGCCGTCGCACTGCGCCCGAGCAACCGAGGTATCAATATGTGAGTGAATAATCTGTATTTGTGTGCGTAGCTCAGTACTACGCATCTTCCACGCGCACCATGTTTACGGACTTGATTCTTTGCTTCACTGTTTTGACTCGGCTTGTGGATTGGATTTGAATACCTATTTATTTTGTTCTAACGACTAGAGAAAAATCGTGAGTATTATTTTATTTGTAAATAAATTTTATCATTTTACCCCCTTCAAATCGACAAAAGAAATTAAATAATTTAACAATATACTGCTTGTAAGGTACAAGTGGTGTTTTGTTAAATTATTGAATTTTGTTTGATAAAATGTCAACTTACAAATATAATCATATCATAATAATTTTTGTTTCAGGTAAATCCTTATTCGTTAATAATGGGTCGAAGAAAAGGGAATAAAAGGCGTCTATTCTTGATTTACGTATTTTACGATGATTTACGTATATAACGGAAGATTCATTTTGAACTGTGTACAGTGCCATCCAATTAATTAAAATTTCATAGCTATTATGGTCAAAGGAGCGTGAGGTAGTCAATTTTGAATGGCATGGCTGGATTCTACTCGAGATGGTCCTTGTCATAAGGCGATAACTATATAAAAACAGCAACAATATATCCCAGATAAATAATATGATATAATATGATCCCAGGGAAATCGAGGGCAACCCTTAAATTTTATAGACACATTTAATGTTTTTTATATACTTTTTAACGCATCTATTTGTGCCTGGTAATCTTCATCTCATGTTGCTTAGATGATGATGGAATGTATAAGTTAGGATGGATGGGATTCCAAGAAAATTAAGGACAATACACACATTTTATGGGCATTGTTTGAACAACATACTTCTCATGTGATCCGATGGTCATCATGTCAGGATCTAATGAAGGGATCATTGAGAAATCGAGGGAACTCTCCAATTTCATAGACACATATAGGCATTATACCTGGTAATCATCATATCAAGTTGCTGAGCTGATGATGAAAGTTATGTCAGGATCTGATGATGGGATCCCAGGACAATCAAGAGAAACCCTCAAATTGCATAGGCACTTAAATGTTTTTTTCATTCAACTTTCAGAGAGAGTCGAGAACCTTTTGAAGAAAACGCAAGCTTTTATTCGTTGGGGTTGATCAGCTGGCGATCTTCTGGTCTACCTGACTCATAGATGGGCGGAGGTAGTAGAGTCTAAGGGGGAGGGATCCCCGGCGTCGACATATCGAGTGACGTGCAGTTTCGTGGTCACTTGGAAGAGAATGCCAAATTGGCCTCTAAAAAGCATGGCGTGCTCAGCAGAGCGGGACAGTATTTATGCCGGCACACCACTTGCAACTTTACAAGGCGCAGGTTCGGCCTCACATGGAATACTGTTCCCATCTCTGGGCTGGGGCTCCCCAGTGCCAACTCCTTCCACTTGACCGCATCCAGCGCAGAGCAGCTCGAATCGTCGACGACCGAGTCCTTTCTCGATTCATTGGCGCTCCGAAGAGATGTTGCATCCCTTTGCATTTTCTTTCGCATTTACCACGGGGACTGCTCTGGAGAACTGTTCGGATTAATCCCAGCCGCCTTTCACGAACGCACATCTGGATGATTGGCGGTCCACCACTGTGCGATTTAGAAGATGTTTTCTTCCTCGCACAACTTCCTTGTGGAATCGATTACCATCAGCGATTTTTCCAGACCGATAAGACTTAGGCACCTTCAAGAAATGAGTCTACTCCTTTTTAAAAGGCCGGCAACGCCTTTTTTTCACGAATTTTTTCCACGAATGCCTTCTCCCTGAAATAATTGACGGTCTGATACCACGAAATTTACCTGTAAGAGAAAGGATGGAAAGGACGACAGAATAAATGTACATATTAATTATTATATGACTTATTATATTATATTATATTAAATTATTCTTAACTTATGTAAAATACCCACAAGCACCTCTTCTGCCACATGAAAATTAAGAATTTACTTTATAAGAGCAATCATTATTTTATAAAGTAAAGTAAGTAGAAAAAAAGTAAGTAAGCCCCAGTAAAGCTGGCAAATTAAGTAAGCAGAATTATTCACCAAGCAGTAGAATGCGAACATTAGTTACGTATTATTTAACTAAATTTCGCTAAAGGTTTTTTCAAATAATACTAAACGTAAACACACTGAATTGTTACTTCGTTGTCTTAATAATTTCACTGTTCTGTGCCGCCTGTAAATCAGTATAGTACGATACGTCGTTACGTCGATATCGACTGACATCACTATGATATCGATAAAAACTTCGACAGTTGTTACTTTCCTAATTCTTTTTAGACTAATAAGTACTTATTAGTCTAACCACCCCTCACCTCTGGTCTCCCCCCGTAGAGTGCGATAGGGACAACTGCAGCTCAGAACGATTTCACCTACAAAAACCATGACCGATCGACATTTCGTATTCCCCTGTTTTCTCCTCGAAAACTAAGCAGATTAAATTATTTTTGGTATCAAAATTTAAAGGAAGAATAGATCTATGCTCCTATCATTTTCTTTTATCTTAAAAACGTTTCAAATTTGTTTGGTAGTCGTCTGATTACGGAGGTAAAAACGGGACATTTTTTTTGTTTTTGGAAAGTCATATTTATTTTTGTAATAATTTTTTGGAAAAAAATAAATGATAGGGGCATGCCTTCAATAGACCTTGATTTTTATAAACAAAACCGATTACTCTAGAGGCATTATCCAGGAAGAAAATAGGGGAATACATTTGTATGGAAAAAATGCAGCCCGTCTACGCTCTTAACGACAGTTTAAAATTGAGTAGCGTTTGAGTATTTGGCCGTGCGCTTTTATTTATGAATTTATCGTTGAATACATATGTTACCCAATCTTTGCATATTATTTTTATTAAAAACGTTATTTTGGAATATTTTAAATTTTAATGAGATTAAGGAAATTTAGGTATTGGAGAACTTGTATTATTTATGAAGCGTTTAGTGTCATATAAATTCCGAAAGCTACAGTTTATCTTTATTTACTAAATTGTGCTAAGGATTTATAGAATTTTTCAAAGTAAGATTCGCTATTTAGATTTAAAATTTTAAATAGATTTACAAATGTATTCATATTAGAAATAATGCAATATTTCTTTTATACAACAAGCATATCAAGAGACATACATAATTTATTTATTTATTTTATTTTACACATACATAATGTTTCTGATGGTTTGCATAAACCGAATTGCTCAAGTTTAAATTTAAAATGTTATACCTGCGTTAAAATAAAAATATGATATCTTGTACTCTTTTCTCTTGTACTTTTGGTTTCATTGTGGAGTTTCCTAAAATTATCTTCTGTTATAAGATCCCGGCATTGATCGTTTGTCACTGTAAAAAAAACTAGCTATAAAAACTTATCACCGCTCGTTTTATCGACAAAATGTTTCAGTTTGTAGTACTAAGAGGTTTATATTTTATTTGCGATTCTTGTTTTATTTTGAATTTGCTCGGAGCGCGTAACGCGGTGGTTGCAACGGCACTTTCTCTGTTATCTCGTGATCGGACCGGACGCTTTAGTCTCGGTAGCCGATGCTGACGCGATTAGGGTCTAGTTGATTTGATTTTACAAATAATGGTCGATTAAACAACATTGTTTTTTATAAGAAACCTATCAGTAAGAACAAGTAGAAACCATGTATAACTTTGTTCTTAATAAGTGTGCAATTCGTATTCATATATCATCATTATTGTTATTATCATCATCGTCATCTTTAAAGCTTTACAAAAGTCCACTGCTGTACATAGGACTCCCCATCGATTGCCTAATAGGGGCCACGTTGCCACGTTTGGCAGGCGGATTGGCAACCGGAGTTTTTGTTATTTTCTAGATGTTATAATAAAGACGCTGATGCCCATCTCCTTTTTTGTATATATGTATACTTATGTGTAGTTGGTTTATCGGAAACTTCTCTAAGAATTTTCGTGAAATTTGGTATTTAGATCATTTTTTTAACATTCCAAGTTTATCTAGTTAGGACACCTAGGATCACTGAAAAGAAGCATAATTTTTTTCAAACGTCGTGCGTAGCTCGGTCGCCCAAATATACGAATATTTAGTAGGGGTGGTTCAGGCGGGAAACCACGTATATTGTAAGTAGGCTTTCTGAGATTTTAAATTTCAAGTGGTACAAGCACACGGCACGGTATCGTATTGATTTCTTAAGGAATCTCAGATAACATGACAAGCGCTCAGTTGGTGTTGTCACAAAGCAATTAATAAAGTGCGTCTAATGATAGCGTTTAATTCGCCGATATAATATGTCTGTTATAAGCTTATAAGTGTCATTATATTCGATCTGTGATATATTATATCATATGTACATATATTTAGGCCTAATCCACATAAATAATAGTACCTGAACTTTGTTTTATATTGTTAAGAGCGTAGTCGGTCTGCGCGGGAATTAGGTATTTGAAGAAACTATTGCAGTCGCTATCATGTTTATTCATTTAAGTGCATTCGAGCCATAAGTATCACAGTCAGTATTATAATACAATAATTATATCTCCGAAAAATTAATCTTAGAATAATTTTCAAACATTTTCGGACATTACTCTACATATATATTCGTATATTTTTATACGTGGTAGAGCCATGCTGCAGCTATATTAGTAGTATAGTTGTAGCGCGAATGGGTCGGCTCGACCGGGGAAGAACCACGTTCTCACAGAATACCAGCGTAAAATAGCAGCTTAACGCTGCTGTGTTTTGTATAGTGAGTGTAGAGAACCGGAGACCTTTTTTACTGGAAAAGAGGCATTCCATCTTGGTCCTCACGGGTGACAACGCATCTGCATTTTGATTCGCAAGCGAAGATAAATGTAGATGTCTATGGGCCACAGCAGCCACTTACCGTCAGGTGGACTTTGTGCTCGTTTGTCACCCTATCCTATAAAAAAAATATTTTTATTTGCATACATAATATAACAAATAAGTACGTTTTATTGATTGACCGCAAATTGTTATTAGCAATCTGTATGCACGTGAATTAAAATCCCAGCATTGTAGTGACACCAGGGCTAAAATAGAAAGCGCTCGCATTTGTGCGCCACGCTGCCGTGTCGCCCTGGATACCTGACTACTTATTAGCTTCATTGTTAGCTCTTTTGCATTATTAATGTATAAAAGCTGTAAAAATATTTTCGACAGAACATTAAAATATTCTTTAGTTTAAGCATATGACTGTAATTTGAGACAATAAAGCTATCTAATAGGGTTTTGTAGGTAATGCAAAAACTTTTTTGAACACCCATTAAACCTGTAATTAGTGTGTTGTTACAATTTAATTAGTGTGATCTTACAAAGCGCAGTTGAATTTATGACTAGCTGTTCCCCGCGACTTCGTCTGCGCGGAATTTATTAGAATTGGATTTCATGGGTTTTAATTTTTTGCGCGGGTTCCTAATTCCTTTTCTAAAATAAAAGTAGCCTAAAATACTCCTATATAACATCAGCTATCTGCCAGTGAAAGGCACATCAATATCGGTCCAGCCATTTCGGAAATTAGCCGGAACAAAGAGACAGACAGATAGACAAATATTTTAAAACTTGTTTTTTGTTATAAGAACCGTATATACTTGCATATGCATTTAGTAAATAGCTGTTATTTTGACATTACAAACAGACACTTCAATTTTATTTATTTGTATTAGATACCAAAATCTTTACACACGTTCACTGGTCAGGTCGGCAAAAATCATGTGAAGTGGTCAAAATCAAAAGATTGCACTACAACGTTTGTATAATGTCAATCTACTTTACGTTCAGAAACAATTTTTTATGTTGTTGTTAACATTTGTTATTCAAATTTATATTTTTTTTGTTTTTAAAATAAATAATAATAGTAATTATAAGCCAGCGTCTGTATGTTATATAGCCAAGACATGTTAATCCGAGCCCAGACACATTTGTATCGGATTGTCTTGCAATCGAACACAAACGTCTAGGATTAGAAAGGTACTTTCATGGGACAATTTCGCTTTTGTAACATTGTACTGTCTTTACTTTTATAAAACAAGATCGATCAACTGAGAACCAGCTTATAACGCTAATCGTAACGTTAAAATTGACGTCACTGTGAAAATCAGAATGTCTTAAATTTAATATGTCATATTATATTTTTAGGTATATGTATAGTTTCTTCAGTACTAAAACTTAAAAAAAATATTTTTCTTGCCCTTTTGTTTACTTAATCCTTAGCCTGGTATTTAGAGACCAGATACAATCTCGAGTTCAAACTCGCACTTGACAATGTCAAAATTAGAGTCTACACCACATTATGTTACACAAATTTTGACTCTAATAAGGTTGAGTTTAAACTCTAGATTATCACCGAATATTAGCCAATAAGTAGAAACAACCAACTAACAATATTTCTTTATGTTAATCTGTGTATTACATTGCCAACCATGATAGAGTCGTGAGTCTAATCTCGGGAAGGGCAGTTTAGGCACAGAATAAATAAGTAGTTTAGGTGAACACTGAACATTCGCGAATGGGTCACGTCCGATTGCGCTCAGCGAGGATATCGTTCAAGCATAGCGGCGCCGGAGTCCACAACTATCGGACCTTGCCCACTGGGCCGATAATCTGGCCTAACCCATGTTTCATAACGTAATTGACGCTACACTAAAACCTAGTTTCTTGGTTAATGGCGTAGGTATGTTTTCCGCAATACTTTCTATATTAACTACTATATTACTGCTATGTGTTAGTTCTTTTAGATCAACAAGTACAAGTTCACTACTGAACATATTATTATGCCCAATGGTTGTTGCACCATATTATCAAAATTTAATTGGCGTTTTGAACCACTGTTGTTGTCGATTAATTTTAAAAGTTAGGAAGCCGGACTTAAAGTATCTCTGATAAATGAGAAAAATAATGTATAGTGACGAAATTTTTGATTGTAAAGGTTTTATCTTGTTAAGCGAGAAACATGATCCTAAGCGGTTTTGCTTTTGCAATATTATTTTCCGGCAGCGATAAATGCATGGACGATTTCAAGTAGTATTATCACGATAAAAAGAGAATTTATCGCATGTCCGTGGATTTATTCAAGTGGTTATTCTTTTCAGTGTTGAGTGCCAAATTTGACAAATACGAAACAATAAATCACTTCAATTACTATCCGGCTGTCATAGACGATCTCAAAAACTATTTGAAGTTAAATTTGAAATGCATTACAGAGATGAAGAGTCAGTTGTAAACCACAAAGTTAAAGTTGTTGTATTCTTCATCAACGATTGAAACATTGACCCGCGATCAAATTGCTACTATAAACAGTTTCATTGTTAGCATTAGTTGTTACTTCGACAACGTGCTGCGCAACTCCAATAATAATTGAAGTCGTGGGACTGAGGGCATATAAACGATTATTGTACATTTTGATCTATCTTTATTCATAGGCCTGTCCATTCAGATTCGCTTCATAAGTAAGTTTATTGTATCTTTCTTAACTTTTTTTTTTCTTGTATAATATAATCTTTATGGTTTTGGACCTAATCATATGAAAGCTGATAGTTTTCGTGTGGCCCCATATGAATTTGATCAAGGTCAGACCAATAGTGTTTGAGTTATTCTTAAATAACTTATATTGAAGTCGGCTGTACAAATTTTTTAATTTTAAATTATAGTAATTTCGATTAGATAATTGTTATGATAATTTGATCAAGACAAGAGTTCCAATTACTGCCGATGGTGAGATTCTCAAAGTTCATTCTAGAAACCCGATGGACAACCAAGGCCACCAAAAACCTTTTCGAGCTTGCAAACTGAAGTGGCTGTAAACTGGAGGTAAGTATAAGGGATAACATTTAGAGTAGACGTCTCATGGAGTAAAGACCCTCCTGTCAAGATGAACTAAGTCAGTCAGTCTGACTATGATGTTATCGATTAAAAAAATATGATTGTAAAAGCAAATTGGTTTGGTTTACTGTTGTTTTATTACACTTACTACATTTTATAATTTATAACAGATTTAATTTGAAATAACAAGTTAGAATTCGTAACCTTAATCGATGCATACAAGGATAACAATCTGCAACCTCGTCTTCGACATAATTATCGCATGCATCAGAAATACAAACTGTACTTTAGTTGTGATCAACGTAAGGAAAATAATCTTCGATATCCTATTTCTTACTAAAGGAAAATCATTGTACCTTTGATTATAAAGAAAGATCGCATTATTATTAGCATTTTTTAGTTAAATCTTTGAAACTAGAAATAAGTCCAAAACCACACGAAAAGGACGAGTGATAATACTGTTTTTACTATAATTTACATTATGTATACAAAGTAGAACATAAAAGTGTCATCAGCCGATCGTACTGTAATAAAGTATCCAAAAATTCACACATATATTACTACTGGCCTAATGCAAAATAGGGGTGAAAACTTTACTGTGATTTTTTTAACCAAAAGAATAGAAAGAAGAAAAGCCCTATTTATCCTCTACAGAAAATGGCAGTATGTATATAAATCTCTTTAACAATATTTTTATAAATTAAGACCCTATAGTATACATTTACTTTTAATTACATATATACTTATTATGTACATTGTAGATATTATATGAATTTCTAAAAAATAAATTTAAAATTCTATAGTGGTAGAGCCACGCGGCAGCTTTTGCTGTCGCACCGATGGGCCGGCTCGAACCGGGGTGTTACCACGACCTCACAGAAAACCAGCGTGAAGTAGAGGTTTACCTCTGCGTTTCGCTTGGTGAGTGCAGGTGGCCGGAGGCCCTTTTTACTGGAAATGAGGCATTCCATCTTAGTCCTCACGGGTGACAACGCATCTACATTTTGATTTGGAATAGAGGATAGATGTAGATGTCTATGGGCCGCAGCAACCACTTACCATCAGGTGGACTGTGTGCTCGTTTGTCACCCTTGTCCTATTATAAAAAATTTTTTTTGAGCTGGACTAAAATGGCATTTTTTAAATAATGTCTCTTTACTCAAGGCCTTCAAAAGTCTACTGCTGAACATAGGCCTTCCCCAAGGAATGCTACAAAGCACGGTCCTGAGTCACCTGCGTCCATCGACTTCCTGAATGTTACCAAATCGTCACTCCATCTAGTGGGTAGCCGCGCCACACTTCGCCTACCGGTACGATGCTGCCAATCGAGAACCTTTCTTTCCCATCGGTTGTCCGTTTTCTAATATTTATAAAGCTCTATGTTTTATATTTATTTATTTATTTATTTATTACAAGATCCACAGCCCTAATTACAATGTAAATGAACTTAAGAAATAAACTTACAGCCAATAACGGATCTACTTTATACATTTTTTAACTTAAGTTAATAGACCGACAATCAATAAGTTTGTAAATCAATAAGTTTTATAATATTTAATATTAATTTGTTACAAGGTGAAATGCATTCCGGCACCCTTAGCATTTTCATTACTATGCAGATGCAATTATGGTGATTGAGCACATTGGTCAAACATTACATTAGTGAATATAATTATTCAACAGCAACTGTTAGCTACTAGTACAATGCGACATTTACATGAAAATGCACAGAGCGCAGGAATCAACGAACCGTATGACATTTATATCTTTGAGAAGGTCGTTTCTGAATACCTATGAAACCGGTTTGAACTTTTTGTTACAATACCTTATGGTGTGAAGTTTCTCCTCTTCTCTTTACCAACCCGTGAAAAGTCAATACTAGAAATAGACATCTAGTACTACAGAAAAAGATTTACTGTATTTGCCATGATTGGCAGGTAGTTTCGCAGTACCATGGTACCAGTTACCAGATTAACATACCTTTTACACAGTTAATTATTACGACATAAAATAAATGTCCGCTAAGCACCCGCCCCCCCTTTGTCTTGTTGCAAAAATAAGTGTTATTTCTTTAAATATTAAAAAAAAAGTGACAACCTTGTTTACATTATGTAATTTCAAATTGTCCCAGAAACAGCTGCATAGAATTTTCTGTCATTATTTCGTACCCAACACAGAGTATTATAATCATTAAAGTAATTACCGGAACCGTCTATTAGACTCGCTGTTAAGCATGGTTCAAATGACTGACAATAGAAGTGTGACGCAATGGAAACATTCAAAACACTAGTAAAAGTTAATGAATGTAGTTCTCAATTAAGGCCTGATTTACTGTTACGTATTTGTATATTTATGCCTTTAAGGTACCCATTAATATGTCCATCCAGCGAAATTAACGAGCAATCGTAACATTACCACCATAGTATAAATTATACTATGTTACCACGGTGCAGATTGACCGGTTGACTGCCTGAGCCTTTTAGCTAAAGGTTGCGGGTTCAAGTCCCGCCGGCAGCAAACATTACTGCGTTGGAAAATCTGAATACTAGTGGACACAATTTTATAGATTTTACACTGAGGATTTATCGTATATCAATGGAAATATGCTACAATTGTAAGGTGATGTTATTTATACATTTAATTATGATATGTTCGTACCTGCTTCTTCGTACCTCTTGTAACAATATTGTTAAAAGATAAGTACTTTATTTAAGGAGGCTCATTCATCATTTTTTTAGCTGATATTAGAGAGACACTGCTACCCATCTGATTTGTTTCCCTCAATCGTCTTTTATGACACTCCACTTGTGGGGTGATATGGGGTAGTGGATATTCTTACACTGCCACCGCATCGTACCTCCATCATGTATATTGTATACCTAACATGAAACAATGTACATATAATCAATTTAATAATTAACTTAAATCAATACGGTTATTATACCGTTGAACTCCTAAGCACAAACCTCCTACTCGTATACTCGTATATTTGGTAAATTTATGAGGTATATCAGAGGGTTTTAAAATGTACAGCCCTGCAATATTGAGTGTTGATTGAATGAAGCTTATTTGATTGGTGCTGTGGGGGAACATATTTGGGTTGCCAATCACTTAACTGAAATTTAAGAGCATAAAAATGCTTTAAAATTTTCATGAGCCACAACTCTCGATGTTAAGTAAAAGGCAACAGGTCATTAGGTACGTACGTGTTCAGGCGCATCCATTACGTTTATACTGTGAGAGAATATAACAATACATTTACTTGTTTAAAAATGTACATATCTTTATAAAGAAAGTAGTTACCAAAAGAAAAATACTGCTTCACTGATAATTCTGTGAAGGTACATTGTACTTGTGTTTACACAAAATTGAATAAGAAAATCACGTATTCACGACGTCATAATGTTTATACAGATAATAAATTGTTTGTTTCTTTTCAGGTAAGTCCAAATATCAACGACGAGTTGGCTCCTTAAGTCCGAAGAAAATATGTAAGTATTGTATTGTTGAAAGAATAATACATCGCAGCTTCACTAAATTGATTAATTATAAATTTGGAATTGACAAGTGACATCCGTTATAATTAGCATAGTATAAATCGATATGAACAGATTAATTTACTTTATTAATATAATATAAATTAATATTCTTTAAAATTTATACAATAATATCATATACTATCTAAACAAAAACGTACCGAGCCTTCGAGCATTAAGAGAATTAGATATTCTAGAAACGTATTGGCTTAATAATAAAACAATGACAGTAGCGGAGTAATAATGACGTGTAACGCACCATGTGCAGCGGGGAAGCCGGGCCACTAACCCATTTATGCTCCGTGGGCGTAAATTGAATTACGCTCAATCGGCATGGACAATTCAATCGTACGATATATAACAGTCTTTTATTGTAAATAGTGGCTCACACGCAACTGGCCCTCGGGCTCCTGACGGGATCGAAACGAATGTTAATCCAATTTGCGGCTGCGGGTTACTCCAGTGTGCACTCATCTCGATCAGTTTGTTTTGTTTTATAGAATCGTAATGTTTCGTTTTAATGCAAGCTTTTTCATTGTTTTGATTCGGATAAATTGCATTACTTTTACTACTTAACCGTTAGTTAGTCCGAAATTCTTAGATCAGCAAAATTTTAAGACAAACAGTCATTTCAATACGTGTTGTTACTTAGTTTTTGAAAAAATTATTGAGCCATAGAAGCGCGTAGCTGGGTACAGCTAGCTTTAAATACAATTTTAATTTGCTATTGATGGAATATAAAAATGTATTTTTAAAGACAACATTTTCAAAATATAGTCAATTCCAGGTTTTTATTAAAAATTATTCGCTTACTTATCCATTGTTAGCATATTTTGTTTATTTTATAATATGCCTCCGAACTTAACAGACAGCTGTTAGCTGTTACGTTAACTCAACAAGCTACACTTGCGATCTTAATAGGATATGAAGTATTTCAAAAGTTGCTACGCCTCGGTGACTTGAAATTAAGATCTGTTCACTGACTAAATTCTATTGCAAACTAGTCTCGTAAAAAGTAATGATTCTTCGTAAGTGAATACGGATGTAGAGCTAGACAAAATAAGAGAAGAAATTCCGCACAATAAAGATCTTTAATATCTGAAACTAGACTGGTATCAATAAATTTTGTCGTGAAATTCTTAGTATGTCAGTTAATACGTCGCGTGACGTGGCTTTTTGACGAATGAGTGTACACGTAAAATGGAATTTAGTTAATTTGTGCATCGAACGAATAGAATTGAATCTCATATGAATCGATTAACTTTCATTTTTTGGCACAAAAATGTAACTGATCATAATTGCACATGATTCATACTGTTCTAAGTGTCTACAAACGAATGAGTTTAAACAGTTTGTAGGTCGCGCAGTAAAATACTGCAGAAATATTATTTTTTCTGATAAAGTCATACTTCTATTTCATATCTTTAACAAACTATATTTTATAACTTCTGTGTGTGGTCGATTCATTGGAAATAACACAAATGAGTACACACGCTCCCATAGGTTATTGTGAAGAATATCACACGACTTTTATCGTACTCTTGCAACTAAAATAACTTGAAACGTATAATCTTATCTTGCACTTGAATGTGTCTGTTTATAAAAGAAAACGTTTATCGTTGACGCTTAGATTGTTTTGAAACTAACGAAACTGACTGGATTGACAGTAAGGATTACATCTTTCTTTGTTTTTTTTTTCTTATAAATAACAGCTGGTTTTTTCTCATTATAATATTCCTTTGTAGGAAATATTGAAACAGCTTGTATTCAAACCATATTAAAGCCAATTATTTATCAGTATTCACTTTATCGTTCTTGTGTTCATTGATAATTGCGTTTGTTTTTACCAAAAGTTTGATATTACTATCAAAAAATTCAACCATGTTATTAGATAATATGTAATTTTTTTATTACGGTATATCTTTATTTGACATAAATAAATGTGTCAAAAATATAACAAACGATTACGAATATTTTTTTCTTATCTCTTCAATATAGTTCTAAATATTTTAGACTGACGTGTGACAAACGATACTATACTTTGATAAACAGATTTTAGGTATTCGTATATCCATTGGAATTTTGCTTATACATGCTCTGCTTGCGCAACTGAAACAATGGTATGACTTGAATAAACAAAAAACTTGAAACGCTTCATATTTATGAGAATATTATTTAGAATATTTTTAATAGGGCAAAAAATACTCTGTCATACAATGACAGTGTTTGCGAAAATAAAACAATAATTTTAACAATCCTTATTAACAGGATCTGCGTAAGTTACCTTAAGGGTAAATATATTGTTAGTTTTTAATAAAATGCATAACAAGAAAAATGCATTTATAGGATGGAGGCGTCTGTATAATTTGGGTTTTTAACCGAGTTTAAAGAACGAGGGGGTTCTATATTGGATGGGCATTATGGACCTTGAACTTTTCTGACGACCCTTTGTCCTATAAAAAATCCTTAAATTCGCAATTAAAAAAAATATTGAGGGTTACGTATCGGGATAAAAACTATTCTATCTCTCAACTTGGAGCATGCTCGCTTTTTGGTACACATATACAAAATTTCATTAAAATCGGTTGAGTGATTTCACAGATTAGTGTGAAAGGACATCGTGATACGGGATTTTTATATAATAAGTTAATAAGATATTATTCGCGGAAATGGCTAAACTGATGAAATATTCTAAAAATTATATATTCAAATACTAATACTTCAGGCATTGTCTAATATATATTTGAAAAGAAAAATTCTATTTATTCTGCTAGCGATCTGGCCCAGCTTCGCGCGGATGATTTGTGGATCTCGACAACGGCACCATCGGTCCAAATGTGAACCTAAACCATCGAGGGACCCATTCAAACACACACAAATAATTGCATCAAAATCAGTTTTTGAGTTTTAGCGAGACTGACGGACAGCAATTGACCTACTAAGTTGACCATTCTAAAATCAATAACGCTAATAGAAAACTATAAAAATTCATTAAATCAGCGGTAAGTCACATGAATATCATGAGCCTTTATCATACAGATATATCATTTTTTTTTAGTTCTATTTTTATATCCACACTACTATCTGGCCAGACAAACTTTGTTATGCCCTTTCCGACAATCCTTTGTCCTTTAAAAAATCTTCAAATTCGCAATAAAAATATTGAGAGTCACTTATCGGGATAAAAACTATCCTATCTTTCAAGTTGGAGCAAGCAACAAATTTTATTAAAATCGGTTGAGTGGTTTCGCAGTTCATCGCGGACAAACAATGTGACACGTAATTTTTATATATAAAGATTTAGACGTCGTACTAATTGTTACCTTAAACATGATGAAAGGGAAAAAAATTAACTAGAAATAAAATATAAAAACCGACTTATAGGAGTAAAATGAAATATTTTCCATATAATAGCTGACCCGTATGAAGAAGCTCAAAGTCGCTCAGCGAACCATGGAGAGAGCTATACTTAGCGTTTCTCTGCGTGATAGATTTAAAAACGAGGATATCCGCAGTAGAACCAGAGTAACCGACATAGCCCAAAGAATTAGCATGCTGAAGTGGCAATGGCCGGCCATATAGCTCAAAGAACCAAATGTGACCACCTGGCAAGACATGCAGGGAGTCAATGGAAGCAGGTGGCTCCGGACCGTGCTTTGTGGCATTCCTTGGGGGCCTATGTTCAGCAGTGGACTTGTGAAGGGCTGTAATGATGATGATGAATAGCTTCTGTAATGAGGGCCTTAATTCTTCGATACACTCGCTACGTCTCAGCATTGCATAGTAACTTTATTTTGCGCCATCGTGCAAAATGCAAATCGCACAAAATTCAAATCAACATGCATACTTAATTTTTACTTGATGTTTGAAACTAACATAACGTGGCATGTAGCCACTGCATCGAGGATGCCAGTAGGCCCCGTTGTGGGGAAGAAAACACTAGAATTCACATTCTAAAAACCTCTAGCTAGAATATTCTTGATATCCAAAATGACTGACTTTCGTACACATTCTTATGATTCGCAACTTGAAGTAACGATTTATTGCATTTTGCCTTGATCTTGGGAGTGACTTACTTATTAGACTTATATGACTGATTTGTTCTCTTCTTGAGAAGAGTGGCTTCACCCAGTGCTTTATATTTCATTAGGTTTTGTTTGTTTTTGAATGCTACAACATGCTACGCAGTAACATACGAAAATAAATCGTCCATTGGCGCGATATTACCTAACGCTACTAAAATAAATCATAGAACATTTAAGGACGTGTAGACACAAAAACGATAGGTATGATCTATGAAGCTCATCGAACAAGTATCTGCGTACCATTAAAATCAGATGGCAATGAATTGTAAGACCAATGACTAATAAGTTCCGATCAGTCAGTTCTGGTCACACTACTATTGGGTTTTAAAAGGCATAGTAATGCGAGTTGTTAACAAAATATTTTTTGTACTTGGTCCTCGGTTTTGACGTTCATAGCATAGAGCCCGAGCGACATCGACCGTGAAACCGCTTCCGCCGCAACTTCCGCCTCCCGCCACAAATTATCTGTAAATCTGTTATCCAAATCGTAACCTACAGTTGACATTATATACCAGACTTTGTACTATAAATCAATGTATTTTTAAACTTTTACTTTTATTATAATTTTTAATTTTTCTATTATGAAAGAAACTTCTAGCTAGCGATAGGTAGGCTTCTTAAATAAGGAGTCCATACTGTTAGCTATAACCCTCATATCTATTTCTGCTGCTAAACTGAATTAAACATTTCGTTATACGTATTTTTTATTTCCCTAGTTTTGACAGACAGAATTTCTTAGGAGTAGTTCATACTCATCAAGCTGGGCAAGCGAACGGAAAGCCGTTCATCACTAGTCTATGAGATTATCAGTCTAGCTGCAATACGCCGGTTTTAACGCTATCTTGACCGACTGGTCTCTAGAGCCTAATAAGTCAGTCATACGGGTACTGCTTCAGGTAAGGATGACATATCGAGTTAATTTTTCATGGACAGCCCATGTGAATTGTACTGGGGAATACATTAAAATTTATAATATATCCGATATAATATGCATCATTGATGAGACAATTTTTTCAGAATACTTTCAAAAATGTTGGATTTATTAACATTTTCTATAGCAGTAGCTTTCGGAATCATTAGTGTTGCTGTTGCTTATTGTTTAGTTATGCAAAAACCCAGATCTAAATATTTACATAAGTGTAGTCTGTTTGTAATACTTACAGACCTAATTAATTATTAATGATATCAAACAGTTATATAAATCTTATCATAACAAACTTACTCAACGCGGTGTTTTATTTCTCCATATTATGTTATTTCTAACATTAAAGAATTCCATAAGTGCAGCGAGTTATTCTCCTATTTTTTTAGTAAAAATTTGTAAATAAACGAATGTTTTTTAACATAATTCTGAAGCAATTAAAATCAAACTCGGTCGTCTAACAGCATGATTACAAAAACAAACAAATCATCTAGAGGAAAACTATAGAAAGTCGATACAGATGATGTCAAACCACGAGAAACTAAAGACACAGTCGAAAGTCGCAAACACTGATGTTCTGATTCTGAAATGTGGTTATATCACATCATGTGACATACTAGGGACGTTCAATAAAAAGTGAGAATTGGTTAGTATGTAGCAGGGTATTGTCTATGCTTAAAATTACTTTTCTATAGGAATATCTTCAAATCTCTGTCCTTTTAGTTATACCACTCAAAATAATATGCTCTCAATCTGGTAACTGTGGAGGATTCTTAAGTGTTTCAAAGCGAACATCTCAAATTGCAGCCATTGCACAAGACTCGTAAGCTGAAGCGTTATCTTAATGCAACAAAACAATATTTCCAAGTATTGCTCACTAGTTTCCACGGATCTAGTAGCTCAACTTTTTTATTTGATTTGCATACAAAGTGCATTTAACAGTAGTTCCATGACCATCATCATCATCATCATTACAGCCCTTCACAAGTCCACTGCTGAACATAGGCCTCCCCCAAAGAATGCCACAAAGCACGGTCCTGAGCCACCTGCATCCATCGACTTCCTGCATATCTTACCAGGTCGTCACTCCATCTAGTGGGGGGACGCCCTACACTTCGACTGCCGGTACGAGGCCGCCACTCGAGAACCTTTTTTCCCATCGGTTGTCGGTTCCTCGAGCTATATGACCGGCCCATCGCCACTTCAGCTTACTAATCCGTTGGGCTATGTCGGTTACTCTGGTTCTACTGCGGATATCCTCATTTCTAAGTTATATATAGAGAAACTCTGAGCATAGCCCTCTCCGTAGCTCGCTGAGCGACCTTGAGCTTCCTCATCCGGCCAGCAGTGAAGGACCACGTCTCAGTTCCCTAGGTCATCACTGGCAACACGTACTGGTTGTATAGTCTCGTTTTCAAGTTTTGAGCGTCCGGGAAATTTCGTTCCATGACCTATATATTCAATTATTGCCACCCCTGGATTATCCCAGAAAAAAGAGGCCATCTTACCAGCGGAAGGACTCGCATTAGGTGTTTTAGGAGTTGGATGTGATGGTCTTTTCCAAGTCATAGATTGTAATTTTGTTTTGAAATAGTAATGGTGAAGCCACATTTCGTTCAATGTTATAAATCAAGCGAAAATACGACTAGAATATTATTGCAACATATCCAAAAAATATCTCGTTTGTTTCTGGCATTGGTAAGCATCCGAGTACCCATTGTTTTTTGTGCTTTTACCAGTGTCGAGTAATTCAAAATTATCGTATCAAATTATTATAAAATAATTTGTTCAAATACTTTCTCATTCCTTCCTTCTTTCCACATTGTGGAGTTTTCGGAAGATTTTGACAACAGCTCAAGCAGCAGATAGTCGATGACGACTGCTCAAGTTTATAAGGCGGCAAAGCGGACCAAATTGTTTGAGGTTAGTTACATCAATATCAGAGTACTTGTTTGTCATTTATTCTCATAATTCACATGCGCAGACACAAAATCGTATTACTTTTCCGCTTAAGACCATTATCTAAACAATAAAACAGAAGCCACAAGCCGCCGGCGTCAAGTTCTCGCCAAAAACCCGATATTCCAGAGTTACCAGCCAGGGTTTACATTTTTAAACAAGTACCAAGTGTTAATAGTACGCGTTCTCTTAATTCCGCTTGTAATATAAACAAGATCAAAACCTCATATATGATAGGGCCCACTTAGAAAGTCCACATATAAGAATATTTACATATTATATAGCTCTTGACAAGACTATTAATTAGTCGTCTACATAAATATACATAATATTATGTTAATATTGTTAGACAGACAAGTAAGCCGTGACCCTATCAAGCCTTTTTTGTATCAGTATAACTTCACTTTACATTTATTTTAAACTCAATATGATTGGATGTGATACTCAATACGATTACAGCGATCGCAAGAATGGTTATATTAAGTCAAGCTAAGGGAAAAGACCATTTCGGGATATACATTTATGAGCTTATGATGATGATTTTAACGTATAATAAAAGATTTCTTATCTTAAACATTTTATTTGCTTATTTTTTAGCTGTATTTTTTATAATTAAGATATTTTTTCAAGTAACACTATCTAACCTCTAACAACGATTAAAATCAATTCACACGTACTTAAAAATTGTTTAGAAACAGCGTCGACTATATCCTTAACCTCTATTACGACCTTTATTTTTAGATTGTTAATGTATTTGGAACCATCTGTTTACTCCTTTGGTAGCTTGGAGAACAGAAACCGATGTTAGTTTTGTTTATTTTAATACGAAGAGAGACGTCTTTCTACAGAGACCAGAGGTTGCGGGTAGACCTTTTAATTTAAATACTGCTTTAAAAATATTTATTTTCAAATTCAACAGACAGTAACTCGCCGCAGTATTATATTATATTATACGTGAATAATTTGAAACTCACAGACTATGTTGTTTGTGCACGAGTAGAAAGTGTCGACCGACAATTTGGCAAAGTTTCTGCAACCTTATGAGACGTGGCGTGAATGCTCATGAATGATATTGTGCGGACCGATTTTAATCCGCTTCGCCGATAAACAACTGGATCACATGGGTCTTTAAATTAAGCAGTGAAAGTCTCAGAACAATCAAGCATTCTCTGAAGTGTCACTGAGACGAAAAATAGATGTCATCTTCGAAGAGGCTATGTTGCAATGCTTTTGTATTTAATGATTGAACTTTACGTGGGGAATGTCTCACAGCTTGTAATTACATTGGCTCCCTATACCCTTCGGACCGGAACATAGCAGTGCATGTACTGCTGTTTGGTGGCATAAATAAAAGTTCTAAATTTTTGTTTCTTTTTTGTTTGTTTGGTTGATTTGTTGACCAAAAACTGACAAGAAAATAATTTCATAACAATGAAACAGTAGCCTAACGGTATCTGCTGGAGGTAAAAAACTATGTTTGAAATCGTTTTAGTCAACCTAGACTGTCAACCAAGGCGCGAAGTAGTTCCTATCATTATATAGTTGTCTATATAACATAAAATAGGACATACATACATTTGACGGTAATGTATACCTTGCAACGAAATTAGTTAACGCGAAACGACAACGTCGTGATTTATTTTTATCTTGAGAGCACCGACCCAGCGCCTTATACAAACGCCATTCACGGCGCAAATGATTCATCGTATTGTTCGCGCCTACGCTTTCGTTTCTATTCCATATGCAAATTAAGTTCTCATTTAAATCTTTAAAACTTTACACTCATTTATCTCGGTGAACCACATTTTACCGAAAACGATATCTTTTGTGCTCGACGAGTTGTTAACTCGTAAAAAGTGACACACTTTTCCCCTTTGTCAATCTTGTTTTTGACGACACGACTGTGAAAAAGTTATATGAATCGTATCTGTTTCCGGTTCGCGATTAAAATTGCCGTGAAACTTATAGCTTAGCTGTCGTTCATCAGACGTGACAAGATTGTTTGTTTGACTAACATAAATAGCTTACGGAAAAGGCGCATGGTTCGCTAACATCTGCGACGGATGGTAAGGTATACTTCTGTTTTCAAAAATATCTGTTAACACTGATTTGTATCCGAATGTTAACCTTTCTCGATGTCTTTTTATTATTACATCTTTAATAAATATTATGTATTTACGCACTTTTGGATCGATGGTGACCAGTGGATTATGAATATTCTTAATTTTGCTGTATGCAACAACTGAAGTGCAGACGTAAGGGTCATAAACGTGTGCTCTTCTTGTCGTATCCAGACAACATGCTTTGAATCTTCATTCACCTTATATGGCCATTAAATAAGCAGTAAAACAGGAAAAAAAAATTGAGAATATTTTAGAAACCAGTAAATATGCATGCACCATAAAAGTATTCGCAATAATCGATGCAAATAAGGAAATCGGAAATAAGTACATACAGAGTCACACAAGCAATAAGGCCCTGCTTGACATTACATTTTTTTATTTACGGCGGTAATTCTGTATTTAAAAAAATCTTGTATGTCATCTACATTGAAGTATTAACTTTTATTCAGAGGACACCTCTTCCGGTGATTATTTAAACCCTTCTCTAAAGCCTTCTCTATTAAATGTATGACTCATGTATGTATAGTGGGGTCCGGCTTATTGACTGCACTCATGGGTCGCTCGCCGTCTTACTTACATCAATTATATCATTTGATCTTTTATGGCAGAGAGCAGCTGTTGGCGCGTTTCGTTCGTGTAATGAATCCTTGTTTGACTCCGAACCGTGCTGTCTTCGACCGTAATGTATTTGTTGGGTAACATCGCGTTACATCAGTTTCCTTGATGTTTTCATTGTGTTGGTTTACTTTATACCAACTGTGTGAGTTTTTCTAGTCGCAATTTTATCATCAAAATAATATGACGTATGGTTTACCCATGTATCCTCTAGGAACGAAAATAAATACTTATTTTATATATATATATGCATATATATATATATATATATATATATATATATATATATATATATATATATATGTTCGTGTATATAATTTTAGTCACTTTGGAGGATGGAAGGTAATTAGAATTTATGATAATTAAAAATATGTAGCGGGTCGTTGCAGCTATTTTAAATAATTCGTATTTGTCTTTAAAGTTTTCTTGATCATTCACATTCTTATTCCCTTCAAACACTTGTTTTTAAAGTTTTTTAAGTTGTAAAATGATGAAAAGAATTTAAACCCATGTTATTTAATTGCTTAATAGTATTGTAATACGTTAACATATATAGGTAAGTTGTAATGTAATACCACTGTATCAAGAAAAATTATAGAATGTAACAAAAAAAATTACTAAGTTTTATTTCCTTTTCTGCCTTAGAAGGCCCTTTAGGTAGGTAAGATAATCTTACCATATTCATCGGCTAAGCAGAGCATCCAATATACTGTTGTATTACGTTTGAGATATAGAGAACATAAAAATTACAGGCTAAAAGACATCCATCTACATCCTCAGATGACAACGCACTTGAAGCCTTCTTTCTATAAAGTCAATGCAGGTGTACATGAACTGCATTATCCGTTTAACTGTCAAAAACTGTCTTTTGCGTAGAATTTATATTGTTTCAATGATAGACACAGAAGAACAGTGAATCCTGATTTAAATTCCAGGAAAGTCAGAACCGTTTACCTCCATGGTCCTCAATATGTTGATATCGTTCTATCGTAATATTAGTTTTAATGTCTTAAATACATGCCGCAGAAAAGTTGAAAAGATAGAAATATTAAATGCTTATTTTTCAAAAGGGACTAAAAGATACATTTGACTGATTTTTTTTTTTGAGATTTAACTTAATATAACATTAATTACACATGTCTCATCAGACGCCATATGCTAAGAAGTTATTATTGTCTACAATATCCACATGTACCATATGTTCTTTATGCGTTCATAATGAAACTGCTGGCACAGATTAGCTTTTATCTTTTCTGTGTTCCCATTTAAAGGAATTGCCATTGGTTGGTAGTTGGTTGATTGGTTGGTTGTTGCTATGTGTCTCACTTCCGTGAATTCCTTATTCATAAAGTTGTGTTGAAGGTCCCTAAAGATTTCCCCGTGAAACAGTGCAGTACGCCTTCTGGTAAGTAGTTTGCGATCGAAACTACTACAATTATGTCTACTGCAGTAAACATACATAAAATTATAAATAAAAAAGAGGGCGGACCCCCGGCTTCACACGTGTGATTTCTGGATCTCAACTATAGTGCTACCTACCGGATCCAATAATTGTGAACTTAACCCATCCAGAGGGACCCACTCACAAAACATTTAATTGAAATCTGTCCAGCCGTTCTTAAGTGATGATTCCATACATGTAGCAATCGATTTTAATTTTTGTAGATATTGATCGATCATTAAACGAATATTATCATAGGCGCTTGCTTTTTACACTACCCAGTATCAGAGTAGCTGTAAAAATGATTTTCTGAATGTGATTTATATAGGTACGTTTATAGAATTTCAGAACATGAATTTATACTTTATTTTAATACCAGAATGATGTTCAACTTTGGCAAGTCATTCCTTCAATTTGCGTTCGCGTATCTAAAGCGACCTAAAATAACTGAAAACGACAGTTGGAACTTTTAGTGTTCACTTAGAGCGCGGGGTTTATTATTTCTGTGTAACAGGAGTAGTAAGTTTACTGGCAAAATAAGGTTGTACGGTATTTTTATATGTTTGTTAAACACTAAACATGCCAAACGCAGGTCGCGCCTGTCCTTCATATATAAGGTTAGGTGTAACGTGAGTGCGGGATGGTATACTTTTGATATAGCATAAGGATGACAAGTTACACAGTCAACCTGATGGTAAGTGTTTGCTGTGGCCCATAGATATCTACATCTATCCTCGTTTGCGAATCAAAATGCAGATGCGTTGTCAGCCGTGAGGACTAAGGTGGAATGCCTCTTTTCCAGTAAAAAGGGTCTCCCTCACCATACGAAACACAGCAACATTAAGCTGCTATTTTACACCGGTATTCTGTGAGAGCGTGGTCCTTTCATTTTCATTTTAGCTGCAGCATGGCTCTAGCACGTATAAAATTTGAGTAAAACCGTGCGTAGCGTTTGGAATATTATGCTCTCTATATGATACCTACTTTCGATTTCCAATAAGTAAGCGAGGATCATAAAATGCAACAACTCTGTAATGAAATATCAATAATACCAGCAAATTATTATGCTTATTCTTTATTCTTGTACTTAAAGACTCTAATTTAATATAAAGTTTTCAGCCGGTAACGGCAATTTATTGCAACTTCAGGATATTTTTATTCTAAAATAATAAATCAAAACTTTATTGAGCTGTCTTTATTTATGTAGTCATTCCACATTCGTTTTGTAAAGTTTAACTTGTACCATATTTTTTATTTCTACGTACGTATATGTTTAGACCGATGTTTGTAAATAATATAATAATCTAAAATCAGTCCTTTTTCAAAGCAATAAGGACTTATTCATTAAACGTGATTTATCTGTGTTCATTTTAAGTGGTAGTTGTTTCTACCGATTGTAAAATAGTTTTTGTTCAAAAATCAATCAGTCAAGTCTCATATCGTGTAGTACGTTCAGAATTTGTTAGTAAAGTTTACCTATTAAAAATGCTCTGAAGTAATTTTTGTTGTTAAAATGAAGTGTTGTGTGCATAGAACCGTATCTTTTCGCCGTTATTTGCGCGCCGATGATCTATCGCCACGGAACACGCTGCGGTCGCGCCGGATGGGTCACGTTTTACTTGCATTTACATCATAATAAGTGGAACTAGTTCACAACGTTATTTGAATAAATAGTCAATATCAAAATAGGGGTGTAAATTCCATTTACTTTTCTAGTAATTGGTGCATGGTGTGCGGATACGTTACTATGCTTCTCTCTGCTATTCTAAAATCTATCCTTTTTACAATAACCTTACCTGGTTTAAAAACTGAGCGACGAGCATGCAGCGGGGCGAAACGTTCGGCGGGTATGATAAACACGCCAAGACGCCATACGCTCTGCCAAACCGCCACTCAGGCCTGAGTGATGTTTGCGGTAATTCATTATGTTATGATATACGAGTAGGTAGGTAAGATTATTCTGTTTTACTTTCTTTGTTTTCCGAAAATACAGATCATTAAAAATGTGGCTTGTAGTTTGTTAGTGTGAATTCTATAAATACTGTAAATAATTATGTAAATAAAATAAATTACTTAATAGCAAAATCTAACTTATTTAGGATATATGTGTAAGCTGAAGATTTATACTAAACTATTAATTTCGTAATACTGACATAAGTAAAAATGACCTGATAATTACTATCTTTGAATTGTTAATTTTTAATGATTGATGCCTAAATTAGCAAAGCGGATACCACGATGACCGTCTACGCTTGCAGTAATTAAGCATATCGTCCCATTGCTTTCACCTACTCATCATTATTTTATATTTTCTAGCAATTTAGTAAAAATTAAATCATATCTCGACGACATATTTAGACCTATGGGGTCAAGTATTACATAACGCAATTTTTGAAGATTTTTGACCTTTCCAAGTGATCATTTTTACCTAAACGTCACAATTATGTTTCGCAAAGTACCGGAAAATCGCTAAAATACCTTTGTTGTTGTTTTAATTACGTTTTCGGTAATAATAAATAAAACAAGATAATTGTTTAATTTAATTATTCATTTACGTAACTCATTTGACTCTTTTAAAAGTAATTTCTACTTTCATATCATATTAAATTTCAAATCAAATCGTAAATTTCTTAATAAATATGTTTTCTTATAAAAAAATAAAATAGAGGCATCTTTTTATCGGCCCTTAGGAAATTACCAAATTACTGCAATATAAATGTTTTAAACAATAACAGTTATCGTTATTTTTAAGTACGTGGTTGGTAGCAACAAAGCAATTTATAAGTTGCGACACTATAAAAACTAAAATCCGACATTACTTCGGAATGTTATTATGATACGTACCATTGATATCAGAATCTACATGTTACAAAATGATGTTGCCAGTTATGGTAAAATGAAATAGCAATAAAATAGGCGATTATCTGGACCAGAATTCGAAAAATAGATTTAATGCTTATTTTAACGATCCGTCGGAATGTTCTTTAAATGCTATTAAATTATAGTTTTATTCATGATTTGAATTGCTTATATATACAGGTAATATTGGGTAATAAATTAGACATAATATCTATGTATTTACGTAAGTCGCGGTATTACTGTATTTCGTTATCATTGAGCAGTTTATTTTTTAAATAATTTTATCTGTTATGAAAACTTTTACTACCAGTTCATTTTGTCCCATAATTCACAGTTAACAAGATATTAACTGTAAAATGATTAGGTTTAAAGAGTTAAGACTACATTTTTGTGATTCTGTTTTACTTGATGCTTAACCAACGAAAATACGATATTTGCTGATAAATTTTCAACACATAATTTTATGATTTTGTATACCAATAAATTCTTATATTGTATCAATAACTTAGCAGGGTGGTTAAAATTGAATTCATGCGCTATTTTATTACTGACTTACGATAAATATAAACAAATTGAGACTTCACATTTAATTTACTAAGAAAAAATTCATAGAAATTTAATAAAGATTCAATCTCAATAGACTCGAATGAATTCATAAATCCGAACGATTTACTTATTCTCAAAACATAAAACTCGCTTTATTACATTGCACATTATAATGCTGCAGTAAATTATGATATAATAGATCAATAATGGCTACCGTTTTTCTCTACCGGTTCGATCGGAAGCATTCGCCGCACGAGATGGACCATTATGAAGTCGTATTTCCTTAGCATTATACTTTCCACCGTTTCCTGTTGCTAAGTTTTATGTCAGGTGCGCGGTTGTAACAATATTAATACTATAATATAATGAAAGCTTTCAAGCCGTTAGTATAACTACATAAATTCTCTTCATTAGCGAGATAACCTGAGATGACTTAGAAAACGTGCCAAAGAGCATTAAGACTCCTCTTGTTAACCATTTAATGAATACTTACCTACAATAAAGAATAATTCTGACAAATATTTATTTTAAATATCTTTTTAGGTATTAATAATGCTAACAAATCAACGCTCTATATATTTACGAGTATTTGGTTTAATTAACAGCGAATTTAAAGATAATCTGCAATTTAAGTTAAAAAGTTAAATTAAGTTTAATTTTAATTAAGTTATAAGTTTAACTATGTAATCATTTCACATTTACAATATTAGGTCGTTATTGTCGCTTTCTTGAATCTCCTCTACGAGTACTCTTCTCTTCTCCACTTTAAACTGTCAATAACTATGCTTTGACTTGAAGTTTTAAATTCAAATGAATTTAATATTCGAGACATTTTACTCCTTTTTGAAAATTTGTTTTTCATTTGTTTTTTTTCAGTTTTTATTTTTCTGTAATATGAAATGTACAACGTTCTTCAATTGAATATAATAAAAAAAATATGTAGTGTAATATAGAATTTATAGCTTCGCACATCGCGACAAAACTTGCGAAACCATCCATACCACTTGGATGATTGGCTGGCTGATCAAGAAAACATCTTCTAAATCGCACAGTGGAGTCCACCACTGTGCGATTTAGAAGATGTTTCTTCCTCGCACAACTTTCTTGTGGGATCGATTGCCACTAGCGATTTTTCCAGACCAATACGACTTAGGGACCTTCAAGAAAAGAGCCTACTCCTTTTTAAAAGGCCGGCAACGCATCTGCAATTCCCCTGGTGTTGCGGTTGTTAATAGGCGGCGGTAGTCACTTACCAGTGAGCCGCATGCTCGTTTGCCCCCTCTCCTATAAAAAAAACTTGCTAAGTTTTAATAATCTAAAATCTAAGTTTTACGTGATTATATTTAAAACAAGCTTATAATTCCTTAGTTGTTCTATTTTATACATTGTATATAAAACTTGCCAAGTTATAAATTCATATCAAACAACGTAACAAATTTAGTTTTAAAATAACGGAACCGCTAGAAACTTTGCGCCCGTGCAGATGATCTTTAGTTATTGAAGGGTTCATAATAGACATCATGCCAAATTACAAGTATGTTGTTACGTCTAATAGTTTTTGAGTTATGGGCGAGTCGGTGTATTCGAGCAAATAGATTCAAGTAAATATACACAATGTCGGTGCTTCGCCCTTTGCTTTTTTCGACCGTTTCTGACACACTGCTGTTTAAGATAATGCTATCTTTCATTACGTCCCAGACCAGAGACCAGCCTCTAAGTATTTTTGATATTGCGCATGTCCTCGAAAAGTTTTTCTGTCTATTGTTTCTTTTTTATGATCAAATAATGGATCGTTTTGCACATATAGTGACGTTAAAAATCAATTATTCTTCTAAAGTTACTTATTGAAATGTTCAACTGGTGTTTGTAAAACATCAGCGTTTTGTTTAATTTTGTAAATCGATACGTTTCGTTTCGGTTGCAAAACGGTTCTTGAAGATGTTTGCGAAACTTTACACGGTTTATTAAATTCGCTTCGTGCATGGTCTCATGTTCCAAGGAAGCGTTCCGTTATACGGGTGCTTTTTGATTTTAATTATTGTATAGTATGGTCAAAGTCATAAACTTGTGCCGACTTTCAGAAATTAGTTACGTAAGTTAGTTGTATTTTGCTTATGGATATCACTTTATAATAATGCCCAGCTACAGTAGAAAGTAGAGAAATAATGATTTTCTTTTATTGACCGTTGAAAATAGGGGTAGACTGTTCAGTCTGCCTGACTCATAGGGAAGATTTTGCTGTGGTTGCCACGTTTGCAGGCAAGTTGACAACAGCAGTTTTCTACAATTTTGAGCGGTTATTAGGAAGATGCTGCTGCCCATCTTCCTTTTTAATTTCCTTCTGTCGCCTCTTATGACACCCACGGGACAATATGGAGTATTGAATATTCTTACACCGCCACTACACGGTTCTGTGTTAGTTATTATTTATTTTTATTGTTTGTTATTCCAAATTTTAATTATGCTTAATAATTAAATTTTATTTTATATTTAGTTTTTAATTGTTAACTAAATAATAATGGAAAAGATTTTGTTAAGCTCTCGTGACACTTGGAAAGAAATTATTACCTTTTGATGTAGGTATTGGGTAATTCAAAGAATAAAAACGGAAGACACTTGAAAATAACATTCTTATAGAAATTCTATGAAAAGTGGAAACAAAAAGCTTTTGCAATACCCATTCGAAAACATAACACGAAATTAGTTTTGAGTGCTTTTAAGATTCGAAATCAAGTATCAAACATCGCCCGACCCTCGCCGAACGTATTTAGCCACGTCATACTTGAACAACTCAAACCGCTCTCTTCGAGACCTCCAATACAGTTTCACTCCGCTTGTCGTATTTTAATTGTGACTAATTAATTCGGTCTGCTGTGCAAAATTATCAAGGCGGAATTAGCTGTGGGTGCAACAATCTACCAAGCGACCCACGTCGCACATCTGAAACAATAAACTGTGAATGGAAATAAATGCTCGCCTTAAACGGACTCTTCATCCTACGTCTATCCTGTTAATTGGTGTTCTTTCATAGAAAAGTTCAACTGCTTTTTAGTATCCGTTTTGTCTTTGGTCTGATACGCGTCAATTAAGGAGAATCAATTTGACCAATTACGTCATTTTCGTTAAGTGGTCAATGGTGAGTTTTTTAATTTATTTAATAATTATGTTGACTGGCGTAGGCTGTAATGTTGTTTAATACTTGTCTTTCTAAAAGCTTAATTGATTAGAAATTTGTATAATACTACCCGCGCATAGCAGTCATCGGCCGTTAATTTGTGATCGACTGGTTGTTGAATTTGTCGCGCATAATCTTAGAGTATTGTTGAATACTCTAAGCGCATAATACGTTTGGTACATCAAGCGATCAACTTTAGCGCGCATTGGACGATTTCTTACCGACCTGTCAGTACAATAATATGGATTTTATAGAAATAACAACTTTTTGTGCTATTTGCCTCAAAATTCTTGAAAAGAAACGCTGGAAAAATTCGTCTAAATACTGTGTATCCATTATTCTGGCAAGTCCAATGAAGAGCCTAATCATCCGGAAACGCTGGAAAAATTCGTCTAAATACTGTGTATCCATTATTCTGGCAAGTCCAATGAAGAGCCTAATCATCCGGCCCTACAGAGATTTGAATTTACAGGCGCATTTATTTTATTACTGTGGTCTCAAAAATTACCCCAATAATTAATTAGTAAAAAACCCTTCCACCTGGAATGGAATTGTACTGCCTTCAATAAATTTCCCTGACTTCATAATGTGAATCATAAGGAGAAGTCACCTTATCTTTGCATTTTCTTTCGCATCTACCATGGGGAGTGCTCTGAGGAATTGTTCGGATTAATCCCAGCCGCCAAATTTCACGAACGCACATCGCGGCAGAACTCCCGATACCATCCACACCATCTGGATGATTGGCGGTCCACCACTGTGCGATTTAGAAGATGTTTTCTTCCTCGCACGACTTCCTTGTGGAATCGATTACCATCAGCGATTTTTCCGGACCGATACGACTTAGGGACCTTCAAGAAAAGAGCGTACTCCTTTTTAAAAGGCCGGCAACGCATCTGCAATTCCCTCCCTGGTGTTGCAGTTGTTCATGGGCGGCGGTAGTCACTTACCATCAGGTGAGCCGCATGCTCGTTTGCCCCCTCTACTATAAAAAAAAAATGTGAATAAACGCTTTAGAATACATTAATTTTCTTATTGGTTTGTTTCTTTAATTAATCCTTCATACATCTCAGTACCGTGTAGTGGCGGTTTTAGAATATCCACTACCCCATATCGTTCTCGTGGGTGTCGTAAGAGATGACTGAGTGAAACAAACCAGGAGATAAGCAGCAGCATTTTGTTATAACAACTAAATATAAAAAATAAAAAGGCCGGTAACGCATCTGCAATTCCCCTGGTGTTGCAGTTGTTCATGGGCGGCGGTAGTCACTTACCATCAGGTGAGCCGCATGCTCGTTTGCCCCCTCTCCTATAAAAAAAACTGCGGTTACCAACACGCTTGCCAATCGTGGCAACTATGAATATAATCCCCTTAGTGGCAATCTATGGGAAGGCCTATGTTTATGGTGGACTTTATACATATAGGTTGTTACGTTTACGGTACATCTCAGTTATTCATAACGTCATTCAAAATTAATCACGTTTCTTTATATCTTTTTAGTCTAAACAATGCATTTTTCCCTTAACTAGCTATTTTATGAAATACGCTTCGAAAGTTTTTTAGAAACTTGTAAACTGAAGTTAGCACACATTTAAACACATATCAGATCTCGTTTCCACTTATCATCTAGGTTAGAGGTCATCAAAATAGTGATCTACGTAGAAGATAAAAATAGAACTGTTGGTATCAAAAAACACATCACACACCTGCGGATATTTTTCTGTCGCTTGATGCGATTGCTTTAGACGACATCTACATCAGCGACCTTTCCAAATGTCAGCAGCAAGTGGAGTTGCAACACGTGCGCAAACACTAGCAGTGAACACAAAGTAACTTTGGGCTAACTTGGTAATGCATTTACAGTTTTTACAAGGATTACTCGTTCGAATCTCACGACAATACCGTCGATGTAGTCATTATCTTGCATTCTTGTGATACGTTATTTTAAAATCAACACAGATAAGCATTATGATTATTGATTTATAATCTGCCAGTTTTTAATTTTTACTGCCATTTTTTTTTTGTAATAAGGCAAACGCTGACAATATTTATTTTTAACTTGTATTAATTTTAATTCTAACATTTGTGGTACCTTACAAATGTGAAATTATGTGTTTTCAGTGACAAAAAAAATATGGAAGCGTTTTCGAAGATAACGCTACAAAGATTTAAATTCATTATAGTGAACATTCTCTTGTTGTTTTTTTTTTTGTAATTATTTGCTTAAAAACTGCCCTAACTTTCTAAAAAAAATCTCCTACGCCTTTTTGTACACTAGAGACCATAAAAATGTTTGTTGAGTTTTTAGGCTTGAGATTATATTTTAAGAATGAAATATCTTAATTTTCTGAAGAAGAACGACTAGAAAATAGTATATTTTTTTAATAACATGCTATGCAAATATGTTGTGTTGTGAAAAATCCACTTCCCCATATCATATCGTAAGTGCATAAGAGGGAAACTGAAATATAGTAGATACTTTTTTTATACGATAGGGTGAGAAAATAACTTCCTGCTAACATCTTAATAATAATTAAAAATAACTGCGGTAGCTAACCCGCAAACTATGTATATATACTCCTTGTGATTTAAGGCTATTAAAGAACGTTAATATTAAGTTTTATTAAAGAACATAATATGAGTTATTTAATCGATAACTATATATTTATTATTAATGTTAATCTTGAAAGAAAATAGCTCAACACTTATTTCCTGATACTAGTCATTTTCTCGTTATTTTGAATAACCAAAATGAATATTTTGAATAAATTTATAATAATGTTATTATGTATATTTTGAATATACATAATAACAGATCGATAACTGTATAGTAACGACAACGATGACACAAAACGCAAATAAAGAGTTCGTTAATTCTCATCAATATTTCACCATCTAATGGTCACTATACATAAATTCAATGCACGATACTATTGGCTCATTAATAAGGTTTGTGTGTATTTCTTGGAAAATATCACGACTGTTCGAGTGAAGATGATTTGATTCATAGGACATGTACGAGTATTTGAACGCGCATCTCATGTCACGAGTTTGCATGGTTTACCAACTTTTAGAATAAATACTATAAGCTACTAAATTTAATATTTGTTCAAGCTACACGATCAAGTTACACGATTTGTAAATATAGTTAAAGCTGAATATTTTGGACCCATTTCGTCCAGAAATTTAAATGACAGAAAACTTGTCAGAAGGCCTCAGTTTAATTAAAAAAGGGTTACCAATTTAAGATAACGTAGACTCAAAGTACATTTTTGCTAAAAAATTAGGAATTAAATATTTATGGGAAGGCTACAGGAAATTTTGAGTGGGATGAAAAATATTGTTTGATCGGTCAGACGACTTTTATGAACCTCAATATAGCTTCGGTTTTCGTTTTTCAACTCATAATAATATAATTTGTTGTATTATCTAAGATTTTAATTAGATTTTTCTTTTAAATTATTGTTTCCTTTAACCTTGTTCCCAATTAATAATAACATGTGGTCTAGTGATCGATACTCGACGGTCATTCATTAAAATTGATGGTTTGTATATTAAGCAAGCTGTATTTCATTTTCAACCGCACATAATAATTATGATAGCTGCAATATAAAATACAGATATCCTTTTGTCATAAAATTTGAAATAAAAACTTTTTTGTTTTGACATACATTCCACAAACTATTGAAAAATACTTATCTCATTCTGTCAATCCATTAGTAATTATTTGTTGGCAACATTTTAAAATTCTTTAGCAACAATCTCTACTCTGTACGACTGTTTGACCATATGCTATTAAGTGTTTGACATTGGCCTTAGAGTAACATACAAATACGTATATTTACTCTAATTTTATTTTATTTAATGTAAGGTCCCCCGAGGCAAGTGTGACAGTCTTCCATCTCAATTAGTTTTATTTACCTTAAATTACAAAATGCTACTTGTAGATACTATAATACTTGATCAAACAAACAAGCACTTAAAATTGATGTTATGAAACTAAATTGTCGATGTTAAAATCTTACAGAATAGAAGTATTTAAATTTCCATTATAGTTTTAATTAATTTATGTCACACTTGCTATGGGGTTACCATATATGTAACACATATTATCTATACAAATAAATAAAATTGAAATGTCTGTTTGTAATGTCGAAATAACAGCTTTTTACTATATGCATATAAAAGTATATACGGTACTTATAACAAAAACACGATTTTTAACATTATTGTCTGTCTGTCTGTATGTTTGTTCCGGCTAATCTCCGAAACGGCTCGACCGATTTTGATGGGATTTTCTCTGGGAGATAGCTGATGTGTTAGAAGTCACTTAGGCTAATTTTATTTTAGAAAAGGAATTAGGGTTCCGCGCAAAAAAGTGAAACCCATGAAATCCAATCGTAATAAATTACACGCGGGCGAAGTCGCGGGGAACAGTTAGTTTATAATATACTAGCAGACAGTCAGAAAGACACAGACAAACATTTTTAAAATCGTGTTTTTGTTTTTACCGTATACACTTTCATATGCATATAGTAAAAAGCTGTTATTTCGACATTACAAACAGACACTTCAATTTTATTTATTTGTATAGATTTTGGGTTTCTGCACTCCTCTTCCATATAAACTTTAACTATGCCAAAGTCTCACACACCTCCGAACGTAACACACAGTAAGCTTAAAAAGGTTTATTTTCGCTCGTTTCGAAGGTTACCAGTTTTCTCATCATTTATTAATATATAGGTAGATATATTATGTATTTATATGCAAAATTCTACCCAACTTATGTGAATCCGACTTACACGCTTATCTCTAGGTTCCACCTGTCGAGTAGGTTTGGGTTATTATTGTATATATAATTTTTAATCCTTTCTCAGTCAAAGTCAAAACATAATTATTAACTTTAGGCTTGTTTAAATCTCTCATATAAACGTCAATCTACACCGCTTCGCAAAAAAAGCCCTTATCAGAGAAGAATCGACAAGATACTTTATGATTGAATTCGCCACATAACTCCTAAATCGTCTCCTAGGGCAGCCTTCATTTTGACTATAGTAAAATTATATTCAATAACATTATCATTTTTATATTATTATCATAATGAAATAAATATAATCGTACTCTCCGTTGTATAGTGCCAAGAACGCTGGCTGCGTTTCCTCGCTGAATGGCCATACTTTTCTTTGAGCGAGAAAAGAACAGTCTTCTTATCGCCGACGGCGACGACCAGTCGCGGACAGGTAGAAAATTTTTCAGTGATTGTTTATGAAAGACAAAAATAATTTTTTTTAAAGTTTCGTCATTCAACCTCAAGGTGAATGCAGAATGATGGATTATGGAAGACTGTACAAACTTTTATAAGTGCAAGATAAGACCTGAAGCTAGGTGCTTACCATCGATACAACATCGAACATACCCTAAATCAGTCCTTAAATTCTGGTGAAAAATAAATGTGCTCTTTACACATGAAATATCTTTTACGAATGCACATAACATATCATGCAAACTGACAAATCTGTAAAGATTTGTTAAAAAGGTTTTATGTGGTCATCGTGCTGCATTTATCATTATCTTTTAGTGGTAGAGCCACGCGGCAGCTTTGCTGTCGCACGGATGGGCCGGCTCGAACTGGGGTGGTACCACGACCTCATAGAAAACCAGCGTGAAGTAGAGGTTTACCTCTGCGTTTCGCTTGGTGAGTGCAGGTGGCCGGAGGCCCTTTTTGCTGGAAATGAGGCATTCCATCTCAGTCCTCACGGGTGACAACGCATCTACATTTTGATTTGTAATAGAGGATAGATGTAGATGTCTATGGGCCGCAGCAGCCACTTGCCATCAGGTGGACCGTGTGCTCGTTTGTCACCCTTATCCTATAAAAAAAATTTATCATGGTCCATGGTGTCTTAGTAGAAGTCACGCAGCTTCATTTTTGTGAAAAAGGAATAAAGACTTCGCTGATAACGACTTTCGCGCCAAGGTGTATCAATAGATTGTCTTGAATCGTTTAGTGATATACTTTTTAAAAATGTACCGTGGACAGCAGCAAGACATTGGTCCATCTAACCTGGCTCGTGACTGCGTTCCAGACTTCAAAGCTCAAGGCTTGCCCTCGTCTCGTCCAATTCAGATCTAAATCTGTTTGATTACAAAATGTGGTCTATTACGACTTCATTTCGACATTGAGCCTCTAAATTCTAATGAAGGCAGTGTGAAATTCCCCAAGGAGTCCGTGCGAAAATTCATACATTCGTGGACAGGAAGAGCCAACGGTGATCACTTTGAGTATAATTATTACAATTAATCAATCACTAAGATTTCGAAGAATATGTACCAATTATTAGTTTTGTCATTATTACAATGTTTCTTTAAAAATATATGCATTTAATGTACAACATAACTTATGGCCACACTAGGTACATATTAATAGTAACCAGAACACATAAGACACGCTGTTCAACTGGTAGGAATAGTGATCGCTGAACTGAACGTACCAGGTCGTATGTTGAGTAGTATGTTCTTCTTGTTGAATTGAATTAGCTAGGAAACAGGGCAAAATAATAAATATGTATGTATTTATGTACTCTGGTCCAAGGCGCCATTCATTGTCGTGATAAGATCGCTTTAATGACAGTACATAATTATGTAATTAATCTGATAGAACTTCGACGGTGACGGTGACAACATTTGGTCAAATGCGTCAACGGTACTTAGAGTGTGTAATTAGTGCACTGTGGTGCCAACATCGCACCGTCAGACGGACACGTGTGCACGTGCGTATTGTTCGAACGTGACGGCACGCACGTTTCACACGTGCTGTACGTGAAGTACCCAAATTGGATTTCAAACGATAAACAAAAACAAATTTGTTTAGCTGTGGTCTATTTTTATATTGACGTGTAATTTAGTTTGTCGATGTTCGGACTTAGAATAAGTTATTTTGTAAATGTGTACATGTTTGTAATTATATTTGTTTCATTAGTGTACGTTTGAAAGAGACTACTAATTTTCTTAACGTTAATTACTGTTTGCCTAATTTTATTTCTAAAATTTAATAAATATATTGTTTAGTAACATTACATTTTTTTATATTATTTATATAAATTCAATATATACATACATATTTAAATTTATGGAATTAAAAAGTTACAATTAAACGCGATAAAATCCGTAAAATTAGTTTCATTTAATGTGTATGTAGAGTTCACGTAAATATACTCATAGAAATGATTACTATCTTTTTTTATAGAATAAGGGTGACAAACGAGCACACAGTCCACCTGATGGTAAGTGGATGCTGTGGCCCCCACACATCTACATCTATCTTCGATTACGAATCAAAATACAGATGCGTTGTCACCCGTGAGGACTAAGATAGAATGCCTCGTTTCCAGTAAATAGGGTCTCCGGTTCTCTACACTCACCATACGAAACACAGCAGCGTTAAGCTGCTATTATACGCTGGTGTTCTGTGAGAGCCTTGTGGTCCTTGCCCGGTCGACCCGACACATTCGTGCTACAACCATAATGTAGCTGCAGCATGGCTCTGACACGTATACAATCTATATATCTATTTTACTTCTATCGTTTTCCGTATATAATATTTTAAACGAGTGAGTTTCTCTGTCTGGATGTTTGTCGTTTAATCACGCTTTGGCATAGAGCTACATTTAATCATGATAAAGGACATAATATAGCACACATACTTTTTGTAAGTCGTTAAAGTTCTATTAAACGGACAGTTAACAGCTACCTAGTCTTCTATATTATCACCACCATCATAATTTTAACCCAATTACAAGTCTACAACTGAATGGAAGCTTCACTCAAGGAATGTCACAGAGCACGGTCATATAATATATAGTTTTAAAATAAATTTTATTTGTTTGTCCCGTTCCTAAAACATTCATCAGATTACGGTGAAACTTGAGTGAGTTGTCCGTGCGCCCGCGAATACTTCTGACAATAATTTAAAATTAAAAATTTTGTACAGCCGACTTCAATATAAGTTATTTAAAAATAACTCAAAAACTATTAGCTATTAGCTCAGCTTTTTTATAAAAAAAGAACCATCGAAATCGGTTCACCCAGTACAAAGTTATGAGATAGCACACATAAAAAAACATACAGTCGAATTGAGTATCGTCTCCTTTTTGGAAGTCGGCAGAAAAAGTATAGCAAGCAAGCCGGGCACAATTTAATAATATATAAAAGGAGAAGGAGACGTCTCCATACTTTCTTGGGCCCAAGTGTTGACAAGATGAAAGTAGGACCATTTGAAAGCGTATATATTATAAACAATTCATAGCTGGAAATCTAGGAGCTGAGTTATTGTAGCATAAGTAAAAGTGAGATTATCTATTACCTACATTCTAACAGGTCATTAATCACTGTTATTACACTGTAACAGGAATTTTTTCACTATAATTACTTAAAGAAATAAATGCAGGATCATTATAAAATCACCAAAAAAGCTGTGGTTAATAGTGAAACGAAATTGTGAAACGATTAACGAAAGTTAAAACAACAACAACTAAGTGAAGTGAATATTAGGGATATCGATCTGAGATCGATTACTTGAATTCTTGTTGTAACTGTTACTTGTTGGAATTTATGATATTTTGTATTTTTTATTATTATTTTGTAGATATGTACGCAATTTTTTATCTCCCTAGTTAACATAGAAAAATAATCGAAAATAGATATTAAAATGCTCAATTTAATCGAGAATCGATTATATTGCGCTCGTTTCAAAAGTATAAACCAATTAGTTAACTTCAGGCCCAAAAATACCATTCTCCTTTATTTTCCTTGTTCGTTTTCTATGCGTTCCTGTGGTGATTTGTGAGCACAATTTGCGATAGTGTCTGACAAAAAAGAGACATGCAAAGCATGCCGGTCAAGACTTTCATGTCAAAATTAGCTTGATATTTTGTATGTTTGATTAAATTTGCAAATTTATTTTGTACCGTAGGTGGTTGTTAATTACTATATTCTGGAAAAATAAATAAATAAAATAAATGTAAAATATTACGTTTACTGTGGAATTAATAGAAACAATTTCACACGTTAGGATTAAGACATCAACAACCTATCGGAGTTAAATAGGGTTGATACGAGTAGATAGATTACGTGTGAGCTCATTATTTGCTTGTGCGATACGCCGCGGGTGTGTAACGGCTAATACAGTTAAACATAATTACACAACACAGTTACCTCTGATGGGTCAACTGCTTTGTTATAACAACACTCATACAAGCGGCTTGCTAGTAGCTCGTTTCAGCACTTATTTTCTGTCAATTTTGATACTACTTTTGTGTAACTGTTGTATAAATAGCCTTGAATAGCGTATACCTTTTATCGTTGACAGTAACATATAAGAATCTAGTCTTATGCGTAAAAGGGTGTTTCTTCTGCATAGGCCTCCAAAGTCCACGACTGGACATGACCCTCTCCCGTTCTTGGGAGGATACGCCATAATCATCACGCTTGACAGGCGAATTAGCGATCAAAGAACTAGGAACTTACAGACATTGCACTTGGTATACCGCGTCCCATTGCCAGGCTGGATATTGGGACGGCTCCGTGGCGCAGTGGCTTAGCAATGAGTTGCTGCGCTGGGGGCTGCGGGTTCGAATATCGCACGGGACAAGTATTTGTATGGCCTACACATAATTGTTCCGGGTCTGGATGATTGTCCTAGTGCAATTTGTGTTTGTAAACTGCCTCCACGATACAAGTACCACGATATAAAGTTTTTTTTTTAATATTTCATGTGTGACTTAAACGAAAATTTTATATCGTTGTCTTATGAAGGCGACTTTTCTGACACTTTCCATAGTCGCATCTTATGAATACTTATCCATCCACAATTAGCAGTGCACTTATTGTGTTTTAGTGTGATTTGATTGTATCTTTGTCTTCAAAGGTGATATAATAGTGATGCAACGAATACTGACCTGATACGAATACGAATATTCGTATTCGAATAGTAAACATTTACCAAATATTCGTATGCGGCGAATACAGATCACGAATATTTAAAAACTAATATTTTTGTACGCAACTCTAATTATTACTGGCGGACTTGGATAACGCGCGTCGTCGGCGCGTAAAAATTACCTGAGTTTACCCTTAGCCTCAACGACGGGGGACTCCCAAAAATATTTTTCACTGAAACTATGTACAGTCGCCTCGGAAAGACTTTTTTCAATGGCTAGGAACATCCAAACTGAAAAAAGAAATCGCCTAAAACCAGAAAATCTACAAATTTTATGTTTTTAAAATAAAAATTTGACTATTGTAAATTTTAATTATGAGAATAATAGAAAATCATGAAATAAATTAGTTTTTTATTACCATGCCGAGATATTCGTATTCGTTTCGTATTCGCCGAATAGTAGGTTTGATATTCGTATTCGTCAAAGTAGAATTCGTTGCATCACTTGATATAACCTATAATGGCTTTGTTTAAAGCCTTTGGCAGGTACCGTGCGTATGGTCAGCCAAGTACTATTAGGTGAACTATTAGCCTGAGCTATAGCTAGCCTTTATATTGCTATAATGTGTTTAACGTTGTAGATCTGCGTTGCAGCTTTATTATGGATGCTGCACGAATAGGTCGACTCGATCGGGAAAGAACTAGCTCTTACAATACCAGCTTAAAATAAAAACTTATTGCTGCTGTGTTCAGAATGAGTGTAGAAAAGCGGAGACTCTTTTAACGGTAAACCAGACAATTCATCTTAAGCCTCAGAAGTGTCCAACGAATATGCATTTTCATTCGTAGTTGAGGATAGATGTTGATGTATTTGGGCCACAGTATCCACTTACCATCAAGTGGACTGTGTAATCATGCGTGTCCCTTATACTATAGGAAAATATTAAAAGACCAATGACATGAACACGGGCTGATAAATTCTAAAAAAGAAGTCGGCAAACATAATGTAAAGCTAAAGGTATCACAGCTTGATAACTGCTGTAGCTTGATTAACGGAAATATATTAAATAGACCCTCAATAACTGCGTAATTAGTTTTTTATAAAAATGTTTTATGTATCGGTTCGTTTCATAATGCCGATTTGGACGGAGCCAGAAAACACGCAAGCCAGACAGGTAACGCCAAACGTATTTCCGTGTGCGTGAGGCATTTTCAGCTATTCATACTAATGGTCTGATATTTTTTGTATCTCTCAACGAGGCATTTACATCTTTATTACTTAAATTGAAAGGGACTTAAGTAGGATGTAGTTTTTACGTTACAATTTGATTGCTAGTGACGTTCAAGTCTTTGTACGTTAGTTTTAGATAAAAGTTATTGATAAATTATATTTCCTAATTGACAGCAAAGAATAATAATTGGGTTAAATATTTTAATAGTTGTGATATTTTGATTCCTGCTCTTGGTCAGCATTAATTGCCTTATTACAATATTTGGAAGTAAAGACTAGAAATGAGTTGGGGAGGGAGGGGGGGGGGGGGGTGACTCGCACTTTAGGCCTAATCAATTTGAATAGCCTATCATGTAGAGGATGTCATGAGGGTCATGGTTGAATAGAGACAAAAAGTTCGCATTACACTCCTAGGGGTCAAAATGACCAAAATCCAAAAAATTCAAAATTCTTATTTCGGCTATAACTCCGCCTCCTTCGGAGGTTCTTACACAGTCTTCACTTCCCGCATCCCACTAGTTACAATATTATTAATACAGTAGTCTGTAATTAGTCTCAGGTTTAAGTTACAGTCTGTTTCACATTAAAAAGTTCCGGGATAAATATGAGAACTACATACAGGGTACTACATGAGGGTAATAAGGTCACCTTAAACATTGTTGCCCTATAAAACCAAAACTAGTGGAGGACAGAAAAAACAACACAGTCATAGGTATATTAATAGCAAATAAGCTTTGGCAATAAATAGGAACACTATTCGAAAAAGCAAATTTAAAATCTAACTACATTACACAATACTAAATTTGACAAAAATATTTACTATAATGTTAACTGTCAAAATTGCTTCGATAATGCATCGCCCTTTCAACCCTTTATTATTTGATTGACTGTATCACTGAGACATCTGTGTAAACAAGTTTGTAGTTTTTGAGATTTATGAAAGTGACCATATTAACCGGATGACCATAATACCCTCACGTATATAGGTACTATAATAGTATATAAAACATGGAATTAGAATACAGAAGTCCAACTTTGCGAAGACTGTGGCGCCGCGGCCAAGAGATTTCTTTCACCGAGTATAAATAAAACCGACTATCAATAAACCATGTTTTTGTAATAAGACTGAACATGCATATAATGCTATAGGAATGTTATCCACATAAAGTTCTGCCTATTGGAAGTTCAAAATTAGAAGTTCTGCCTAGGGGTTCCTCTGTATCGGTCATCGCTTGCAAATTCCTCATACCCCTAATAAGCACCCACTTATGTGTTTGTTATTACTAATTTTTTTTCATGGTAAGTGAATGCTGTGGCCTATGGACATATACATAAATCCTCGTCTGCGAATCAAAATGCAGATACATTGTCAACCGTGAAGACTAAGATGGAATGCCTCATTCCAGTAAAAGGGGTCTCCGGTTCCTCTACATTCACCATACGAAACACAGCAGCGTAAAGCTGCTATTTTACGCTGGTACTCTGTGAGAGCGTGGTCCTTCCCCGGTCGAGCCGACCCATTCGTGCTACAACTATACAATTAATATAGCCGCAGCGTGGCTCTACCGTGTTGAAAACTGTATTAGTATCATTACTATTCTTCTGAGGCATTCAATTTTAGGTCTCGGAGGTCATTTGGTCATCAGGCCGACTGTCAATTCTAAAGTTGCATAAATAATTGTGCAATTAAATTTTATCTATTTTTATTATATGGTAATATTGTAAACATTATTCATAATTAACATTGCCATAACTATTTCCTTTCGACACGAGGTTACTGGAAACTTGCAATACTTACAAATTACATTTTAATACAAATAAGAATGCGAGGTCAAGCACGTTTCAATTCCATTTTTTTTTATTTTCAAACTTCGTTGTTTTTTTTTATATTGTCTATCTTGTTGATCTAGTGGTTGTTAACGCGAATCGTGGATGTGGTCCAGGGTTCTATACCCCGGATTGGACCAGAAATCAGTTTTTGGATGTTTCTGCCAAGAAACTCGGTAGCAGCCCGGAGTCAGGTAAGTGGCGTATTTTACTCCTGTGCCTCGGAAAGTACGTAAAGCCGTTAGTCCTGCGCCTGATCTACGGTAGCGTCGAATTGCCGTCCCGTCTGACTATGAATGTGATGGATTATAGAGTGTACCCATGCTTACGCACACACTCATTCTCTATAATTTTGTCCTGCACAAATGGCTAGTCTACGTTGAGACTGTCCGATGTGACGGAAATTCAGACACCATACTTACAAAATAAAACCAACGAAGTTTGGTTTTGAACATTCAGATTTATTGTAAGTCTAAGTATTAACTTTTATTTTCTTTAAATTCCCATAGAAAGGTGATTTTGTCGTAATTGCCGCGCTAGACAGGCGATCGCTGTACCTGCATTGCAATTGTGTAACACTGAGGGAAGTCGAGGTTTTCTTCGTTTTGACGTTTGACGTTTGGTTACATAGTTTTGTGTAAACATTTTTACATACTGCTATATTTTAAAATATAAATACAAATAACAAAATTATGTATTTCCATTGGCAACGACTTCCACTAGAGATACACAATTGCACTTTTAACGTTGTGTTCAGGGATAGTTGCCGGTCTTGGTATTTCTATTTACATCCTACATAGATACGTATATATAAGTCCTCAAGGTCCTCCATGCAATTTTAACTCCTGGGTAACAAATCCAGTACTCTCTTTCATCTTCTGTGATTTTTTTTAATGAAAAGTAAAGTCACAGCCTAAATACGTCCTACTAATGGGCACAAGCCCCCTCTCATTTTTGAAATGGTTACGCTGCTCCTGTGCTTGCTGGCGGACTTGAAATATACTCCAAAAATGTTATTTCTCAGAGGTGCCGGTTTCCTTACTGTTTCCTTTCACTGTCGATGGTGTCAAGCAGTAAATCAGCACCCGAATTAGAAAGACTAATTGAATCGCATATTTTGTTATATTTAAAAATCTGTGTCATAGGGAATTCAGTATTGCTAAGTGTCAATTCATTTGACGCACGTAGTATTAATCAGTAAATACCTATGTTCATTTGAAAACATAAATCAGCTTACGTTAATTGTGGTTTGACGCAGGGCTTAGTAATAAATACCTCTGCCACGCGATAGAGATTTATAGGAAGTAGTAACTTGTGGGCTATTTGTTATTCATTCATTTTCACAATTGAATAATAATGATGTTCCTTCACTAGCTGCTCCCCGCGGCTTCGCCCGCGTGTAATTTAAGTTATTTTTTGCGCGGAACTCTAATTATTTTTGTAAAATAAAAGAACCTAAGTTACTCCTTATAACATCAGCAATCTGCCAGTGAAAGTCCTGTCGAAATCGGTTCAGCTATTTCGAAGATTAGCCGGAACAAACAGACAGACACAAATTTCTTAAATGTTGTGTTTTTGTTATAAGAACTGTATATACTTTCAAATGCATTTATTAAAAAGCTGTTATTTTGACATTTGCAAACAGCCACTTTAATTTTATTTATAAGTATAGACTAACGACAAATTTTTCTGTCTGCCACGTCTTATTACTTAGTTACAATTTGTTGTTGCAGTTTTGCTACTCCATCCATAATTGACACAGAAAAGTTATACTCTTATAAAAAGAAAAAATTGACTTAACTAAACTAAAAAGAATACAATAACTTCCACACAATAGCTTCTGGATTCGGTGATAAGACGTGTATCAGAAGCTATTGTGTACAAATTGTTTGATTCTTTTTGGTTTTTGAAGTCGGATGTTTACTTATTATTAGAAGTTTAATTTTTTCACCATTTTGAGTGGTTTATCACACGCTCAAAGTAACAACTAGAATGTCGTCTAAACAGTTACTTATTAATTATTATTTAATATAAAAAATCTGTTCACATTTTGCGCAGATATCGCGTAACATAAAAAAAAACAGTGGAATAGAGAACCTCCTTCTCTTGAAGTGGGCTGAAAAACAAACCTATTGATCTAAATTTGTCTCATGACGAGTGATTTATTAACAATGTCAATAATTTCTCTCTTCCTGTTAACGCCGTCGTGGAAAGGACTTGCCTTAGTTGACGGATCGACGTTGACAGCTCCAGATCACTTGCAACTTTACCTTTTTTCATCGTCGGCGGTGTGGCTATTTTTCTTATTAAAATTTGTTATATACCTCGCATACCACACAAGGTAAAACTAAAGTAAAGTTATCTGAGCACAGGCCTCCTTTCATTTCTCAAAGTCAGTTTTGGGGCAAGAAAATATCTACCGCGTTGTCCCAATGCGTATAAAGGACTTCACATCTCTTCGAAACATATTTTTAAAATTATGAGATATGCATGTTTCGTCACCAGTGTTTAGCCCCTGGGCTATATCACAGCTGTAATAAATAATGGCATATTTATAATAAATGGCAATAATGAAATTGTGTACCGCCGGAGACCATAAGACCTTTCTGCTTTTTTTGAAATAAAAAAAAAGAATAAGAAATAGGGTGATGAATAATCTTAATACCACCACTCCAAAGCAAATATAGGTATTTTGTGTTCGTGGTGTTGTTTCATAAACATCTCATCTTAATCACAATTTGATGAGTATTTGAAATCGTTTGTGTTATATTAATAACTCATAAATGGTCGATGCTCTATTGTTTTCATTGTATCATTCGTCAACGTCTGTTTGTAAATGGAGTATTGATTAAGAGCAATGAGTAAACACATAGTTAGCAATTATCTTCGCCGCTTCTATTGTGCCCATTACGATAACTAAAAAAATATTGTTCACAACGAAATACGAAGTATGTTACTCGCCTTCATTAACGCAGTTCTTTTTGTTTAAAATATGTAACGTGTGTGGGTTATAGCTTGGAACCACATGTATTTTTGAGGCGTTATACAAATATAATTATATTGCACATTGACAAGTATCCAGACCTGCTTTGTATGGTTTAAATAAAGTGCGTGAATTCAGTTCGCGGTTCGCAGCCTCGCAGTAAAGCAATTAAACACTGTTTTATGAAGTCAGAGCTGTCTTATTAATAATACACTAATCAAATCTATGATGGTATTCACGAATTCACCTTAAACACCTATTGACTATGAATTCACAATGGCACTAGTAATGAAAAACCGAATACAACCGAACTAAACCTTTGAACTATTAAATTAAATAACACAGTTGTCCTTAACTGACTGATCAAGTGGTCGAAAAGTCCATTAATGCAGGTGACACTGAACTTAGCGTTGTGGCTGCAGACTAATAGAAGTTAATGCTAATTAGTAAATTAATTTACTGGTAATATTAAAATTAGTATATTGAAAGATATAATAAAGTTGACTGTTAGAACAATTGATTTAAATTACATGTCTTTCCAATTCTTATTAATTTAAAGCAGTAACGAATACTGTTCCAGCAAATGTTAATATTTAATCAGGTCACACAATTACCGAGGAGGAAGTCCAATAAGGAACAAGACAACAGCTAGTGAAAGTTACTTAACGCTCGAATGGGCCACATTGGCCCTCGGTTTTTACTTGTTGGCCATAGTTAATTGTTTGCCAATAAGTTATTTCACGTTAGTCGCGACACCTAATTCTCCTCGCCTGTCAATCATTTGTTTTACGAAAACGATGGTTTTCTACCTTTTTCCTTGATGACGTTCTGTGGATTTCAACGTAACAAAATGAAGAGTTAAAAAACCGTTAAAATCAATGCAAAACATCCTAAAAAACTGAATTTTCTAGTGTTCAGTATAGAAACAGAAATAGGCAATTAAACGCTTTCACTTTGTTAGAAGAAAAGTTCTTGTTTAACCTGAAATATGTATGTCAATTTCTCTGGACACGATCACAGACAAAGATTAAAGAAAGAACAAGTTTATGAGCCAATCCTTTTAATCGCTCGAAAGGTTGACAGAAAGATCAAGTCTGGACACAGATTAATTTTTAATAGCGACCCATTCAAAAAACAATTTACGTCTGGGCTGCAAATTGTGAAACACTGCTTGTTTATTCTTGAAAGTTAACTAAGAAGTATACTTATGAATTATTTATTTTTATAATTTTTTCTCTAATTTGACTACTTTTGCTTTGTCTAATTTTGACAATAATATTCCGATTAAAGAGGGAATAACTTCTTTTCACTTATATAATTTCCAGAAATAATGTATGAATTTAAAAAAGTACTTTTTTCTCTTTTCTTAATTCAAAAGTAATAGAATGTGTATAATATGTAAGAAACTTCGATCTATTTAACGTCATTTTACTTAAAATTATTTTTCACTGTGATTGTTAACACTTTCACTGTCCGGTTTCCAGACACAATAGTAAGACAATAGCAGTGCTCTATATATAGTGCACGGGACAGCGAAAGGGTTAACTTACAATGTGTAGTAAGATTACATTATGGAGTAAGGCGAGACCAAAGAAGATAAAAGGCTCCAGCGGCATGGTTGTGTATCGAAGATAAAGCAACCCTTACAGACATACTAAATACACTGTGATCATTGTCTAAACCAGAATTTAACGAAACCCCTTAAAATAACAAAAGTTACTACCTAGTGTGATGAAGATTGTCGCTATAACGCTGTCGCGGATGAAGCCAGCTGGTGCTCACCGTCGATAGACAGGGCATGATTAAATCAGTTCATGTAGCTTGAGAGAGTGGATCACTCAAAACGATTGCTGTACCGATGTCATGATGAAAGACACAGAAATGTGCTCTTTGCAAATGATAAAGAAATTGAGATTGACACAAATGAAACACTACAGCAAGTAAAATGTCAAACTCGCAACTTAATATTGAATAGAGTTTGAATATTTGACCATTAAACTTCGATAAATATGTACAGTACAGTTTTCATATTGTTTCACTTTTAAAATAAGATTCATTGTAACGTGTAACATAGCTTGGCCATACTAGGTTTTTTTGGATGTATAATTTATGCTTAACTCTATACATATCATAGGATTTTTCAATGTAATAAAATTGTTGGTGTTCGTTTAATGTCCGTTTGAAGCCTCGAGCATCGTAATTTGTACCGACGTACTCACGCAAATTGTGTTTAAATGTGATATTATTAATAAATATAGTCTAATTATATCATATATATATAATGGTTTCCTTTTCTTTTTCTTACTGACTAATAATGTATAATAATGTGGTGTGGTGTGCTTGTAGTGTGATTGAGTCACATAGTGAAGTATCATTTATTTATACAGATTTTATGTATAAAAAGCCACTTCAACTTGTAATGAGGGCATCCACGACTTCTGCCACCAGGGCGGCGCCACTTTCGAGTGAGGTAAAATATTTGACAGATTTCATAGTGGGGACGATAATTTCTTAGGAAAATGTAATCTTTAAGGTTTCTTTCTGTGTTATTAGTTATATTTTATATTAATTACATTAGAAATGAATAAACCAAACTATAAACATAACTAAAAGACGACTTTTTTAAAAAAAAGAGTTATAATGTGCAAAAAATTAAAAATCAAACCACTGACGCATTGTGTTATATACTAATATAATACTCTAGACAATGATAAACTATTATTTAAAATTAATTTCTCAATTAACTGACACTGTGTAACAAAAAACTTTACCTCAGTCGCTAGTAGCGACATCTGGTGAGTGGAAGATTATTAGCCCTCATTCCTTCTTAGTTTGATTTATTATTGTCAAAGTGAAGGTCTTTTTCAGTCTATCTTACAGAGTACGTCTACCGAGTTGGTTAAGAAATGTAATAAATTTGAGTCATATTTCGATACAGTTTTTTGTAAGGGTGACAAACGAGCACACAGTCCACCTGATGGTAAGTGGTTGCTGCGGCCCATATACATCTACATCTATCCTCGTTTGCGAATCAAAATGCAGATGCGTTGTCACCCGTGAGGACTATGATAGAATGCCTCATTTCCAGTAAAAAGGGCCTCCGGCCACCTGCACTCACAAAGCGAAACGCAGAGGTAAAACTCTACTTCACGCTGGTTTTCTGTGAGGTCGTGGTACCATCCCGGTTCGAGCCGGCCCATCCGTGCGGCAGCAAAAGCTGCCGCTTGGCTCTACCACTGTTAAATAAGTCTGATATGAAACAACTTTTGCAAGTCATTGGATCATGTAGAAGTTATCAATTAAATAATGTTACCTAATATACTTTACTTATAAAATGTTAATGTTACTGTTAGGCATAATGTTATAAAAGTAGCAAAATGATCGCTCTTGATATAATGTAGGTCGCATACGATTTTATTTCATATTTTACTCTAAATATTCATAACATTTGAGTATAAACCTTGTCTGTTATGTAATCACAGTTGAAATTTGTATAGCAAAATAGTTTTAAAGTGTGCACTCGTATAGTATAATATACGTGTTTATTTCTGAGTAGATAGCTTCTGAAAACATACGAAAGTGGTCGTCGTGCTCAAAAGAACATGACCAGAGTACTAAAAAGTTTTAATCTTTTTTTAAATACATCATCACTTTTTTATAGAATAAGGATGACAAACGAGAAAGAAACTGATGGCAAGTGGATGCTGTGGCACATATATGTACACCGACATCCATTTTCGATTAAGTATCAAAATGCAGATGCTTTTTGAATTGAATTGCGAATTGAAGATCGCAAGACCAGTCGTCTTGCACCTTCGACGCAGCTCTTTGTCACAAGTGTTGGTACGTTCATATAGTGTAAAAGATTTGTTTATACCACAATATATTGGAAGCGTATTTATACGCAGTAGAGCCATGCTGCAGCTACTTTAGTGGTATAATTGTAGCACGAATGGATCGGTTGAACCGGGGAAGGACCACGCTCTCACAGAATACCAGCGTAAAATAGCAACTTAACACTGCTATGTTTCGTATGGTGAGTGTAGAAAACCGAAAACCCTTTTTACTGGAAACGAGGTATTCCATCTTAGTCCTTACAGGTGTCAACACATCTGCATTTTGATTCGTAGTTGAGGATAGATTTAGATGTCTATGAGTCACAGCAACTACTTACCAGCAGGTGGACTGTGTGCTTGTTTGTCACCCTTATCTTATAAAAAAAGCCAAAATACCTTATGGCATTTCCCACGGGTGCAATTCGGTATTGCGGACGTTCATGAGCGGTGGTAGTCACTTATAGCCAGGTAAACATCACGCACGTATATCATTTTATAAAACAGTTACTTTTTAACAAGAATGTTCAATTCATATTAAAGACTGATCCTTACTCGTAAAAATCGACATCAATTTAAGAAATCTCTTTTTACTAAATAATAATAGAAAGAAACAGAAATAGAGATAATTAATACTTAATCAAAGTAACCAATAATCAAGGTTTATAACAAAGAATTTCGTAGTTAAGACAAACGACAGAATTTACCAAAACTAATTTATTAATTTGCTTAAGACTAAATTTGAATAATTCATTCATTCGCGTTGTGGATATCAATTATCAATTGAGAGAAACATTGTTTGAAAGTGGAAGTGTTACTCTACTCCATTAACGTCCATTAGTACTTATTAGCATATTCTGCACTTTTCTTCCATCAGAGAAACAAATACACTGAAAATAACATTCAATTTATAATGTCTCATACACACACGCGTGCAATTAACATGTTTCGATTGCACTTTCGAAACGAATTTATATGAATTTCATAGTACTTTCTTAGCTCGGGAGCGTTCTCGTTTCGTTTTATCCGTTGCTTAAAACATTACTTCACGTTTGACTTTGAATACTATGATATATTTAGTAAAGACCTATATTGCCTATCTATATTCTCAACATGATGATGAACATGAAAATGATTAGAGCATTAAGTCACAAGCATTAAATTAATAGTGTTATGTAGATCTGGAATGACTAAAGATATTTCATTCATCATTCATTACAGCCCATTAAAGTCCACTGCTAAACATAAGCCTCCTCATACATTACATTATAAGGAGGATATTTGCCATAGCTGCCACGCTTGGCAGGCGGGTTGCCAACCGCAGTGTATTTTCTAGTTAGTCTTGTTACTAAAGAGACGCTGCTGCCCATCTTCTAGTTTGTTTCCGTCTAGCTCCTCCTAAGGCACCTGCGAGATGATATTGGGTATTAGATATTCTTAAACCGTAAATACACGGTCATGAGGATGGACTAAGTGTATAAGTGAAATATAAACCGTATTACTTTCAACTTTCTTTTGAACTAACAGTGAGAAATGAATGTGTAACCCATTCAGAGCTGGCGTTATCAATCCGGGCGCTCCATGCGAGAATATTTGCGTGTTTGGAAGAAGCCTGGTTAGTGTTGTGCTTGTGATGATGATGATGCTGATTGTTTCATTAAGGTGTGTGATTTTACTGTGAATATTTTTATGTATACACGTTATCTCCAAGGTTAGGTAACTGATTTAGCTGTTTTATTGTCTAAAGAGTATCTTTGTGGTTTCATACCAATAACATCCAAATCCGATGATAATTGAAGTCACCTCATATTTATCCAATTATATTCAACTAGAAATTCTCGCCCCACACTTCTTATACATTAGTATTCATAAGCTCGCTAGCATTTCGCTTTGTTCCGAACAAAAGAAATCGTGACATTTATTATTAAATCGTAAAAGAACGCCGCACATACGTTCCTTTATTTTGTTTATGAAAAGTCTATAGTAGAATAGGTTCCTGGCATAAATAGAGCGTAATTTCAATAATATTAATAAGGTAAATAGATATCCCTGCGCTTCTTCCGTTATCATTTATATCTTTAAATGCAATACGTAAAAAACCTGCCTGATATGTGAGGGTGCTTTGGGTATCGTGATATGGTTCATGTAATCCTTTTCACAGAATTATTTAATAAATATTACACAGCAAAAATAAAATAAAATTTAATAGAGTGGAAAACTAGGACGCTGCGGCCGTCGCGTCGGGGTAAAAATCATACATTATTTTGTGTAACAAATAACGCCAGGCCGCCACGTCGACGTCGACGACGTTGTTGCAGTTTTCGAAAATTTGTTGAATTTTAAGGATTGTGTAACTTCTGTACGGCTTGACCAATAAAAGTCCATGAAAATGCTAAAATGCAATAGGTGACGCTGTGTTCAAGTTATTCACAAATTTGTAAAGCTATGCTGCAGTTATATTAGTAGTATAGTTGTAGCAAGAATGGGTCAGCTCGGCCGGGGAAGGACCACGCTCTCACAGAATACCATCGTAAAATAGCAGCTTCACGCTGCTGTGTTTCGTATGGTGAGTGTAGAGAACCGGAGACCCCTTTTACTGGAAACGAGGCATTCCATCTTAGTCCTCACGGGTGACAACGCATCTGCATATTGATTCTTTATTGAGGATAGATGTAGATATTTATGGGTCACAGCAACCACTTACCATCAGGTGGACTGTTTGCTCGTTTGTCACCCTATCCTATAAAAAAATTATGTTAGTTTATTGCCAATAAAAATAATGAAATTTTTTTGACGTTCATACTGCCAATGTTTAAGAGTAAGTACCAAAGAGTATATTATAATCACTACGACAAGTATAAGCATTTATTACTCTTAGGACAGTGTTAACACTTAATAGTTCCGTGTTAAGAATATCGCCAAAAGAGTTTTAAAACGTTGCCAACAAATAATTACTGACAAATTGACTGAAAAGGCTGGGAATTTTGTGACTTCAAATGTTCCTTTTTCAATAGTATGACTGTCGAGTGTATGTCAAGGCAAAAAAAGCGTTTATTTTACATTTTGTATATTATGTTTATGTGTATAACAGAGTTTCCTATATGAATGTGCAGTTGAAGGTGAAATATAGCTTGCTTAATATACAAACCTAAAATTTGATGAATTACGGTCGAATGTGGACCACATGGCGACCACTACTAACAATCAAAATGGGAGGACTAAACCTTTTTCATTATATATATATATATATATATATATATAAAACAACATTAACTAGTAAATTAATTCAAAACTTAGAGAATACATAAGGAAGCTACTTATATTATATACTCTAAGATTCAAAAAGACTACTCATTTACCTAATAGAATTGCGTGAAGTAAAGGTATGCGGAAAGCATCCAAGCAACCAAGAAAAAAATTTTGGAGCATTGTTTTAATATTGCCAACGAATTTTACCAGCAAATATGCAAATTTATTTTCTTGATCTTCATATACATTATACTTACCTGCCAAAATATTTGTTATATAACACTTTTTACCCCGTACATTTTATTTACAGACATATAACACTACCTACTTGACAATTAGATTAATATGTATACTTAAACCGTGTGTTGTTTTTTTTTCAGTATTCTTTTTTGTTTTTAAGGCTGGGGGCACTTGGCGGTTTGCTCCAACCCCAAACCCCAACCCTAACAATGGAATTATACATATAAAAATTCTATTCATAAATAGCATTTTTACATAAAAATCTTGAATTTAATATAGATAAGCTACTTTTAAATTTAATATAAAAAGGACATAAATTAAAAATAGAACGTAAATTAAAATAATAAATGACTGTATAATTACAAAAACGACAAGAGGTTGTAAGATAAACAAAAAACAAACAAAAATTTTAGGGATTTTATCTATTAAACATTTGACACAAAAAATAAAAGTGCTATATCACATTTATTTAAAGACGATGTTTTGAAGTGCTTATGTGGGTTACGTATAAACTACTAATTGTTATTTACAAAAGCTACAACATTTTTTAATTATATGTTACAGGCATTTCTCTCAATTTTTCAAATATTAAATCACCGGATATTCCGCTATATTATTTTTGCATCCTTGTCCCCTATTCACAGTCCATTCATGAGACTAAATAACACGACGCTGGTATTACGTGCGGCAAAAACGCAGCCACGGAATAATAAAAAAAAAACATAAGTACCGTAATAATAAGTGTGTTTATACGTTGCGAAATATGTGGAGCATCAATCAAAATTATTTCTAGAGGTATGAGTACAGTGCTTTTGCGGTCGACCTGTTAAGGCAAAGTGGAGCGTACGGCGGTAACAGTTGCCGTTGTAGGACAAAATATTTCATTTCTCTATGCATTTCGGTTTTCTTTACTTTAGTTTCACAATAAGTATGACCTCAACCATTTTGGGTCCTTGCGCCTCGAATTTAAAGGGAACAACCAAACTCTGAGCCACCACGACCTGCCTCGATTCCTGGCTACTATGTTAATATAAATAAATAAAATGATAGGTAGGTATACATTTTAGTTGAAAGTATTTAGTGAGAGCAACACTTTCCAGGCACTGAATTTTTAAAAATGCACCAAACAAACAGCGGTCCTCACATGTTTTGTTCAACGCAATTCGCGGTATATCCTTACGTTATTTACGGACGTCCTAATGAAATCAAAAGACGCAAAACAAGTGCTTTCGTGTAGCAATCCATAGCCAAAGCATTTTCTCTTGTTATAGCTACATGTTATATTATTTGTGTTTATATCGATTTACGATATTTAACAATTATATTATTACACAATCGGTCCAAATACTCCGTTATAGTTATTTTTTTCACGATGAAGTTTTGAAATAGACTAACTATAACATATTGCGCAGTCATTACTCGATTTTTGTTTATATCAATGATTTGAATTCAACAATATTTAGGTTCGAACGAGATTATTTTTGTGTCATCATTATTAACGTCGTCATCATCACAGCAATAATTTTTCTTGTGTCGCCATAGTAAATAAAAGCTACACTAAAAACCTTAGTAGGTTAATTATCAACTTGATATCCTTTACTAGTTACTTAGAAGAAATTGTGGCTTTCATCTAATTAATTTTATATTGATCGTAATATAAGTATATTTGTTTACGATAGCGTTCTTGTTTTACACTAACTGTTCCTTCCCCGCGCCTTCATCCGCGTGGAATTTATTACGATTGGATAATATCATGGTTTTTAATTTTTTTTTGTGCGCGGAGCCCTCTAATTCTTTTTTTTTATAAAAGTAGCCTAAGCTACTCCTTATAACATCAGCTAGTTGAAAGTCCCGTTAAAATCGGTCCAGCCGTTTTAGAGATTAGCCGGAACAAACAGACAGACATACAAAAAAAATTTGTAATAAGTTTCCGTACATACTTTCATATTATGAATTTAGTAAAAAGCTGTTATTTTGATTTTACAAACAGACGCTGCAATTTTATTTTTGTGTAGTTGAAACTTTTTATAAATTTAAAAAGTTTTATAATTTGAACTAAGACGGCTAGGAATACACGTTGACGTATAATTTGTAAATTTCATATAACTACTCTATAAATTTTTTCAATTTATATTTGAAACTCCAACAAGTGGTAAAATTAAAAATTTTGTACAGCCGACTTCAATATAAATTATTAAGGATAACTCAAAAACTACTGGTTAGACCTTGATCAAATTTATATGGGACCAAATGAGAAGCACCGGCTTTCAAGTAAAAAAAAGAATCATCAAAATAGGTTAACGTAGAAAAAAGTACACATAAGGTACCTCCTCTTCCTTTTTGAATTGGATTAAAAATGGTTAAAATTTTATTTGTAAATAATCCGAATAGTTCCGGGCGAAGTTCGATCACCCCATTAACATACTTAGTCGATGTATTTATGTTACTATGTAAATACATAAAATTAAAAACAAGTTTTGAAGATCGCATCAAGCATCACATAAACATATAAAATAATTAGTATACCTTTTTTAAGGGAATCAGGCCGTGAAAAGAAATCACTCGCAATGCGAAGAACAGTAATTAAATTCGCTTAAGTACCTACTACCTACCGTTTGTTATTTATATAAAAAGGCGTGAAATTTTGTTAATTGCAAGTTACGAGTTTTCTTTTAGTTGATGTAGTAATAATTTATTGTAAAGTTCATTAACAAATATTACTTTTAAGTTATATAATTTAGTAGCAGTGATGTAAGAAAGCTGAATATGTCATTTCCTTTATTTTAATACGTTCTTGCAAGGCGTGATCTTGCGGGGTGGTCCCATTTAACTTTAGAGAAGTGAAGTTTGTCATGGTTCAAGTGTTATTTCCTAGCCCATTCATAGGGTAAAAAAATTAAAACATTTAATAAAACGTAAAGGCCAAATTCAAAGAACTAAAAAGAATAATTTCTTATAATTATATTTTTACGTGGTAGAGCCATGCTGCAGCTATATTAATAGTATAGTTGTAGCACGAATGGGTCGGTTCGACCGGGGTAGGACCACGCTCTCACAGAATACCAGCGTAAAATAGCAGCTTAACACTGCTGTGTTTCGTATGGTAAGTGTAGAGAACCTGCGACTGTTTTTATTGGAAAAGAGGCCAACCATCTTAGTCCTCACGGGTGACAACGCATCTGCATTTTGATTCTTTATTGAGGATAGATGTGGATGTCTATGGGGCACAGCAACCACTTACCATCAGGTGGACTGTGTGCTCGTTTGTCACCCTATCCTATAAAAAAAAAATCTACATAATAGCTTTTCCATTCATATATACCTCGAATGTTGAAGCTGTTGTGTGGAAATATTTTAAAATAAATGTAGCATTACTTTTCATTAAAATTTTATTTTTATGTAGTTAAGTTTTTGTTTTAATATATCCAAAACTCATGATAAGATTGTGAGAATCCTTTGCGCCCTTTCCGCTAATTTCTCCAACGCTTTTTAACCCACGACGAAAACAGAGGGGTCTTAAAAGTTTGTAGTGTTGAGCCGTTTGATGATCGCAAGCTCTTTTTGTTTCTGGGGTTTTAAGATTTTCAATTTAAGTTATATAGTTCATATATTCTTACTACTGCTCCGCGCTATTGCGTCACGCTCTATAAAGTGTTTGATTTAGTTTTGTAAGAACTATTTAAAAATAAATAGAATATGACATCTGCTTATTATTATCTGTATATTATTATAAAAATCAATTGCTATCCGATTATGATGAAATTTTTTGTGTACGTTTGAATGGGTCCCTGGATGGTTTAGATTCACATTTGGACTCGGTAGGAGGGGCTGTTGTCGGAACCCCGAAATCACCAGTGCGAAATCAACATGAATGGAAGGTAATTTTGTTGATTCTTTGCAAGCAGATACGATTAGATATTGCTAACGAAACTTGATAGTCAATGTGAGCTGTTATTGAAGTTACTCTACAAAACATCTATGCCAACGGGCTCGTTTGTTCTCGCTCCTTCGACACTTGATATTCTGTCTGGTATATCGATTTACAATGTTATTGGAATTGTAATTATAGACTAAGCATTGTGTAACGATGCACAGAACCATTGCACCAATGCGAATCTTTTCATTTTTGAGCTTTTAAACATTTTAAAGAACAATTAAAACGCAGAACAATACAATAACGCTCGGTTCAAGCATAAAAAGGATTAAAAATGCATAAATTTAAAATAATAGACAAAAACAAATATGTTAAAATTGACTGTATATTTATTTATATTAGTAAATAATCTTTCTTTAAATAGTGATACACGCATGCTAATAAACTGGATGTGTTGCTATTTATAATTTGTGTAATATCTACATATAGCTAATGCTATTTGTGCTTATGTTAGTCACATAATATTTATTAATTAACACCGAAGAAAAAGCCAAAATTTCTCTTTATTATTTTACGAAATAATAGGAGTTAAAATATTTCGCCGAAAAAATAGAATAATATTTTATTTCAATTTTATAGTAAACTAACTTACGCTGAACATAATAATTCGGGTGTAGTGATTTTATCACAGTATTGATATTGTATGCTCTTTGACTCACACTTAACATTGTATTTTAGTTAATACTTTATATCTGCCGTTCGTTTTCTACAGAAATGTCAATTTGAATTGTCGAGGAATGGGCCTGCTGAATGACATTTGTTTATTTATGTATCTAACCATGTTTATGGTTTTCGTATATTCTATAATTCTTCTCTACATAATTATTTATATATATATATATATATATATATATATATATATATATATAGAGATATATAGATCTATATATATTGATCTTTTAAATTACGTAAGGGATTTTGATGCGGTGTTCATCAATAGACATAATGATTCAAGAGGAAGGTTTACGTGTATAATACATGTATATTATATATTATATAGTTCTTCTGTCCGTGTTTATGTGACTGAACTCCCCCTAAACGGCTGGACAGATTTTGATGAAATTTTGTGTGTGATCTAAGTTGATTCGATAATGGTTTAGATTCATGATTGGACCCGGTAGGTGGCGCTGTTGTCGAAGTCCAGAAATCACCCCCGTGTGAAGCCGGGGCGGATAACTAGTATTCTATATTCGTATCCGTATTATACCTGTTCATTTTCTATATTAGGAAAAAAATAAAAAAGCCAACAGTATGTTCCGTTTGTTGCGGGCACTTCGCGACTAATGATACATCGCATTAGTGATTAAAACAGTTAATGCTTGCTTATGCTGAGAACACTCGGCCTTGTGACGTAACAGATTTGAGGAAAGTGAAACTACGAAATCGCTACCAAAACGAGCAGGCAGCGAACGAAAAACCCGCTGGTTGCGCGCTTTTTGCAATTTTCGACTACAATTGTTAGGGTTGCCAGGCAACGCGCACGTGTTCGCAGTGTTACCTTATTTATTACTTACACTTACGCTTACGCTTACGTTACGCTACTTACAGCGAGTCACAATGAAATTAAATCAGGTAGGTTTTATAGTGCAGTGATTCATACTTTTGAACAATTACGAATGGGTAATGTTCTCAAAAACTAGTAATATATTTCTTATTTTAATTATAATCATATGTAATTTTTTTTATAGGGTAGGGTGACAAACGAGCACACAGTCCACCTGAAGGTGAGTGGTTGCTGTGGCCCATAGACACCTACATCTATCCTCGTTTGCGAATCAAAATGCAAATGCTTTGTCACCTGTGAGGACTAAGATGGAGTGCCTCTTTTCTCATTCGTGCTACAACCATACTACTAATATAGCTATAGCATGGCTCTACCACGTATGAAACCATAAGATATTTAACATAAGAGATTACAAAATTGATATTTACATAGGGGTTAGGGTGACAAAGAAAACATACAGTTCTATCTACTTGTAAGTAGGTCATGCAGACATGTGCATTTATTATTCTCCATTGAAAATGAAAATGCAGAATACGTTGTGAAATACCAGTATAGTCTCTGGTTCTTGTTACTCGCCATAAACACAGCAGCATTATGCAGCCTTTTATGCTGTTGTTCTTCATGTTTAAGCGTGTTCTTTCTCCATTTGAAGTTTGATCCTCAAACACAAAATGCAAAAATACTAATAATTTACAAGAATTTGTTGACTGTATCATTATAATAGATCTAAGTATGTTCCATTTCATCCAATAAGAGTGATCATAAAAATACCGTCCACAATAATGGCGTCGTTTTCATGATTTACAGTGGCGATAGTATCCCTGATGACGGTCATTAAAAGCAAACGTATTCGCTTTCGCGTGTCTCCGTTTTCCGGACAGAAATGTTAAGGTACACGTTTTAGAATCGACCGGTAGTCGCTTATTCGTATGAGCAAAATGGCGACCGCGATTTTGAAGATATCACGTGACAATTAGATACTACTTCCTATTAAACGCGTTTCGAGAGAACATTTTAATAGTATTACGTACTGTACAAATTTTAAATTGTCGCAAGTGATTCTTAGTTACATGTAGCCATACTAAAAATTATTTCGGATCACGTCCGAATATATTGCAAAATTTGAACAGCAAGCTGAAATAGTATAATTGCAGGCTTTCTGATTGTGCATATTTTTTTTATATGATAAGGGTGACAAACGAGCACACAGTCCACCTGATGGTAAGTGGATGGTGTGGCCCATAGACATCTACATCTATCTTCGATTACGAATCAAAATGCAGATGCGTTGCCACCCGTGAGGACTAAGATGGAATGCCTCGTTTCCAGTAAAAAGGATCTCCGGTTCTCTACACTCACCATACGAAACACAGCAGCGTTAAGCTGCTATTTAACGCTGGTATTCTGTGAGAGCGTGGTCCTTCCCCGGTCGAGTCAACCCGTTCGTGCTACAACCATAATATAGCTGCAGCATGGCTCTACCACGTATAAATATAATCTTATATATCGCATATAATCTTAGTGCTTGGAATGGCAAAGTAACTAACAGTATTTTTATATTAAATTGGTTTTGCAAGTATCTACGTGCTGCAGTAAATGAACTGTAATGGCTAGGTTATAGAACTACTAGTTAATTGAGATGGAAGTCTCGATATAATATCTGAAAACACTAGGCACGAATGGGTGGGCTTAACCAAGAAAGGATCACGCTCGTATAGAATACCACCGTAAAATATGTTGCTATGTTACGTATGGTGAGTTTAGAGAACCGGCGACCCGTTTTTACTGGTAATGAGGCATTCCATCTTAGTCCTCACGGGTGACAACGCATCTGCGTTTTGATTCTCAACTGAGGATAGTCTATAGGCCACAGAAACCACTTAACATCCGGTGGATTGTTTGCTCGTTTGTCACCCTTATTCTATAAAATAACTAATAGTACCAGTGTAACATTGCAAAATAATGCTGCCGTATTTGGTAACGAGTGACTAGAACCGCAAACTCTTTACTACTGACACAACTTTCCATCCATCCATACTACTCCTCAGGGTTAACAACGCAATTTTGATTCTTTCTCGTACATACATAGATTTTCGTGTCTATTGTCCACAGCATTAGGTCGACGGTGTGTTTGCTTGTCACCCTTACTTTTATTTCTTGTAGTATTGTTTATTGTATGCATTTATAAAAAAAACAACGAGTGATAAATTTAATAAATTTACATGTTCATTTATTTTACGATGGCTATGTGACTATTTTAACTTCAGAAAATATTAGAAATAATCTTAACAGCGAATCCCTACCTTCCAAGTGTCCAAACATGAACGCGACCTATTTTTTTAATATTTTTATGGAGCTGAATATAACTTGCACCAGTCACATCTTCTGGTATAAATAAAAATTTAAATATTCGTTTGTATAAAATCTTAAATTCCTTCACCTACCACCCACGTTTTATAATTAAAAAAAAGCTGGCGCCATTTATTGGACGTAAAAGCAATACTTTCTTTCTTTTCCTATTAACCACGCTGAGCCAGGTTTGCATGTGCTGTGTTCATGTGTATGGCTTTGCATTGCGTTTGTTTAATGTGTATGGTATCGAATGATGTTGAATGTTATGTCATGTGTAAATAGTATAGTTATATAGCTTATATTTCTATTTAGTTATAATACTATATTTCATTTTTATAAATGAATAAACCATAACGGGTAATAGAATAATAAATGAGTAGCGTATGTAAAAACAGAAAGAATAAATGGAATATTTAACATTGATGTTATTATAGCTAGGGTCATTTTCTAGGAGGTGGGGAAGGGGGGAGGGGGCTAGCACCTGATAATCGATGGTCAATTAAATCTGAAGCCGAAGCCGAAGCCAAAAGGGAATGTACGCAAGAAAAATAGTTTCGAGTTCAAGATTATATTACGGACATCGATTTTCAGAATGTTTCTTTATTCAAAAAAATTGCACAGTAAATTAGTTAAACCAACTTTTAAATATTTCTAATTTTGGGTAATGGTAATTGTAGTCCAAAATTCTGGGGTGGGTGGACCAGACAATACTGGAATGAGAACGGCCCGCCCGGCCACCTTTATATTTATTCGAGAAAAAAAGACAAAAACATCTGAACGATCTCACGTCGTCGGCTAATAGCTGTCTATTAGCATCTTCCAATCCTATGTAATTGCCATGCGAATTGGTGACCGTAAAGCCAGACGCGTCACACTTTACCGCTGTTTCCTGTCGCCGGTCTGAATATGTATAATAAGGTAGTTATAGACCATTATATCTTACTGACATTCCCACTATACTACTCTTATGTGGCCCAACACAGCCAGGTAAAAAATGTCACCGTTGACGAAATGAGAAAATTTTATAAATTATATTCTAAAGCGATCTTAATATTGGAATATTTTTACATCCCAACACGCTGACTCAACGATACACGTGTATTTATTACTTCCTTATTGATAAGTAATAAAAGACCCATTTACTTTTGTTTTATGATTATCTCTGGCATCATTTAACAAATTTTTGCAAAAGGGAAACATTTGCAATAGACCCTTTTTGGTTGTAAAATATTTAACTTTACTAAACCAGTTAATCTAAACAAAAAGTGATCTTTCAGTAGGTATCTTCATGACGAAAATCTAAATAAATATTATTAAATTCAGATTTCTGTGGATCATCATTACAACCCTTCACAAGTCCACTGCTGAACTAGGCCTCCCCAAAGAATGCCACAAAGCCTGAGCCACCTCCATCAATCGACTTCTGTCTGCATGTCTTACCAGGTCGTCACTCCATCTAGTGGGGGGCCGCCCCACACTTCGCGTTTCTTTCGTACGGAGCTACCACTCGAGAACCTCGGTTCTTCGGTTCGTCGGTTGTCAGTTCTTCGAGCTATATGGCCGGCCCATTGCCACTTCAGCTTACTAATACCGTTGGGCTATGTCGGTTCTTCTGGTTCTATTGCGGATATCCTCATTTCTCAGTTCATCAAGCTGAGAAACCCCGAGCATAGCCTTCTCGCCATAGCTTGCTGAGCGACCTTGAGCTTCCTCATACGGCCAGCAGTGAAGGACCACGTCTCAGTTCCATAGGTCATCACTGGCAACACGCACTGGTTGTACAGTCTCGTTTTCAAGTTTTGAGGTATGCCTGACGAGATGTGTCGGTCGTAATATCCCGAGTTGAATCCGTCGATTGACCTCTCGGTCGAAGTTGGACTTACCTAGTCGGACTATTTGTCCCAGGTAAACATACTTTTCAACAACTTCGAGAGAGCTCCCAACAACTATTATCATAGCTGTGACGTGGACGTTACACATGATCTTTGTTTGTTGGGTGGCACTATTGAGGTCATTGAGCATAGTGCTTATGTCCTCCAGCGATTATGCCATAAGAACTATATTGTCGGCAAATCGAAGGTGAGTGATGTACTCGCCATTGATGTTAATACCGTATCTTTTCCAGTTCAGTAGCTTGAAAACGTCTTCCAATGCAGCGGTGAAGAGTTTCGGGGATATAACGTCACCCTGTCTTTATTATACACAACAATATAATATATATTATATTGTTATCGCTTTTCTTAAAGAACAAGACCACCGCACTTCTGCTCCACGTCTCCGGAGCAGTGCCATCATGGAGGATGGAATTAAAGAGCTTCTGAAGGACTTCAAGTACCGGTTTTTCTCCCGCTTTCAGAAGCTCCGCTGTAATTATATGTAAACTATATGTAAAATATATCATGTAAACCGACGAAATCCAGCCCAAAATTCTTTTGACTGTTGAATTGTACTATTTTGTACTATGAAGTCTGAACTGCTTTAATCAATGTTGGGACAGAATAAAACTAAATTTTTTTATCAACACTTAAAATTATTTGGCATTAGAATGTGCGTGACGGTGAAAATTGGAGATAACAAACGTTTCTTTTGTTTCTAATGCTAAAATTCCGTTACAGCGGTCATCAGATATCTCAGGCACATAACATGAATTGATGTAAAGGTTGATATAAAATATTTTTTTAGATTCACTGAATTAACGCATTCGCGCTCTTATTTCAGGCGCAAAATAAACAGAGATTATTTAAATTTTTATTATTGATTACAGTTATAGATAATAAGGAGAATGTGCTTAATTATTTTTTTCCAAAGTACTTATCATGTAAGTGTGTTTTTTATGTTTGCTCTCTCGAACGAGCTTAGTTCGTCCTCAGGTGTAGTTATTTGTTTCATAGGAGTTGACTATAGTTATTACACTTAATAGCAAATAGGAAAGTTATTTCGTCTAAGTATGTGGAATGTGAAATTTTTCTCATAAATTTAAAAAAAGCTTCAAAAAATATTGATGACTGATGGCATTTTCTTCCCAAAATGCCGCCACCACCTAAAATCTGCTGCCCGGGGTTCATAGGCCTTCTGGCCACACCCTGCTACGCCACTACAACCAAGTATCACATCATAATTTCTGTAATTAAATAAGTACATTACATTTATCATCTTCACCGCCTTATAAGAAATTGACCTCATGATGGCGACCATTTTACAGAAATCGCTAATATACCCTGCAACTTACAAGATTATAGTACCTACCGTTATTCATCAAAGCTGTTCCAATTCTAGGTTAAATACTTCTAAATTGCAGATTTGATTGTAAACACGTCATCTTATTAAATCGTATACAACCATTAAATAAAATGATAATGCCATCAACAGGGCTGCAATTATTTTTATTATGTAGGTGGCACAAATTAAGTGATATAGGCACATACAATATAGCTATATAGCCTTTTATGAAGTATTTAGGTATATACCTAAATACTTCATAAAAGGTTTATTTTATAACATAGCTATTCTTTTGTGCGTATTTCACCTCTCTCCAATTGCCTTTTGGCAATTAAACTTCAAAAGTTTTTTAATGACAAAATAGGAACAAGGATAATGAATTGTCAAATTACTTAAGCTTTTTTAGCCTCTATATATATTTTCGTTTGTCACCCTACAATAAAAACATACAAAAGTAACACACTCAGAAATACTGAGTACATCATAATGATGTTAGATGTGAGTCAGGTAGCCATATTTTCATGTTGCTGATACATTTGTTGTTACTCTAGTTTTCATTTTACCTGATACATTTAGCTTCTAAGTACAAGTAATTTGAATGTTTAAAATTGTTAAGAGAAACGTTTGAGGTAACAAAAGCCCACAATGGGCGCAGGAAGAGACAATGTCCGGGGCGGGAGCACTCAAGCGTGCGGCAATTTAACGCCACTCGGCGACATCGCTACGTACCAGTTTTTATATGTTTACCTTCTAATACAGCTGTTTACCTCCTACTGATTACATTCGAGCAGTCGAAGGCAGCATTTTATAAGAATAAAAGTCACTAACCAGCCAACAAATCGATGGTAAGCCGTTTCGATTAAAAATAAACATCAGGATATGATGAATGTAGGCATCGTATTTGCTTAGTTGTTTATCAATAATATATTTATTTATTACTAACATCAAATTATGAAAAGTTGTACGTATCCATAATATTTTTTTTATAGGGTAGGGTGACAAAACTGTGCTCGACACAATTCCCCTGATGGTAAGTGGTTGCTGTGACACATAGACATCTACATCTATCCTCAATAAAGAATCAAAATGCAGATGCGTTGTCACCTGTGAGGACTAAGATGCAGTACCCCCGTTTCCAGTGAAAGGGGTCTCCGGTTCTCTACCCTCACCAGACGAAACACAGCAGTGTTAAGCTGATATTTTACGCTGGTATTCTGTGATAGCGTAGCCCTTCCCCGGTCGAGCCGACCCATTCGTGCTAAATCTATACTACTAATATAGCTGCAGCATGACTAGCACGTATAAAAATATTTTCGCATGTTAAACTTAATTAATTGGTTTGAATTTGAAAGTGATTTGTAAGCCAAATTTTTGTATATAATAACCTTGCTGGCACAACACAGCACTAAGAGAGAAAGAAAAAAAATCATGGTGTGGCATGGCAAAAATTATTAAGATTTTTTTACGTGGTAGAGTCATACTGCAGCTATATTGTGGTGGCAGCACGAGTGGCTCGGCTCGTCCGGGGTAGGATCACGCTCTCACAGAATACCAGCGTAGAATAGCAGATTAATGCTGCCGTGTTTCGTATGGTGAGTGTAGAGAACCGGAGACTGTTTAACTGGAATCGAGGCATACCATCTCAATCCTCAGGGGTGACAACCCATCTGCATTTTGATTCTTAATTGAGGATAAATGTGGATGGCCCATAGTCACAGCATCCACTTACCATCAGATGGACTGTGTGCTCGTTTGTCACCCTTATTATTCTATATAAAAAAAAATAAAAAAGTTATAAACTAAAAGTCGCAGCCCGTAATTATACTGGCTCAGCACTGCTATCACTATTATTTAGCGATAGGTAAGAGGGTGAGGGACTACAGGGCAGAAAAGATATATTAAGAAAGCAAGTATGTATTTATATGTGTAAATGGAGAAGTGTATTACACTATATTGTTAAACTAATATCTCTATATAAAAATCAATTGCAGTCCGTTAGTCACGCTTAAACTCGAAACTGGCTGGACAGATTCTGATGAAATTTTTTATGTGTTTGAGCGGGTCCCTGCATGGCTTAAATTCACAATTGAGCGCGGCAGGTGGCGCTGTTGTCGAGATCCAGAAATAGCCCGTGCGAAGCCGGGGCGGATCACTAGTTTTTAATAAACAATACCTCTAGGATTGTTTTGCTGGTTGCCTTTAGGATTGAGATAAGTTACGAACCAATAGTAAATAAAAGCGTCAATAAGTATTACGCAATAACCTTCATTAAATAAAAATGTTCAATACTCCTGTATTCTATCTCGCTTTGATGTTAAACGTTTTCATATCATAATTTTGCGTTCGTACCTGACGACCGTCTATCTATGTGGGTATGTAAAAAAATTCAATTTGGTACGTTCTTTATGATGTAAAGGCTGGCTCGGCAGGAAACGTTTCAACATCGCATGAAACATGACGAGTGGCAAATTACCACGTTTTTGCTTCTGTGCAAATAATGTACCTTGAAATGGCAGAAATAACTTAGTGATTTTTCATCGTATGGATGTTAAACATTTCTTATTAATAATGATAAATCATTAAGACAAAACATATTTCTTTTTATTTACATTTAACTGTCACATATTCACGCATTGTAAACAATTATATTATTCATTGGTTTTTAACATAAATTGACAATAATAAGTTATAAATATTTATTGGTGATGGGACTTGCTAAAGCTGAAAGTTTTTCAAGTACCTAAGAAGGTACTTGAATGTCATAAATGCAAATATAACTCTCTCTCTCATCTTAGAAACTTAGCATGACCTTAGCCGATGCTATAGACCAAATAAATACTCGAATGCAGCGTATGAGACTTAGTCACGATTCCTCTGTACCTAAATATCAATAATTTGCCATTTTATTAACAAGCTAGGTTAGGCTAGACCTAAGCTAGGTCTTTGGCAGTAGTTCAATAGGTAACGGTTTAATGTCCTGCGTCATATTATGGATGTACGGCGTAGATGGCGTAACAATTGGAGGGAGTGACCTTACCGCTCCAGACGCCCTCGTTTTGTGAGGAAATATATTTTAAAACACAGCTAAACTCAAAAAATATTTTTTTTATATTGGCCTATGTTTGTATTCTCTTTATTAACAATTTTGAAGTGAAAACTTCTTTAGCGGCGTTGTGCACTTTTTTTGTAATGGGTAAAAAATGTTAAACTCGCGTCAGGACACGTGACCTGATCGAAAATTCGTAAGACGGACGGAGAGTAGACAGCCGGCGCAGCGTAGGAGAGGAATTATCCCCCTCTCTTTCTACGGCGCGGCGAAAATGTATCTATGCCTGCGCCTGTTTGCGCGAACGTTCGTGTGTGTGATTTTTATGAGAGATAAACTTTTTAATGTATTATAAATTGTCATGTTTGTGTACGATAGCGCAATAAATAAATATTGTATTCTACCACATAAATGATAGTACTTTTATACTGATAATTAAAGCAATTCGTGCAAAATTATTCCCTAACCATTGCAAAATATCAAAAATGCACAACGTTAGTATTCAAGTTTTCACTTCTGCCGGCACTCCCGGAGTGCAATCCGTCGTTTTTTTAGGATGGAACCTATTAGCACAGATTAGATAAGTTACTAGTTAACTATTAGTACTCGGACACAAACCATCACGGCTCGCCACGCTACAGTCTGTTGCACAAACACCCTTCTTGATCTCAAAATAAAATCCGTAGCCGATAATTCTTCATAATGTGTCAGTAACACAATATGTTTGTTTCCAGACGGGCGGTGCGGACAGCGGCTCCGGCGGCTCGGGCATGGAGTGCATGCAGCTGCGCTCTCAGCCCGGCCCCTTCCACTACCTCATCTCGGAGCAGGCTAAATCGCTCGTCGCCTTGCAGGTGTGTTTACGACGCACTCGCGCAACTGTATACAAAGGGCTTGTGATTTTTATAATATTACCTCAGCTCAACAAAGAAAGACAGACACACCAAAATATACAAAAAAATACAGGACAGGAACCAAATGCCACAAACATGCTAAACTTATTGTAAGAAAACGCACTCTCGCACACATGCATCTAAAATAGTTTTGCAACTAATTAAAACCATGTTTTAAGTGCATATGTTCAAGTAGCGGAGTTTACGGGCTGTTAAAGAAAGATAGAAGAAAGATGTGTGCGCGAGGATGTTGAGCATGGTCTCGATTTCAGTGTCACTTAGGTGTACGCAGCGCTCCGTCCATCTTTCTTTTTTGGTCTGCAGGGCTAGCATGGGCAGGAGACTATTTTAACCCCGGGGAAAGGAGAAAATGTTTATCCCCTCGTTTAGTTTTATCCACCCTTCGAGCATGGGCACACCGGTGGATATAATATCCACAGTAGATAAAATGGGAGATAGACTTAGACTTAGATAGATCTTTTGTATGAATATAAACTTCAACTCACGTCCAATGAACTAGGATATAATTGTCCCTTTCAAATGTCAAGAAGCATAATTTTTTATCTTTCATTTGTCTCCATGCTACGGACACGGTATATATACATAATATGTCTACTCGTTATGTCAAACGGGGATATACTTCTCCCCGTTGCCGTGCTTTGGCATAGGGACAAGATAATTTTATCTTTTGTCCCCAGACCATGCTAGGCGTGCAAAGGTGTAATCGTTAAACTTAAAGTATTTTTTTATATTTAAGAATCTGGAAGAATCCAAGTGGCGAACACGTATTAAGATGGCGACATATTTCTGTTCTGCTGTCGATAGTAAAAGGTCAATTTTCTTGAAATTCAGTGATAAAAAATGCTACTCCGAAGGCGTAGCTATTGTGTGACACGTTTTTAACTATCAATCAACTTTTGATTGTTAGGACTGAATGAAAAGTAGCACTCTATATGTAGCTAGCCATTTGTAGCTAGCAGCTGGCGATAACAGTGTCTCATTAGGAAATGTTTGAAAATAACGCTTACCTTCTGATAAGAAAACTGGCTAATTTAAAATGTTCGTAAAATTATTTTTATGTTTTAAAAATAATTTTTAGTTTTTATTGAAATCTTTAGGCAGTCTGTTTCTAAATGTACCATTTAGTATGTTTTTTAATATTTTATCAGATTTCGTAAAGCGTTATTATCACAGCGAACCGTGTAGTGGCGGTGTAAGAATATCCACTTCCCCATGTCGTCCCGTGGGTGTCGTTAAGAGGTGGCAGAGGGAAATTGAAACAGAAGATGCGCTAACAACTCAAAATTATAAGAAACTTGCCAACCCGCCTGCTAAGCGTTGCAACTATGGCAGATTCCTCTCTATGAGGTAATCTATAGAATGAATTTTTTACAGCTGTTTTCTTTTTACAATATTATCATACCGTAATAAATCGTAAGAGACTGTATCGATATTTCCTAACAAGGTAATTACTGTATTACGATTTTTTAATTTACCACAGGAGCTCCAGAATGAGGTCGGGGCCTTACTCGAGTTCCGAGACCTCGTCATCGAGACGTTCCCAAACCTGCGCTCCAAAATGGCGCCGTCGACGCCGGCAAGTGGCACGCGCAGGGACTGGGAGCCTGGGGTGCGAGTCCGGCGAAAACTCGCCGGGGCGAGTGGCGACACCACCAGGGCCAAGCCGCAACCTTCCGTACAAGATTCCGGATTTAGCACCGAGACTTCGTGTGGAAAAGACGCACACTCATCCTCCGCTTCGGCCTCCGCGTCTGCATCTCGATCCCGGCCACTGGAAGACGAACTATGGGCTCTGCTGGATACTATCCAACGCAAGGGCATCCGTATACGCGACGAAGCGGAACTCCTGCGAGGGGAGTTGGATGAGAGACGATCCGAGACAACGGAAGAGTCGTTCGCTCGAGCCTTGTCGGGCGGATGCGGGGATTGTACAGATCTCGTCCGATTACGGAGCGAAAGGGACGCTTTACTTGCCAGGGCGGCGCAATTGGAGGCAGACGCTGCTCTGAGTCCGCCCCCACCGACTCAGACATTACTCGGTCGTCTCGATACAGCGCTCGAAACGTCAGTGCGGACACCGCTTGTGCCAAACCCCGATTCGAAGAAATTCGCGGCGATTCTCCAAGAGAGCAATCCCGTAGAACTTCAAAGGCAACTCCTCTCCTCCGTCGTACAAAACCAGGTTCGTATTTGCCACGAAATACAAATTATTTTGTTGTTTTTAATCTTTCGAAATTAACATCAATGTACATAATACATAGATCTTAATTTTGATTAAAAAGTTTGTGCAGTAGAACCAGACAGTAAAGATAGCTACATTCATAATTACACAAAAAGCGACTGCATATAGTGACCTGTTGCAAATTACTGGTGCACTGACACTACACATTAATTAATAATGATATACTCCACACCGGAATACGGTCACGGCCGCCTGTCCAAACGGAAACTAGCCATCGGCGCAGGATAGGATTATAATGTACAAATTGTTGCGCTCTTATTGTCCGGTGGAATGGAAAACCGATACGACCAGAGAGTGATCAGGCGCAGCACCAACTACTTCACGTGTTACAGTTACAGTCGAGGCCAACGAGACATTCACCATAATCACAACAGGGAAGGTTGAAATGTTTGAGGTGTGTGAGGTGTGAGATGAAAGCGTAAAAGTGGTCTCATTCGTAATAATTCAACTATTCTGTTTGTCCTTGTACACAAAGTGGCTGTGTATGCAGTACGCAGAAACGAGATTATCCTTAATCTAATAATTAATCAATGAACTGTTTGGAGGTCGCTTATATTTGACGATTTAGTCAACATGTGGTTAGATGTGACGTGAATCATGACAGTGTTGACTTGTCAGCTATCGCGATGTTCCCCTTTGATGTGAACAAGTAAATTGCACAATGTTTTCTATAAACTTTTACTGTCTAAAATTTTTCTTTCGCGCTCTCAGTTTTAGTTGTTACTACTTAACAAGACTGTATAATACAAACGAATATCCTTTTTATCTCTGTGGCATAAAGTGCACAGTGATTAGTAATTAGCTTTAATTTGTACACAGTACCAGTGAAGTAACAAAGTACGTGCGAGTTGTCATTGGTATAATCAGGGGCAGTGTGACGCTGTGACGTAACTTAGAATTCAGCAAAATGTCGCGGAACAATGAAGCCTAATGGACTGTAGCCGCGATCAGCCAACCATCGCTTGTAAAAAAGAATCCATTCGCCTCTCCTTTGTTGGTCTCCGCTGTATATTTTGTAACGGACTTCGCAGTTTACTTTATACCGAATGAATTATTTCATTTTGCTTTTAAAGCGTGCTTAATCGTAGTACAAGATTGTAATTACATCAATGAGTGGAATCCTTTCGATTATTGCTAATGACGATATTAATAACTATAAATTAACTGAGCACTCATAAAATAGTGCCATAAGTTCTACCATAACATAATAAATACAAAGGAGCTCAGATTAAAGAATAGACAGATGGAGCGCGTAGAACACGAGAGTGAAGCCACGAAAGCAAATACAAATTCAGAAGCGAATACAATCTCGCGTCAGTACAGTACTAAACTACACGTCGTACTGCTTACACGTCACAAGTGATTTATTATTTTATGTTAAAACATGCCGTCTTGGTGTTTTTAAACATTGTAAAAGTTGTTCCCAAAAACAAAGAAAAGAAGATGGAGTATCTTTCCACAGGTAACTATTGCTTATTTTAATGGTTTGTTATTTATGTTCCCTCTAATATATTTGGCTCTCTCGGAACACAAAATATTGTCAACAATTGGTCTGTGTTGCCAGTTTACATCGAAATAGGTCTCCTTGAATTAGGGGAATGTGCATTGGACATAGGAGGATTGATTAATTTATACATTTATATACGGAAATAACTTATGTATATATATTATATCTATGTTCGAAAATCTTGTTATTTATTTTAACCCACCAATTAGTGCTATGTTTTTCAATTTTGAGATTTTCTATCGGCCGCTCTATTTTATTGTTATATACAATAATTTGACTTATGTTTTTGCAGATTGACGACGGATCTAGTACTACGCGATGAATGGGTTACTATTATTCTATGATGTATACTTTACCGAAAAAGGTCGTCGATTGATTAACAAAAGTGCAAAACCGACCAAAAATTTATGCGCGTTGCCGCCATCACCGGAAAAACCAAGTTTGGACCAAGTTGGTCCTTCAAACTTACTCGAAGCTAGTCGAGTCGAAAAATCTATTAAAGATAATTCTGTATTACCTGAATTTAGAGATTCGGACCTGGACTCTATATTCGATACACCTAAAAAAAGTCAATTAAGAAAAGATTTAAGAAAACATAAGTTGTTACGAGTTGCTACTAAACATAAGTTAAAAACATTACAACAAAAAAATCGACGACTAAAAAAAAAGGAATGATTCACTAAAGAATATTTTAAAGGATTTAAAAGATAAAAACTTTATAAATTGCGACACTCATAGCTTGTTAAGTGAGAATATTATAGCAACTGAATTTTTTCATAATTTACACATGCGAAGCTCCGGTAAAAAAATAATTAAATATTCCCCGGCCATCAGAAAATTTTGCTTATCTTTAAATTTTTACTCTCCAAAGGGCTATGATTACGTCAGAAAAGCCTTCAATAGTTGCCTGCCTCATCCTAAAACGTTGACAAAATGGTATACCCACATTAAAAGCGAACCTGGATTTACCCAAGAAGCATTCACAGCGTTGCAAAAAATGGCAGAAGCTTCTCCTCATAAACTTATTTGCGCACTTATGTTTGATGAAATGGCGTTGCGCCAGCAGAAGCTGTGGGATGGTATACGGTACATAGGGGTTGTCGATATGGGCGATGAATTAACAGAGTCTACAACTTTGGCATCTCAAGCATTTGTATTTATGTTAGTAGGAATAAACCAGCGATTCAAGATACCTTTGGGATACTTTTTGACAAACAATTTGACTGGGGAACAAAAATCTAATTTAGTTAAACTATGTCTCATGAAATGTCACGAAGCTGGAGTCAAAGTTGTATCACTAACATTCGATGGGCATGCTACAAATTTTACTACCATGGAGCTACTTGGTTGTAATATAACTGATACTGAAAATATGAAAACAACATTTAAGCACCCCTCAGATGCTAGCGAAGTTGCATGCTTTTTAGATCCCAGTAATGTAATAAAATTAGTTTGGAACCAGCTAGAAGCAAAAAAAGAATTCTTAAATAAAAAGGAAGAAATTGTAGGCTGGAACTTTTTAGCTAAACTAAACCAGTTGCAAGAAGATGAGGGCCTACACTTGGCAAATAAACTTTCTAGAAAACACATTTCCTTCAGAAACCAAATTATGAAGGTAAAGCTTGCTACACAGACGCTAAGCAGGAGTGTTGCGAAAGCACTGCAGTTTTGTAGAACTGATCTAAATCTTCCAGATTTTAAACGTTCGCAACCCACTGAAGAATTTGTTCAATTAATGAATGACATATTTGATATTTTTAACTCACGAACTATGGCCCATTTCGATTACAGAAAACCTATATATAAAGGAAATAAAACTGAAATTTATGCACTTTTGGACCATTATTTTTATTTGGATTACATACAAAAATTGCAAATAAAAAGTGTCACCAAAAGAAATATTATTAAAGACCGTCGACCAATGTACGTTATAACGCGATTTTATAAGAGAGTTGTGGAAACAAGATGCAAACCTGGTTTTATTGGAACGTTGATAAATATATCAAGTTTAAAGTCACTTTATGAGCGTCTGATAGAAAAAGAAAAATTTATGGTGTTTTTACCTACTTATAAACTTAGCCAAGATCATTTTGAAATATTTTTTGGCTGCGTCAGAATGCATGGGGGCCATGATGATAATTCAAACGTGAAACAATTTAAAGCCATATATCGAAAATTGTTAATGCATTTAGAAATGAGAAGTCTAGAAACTGGAAATTGCATTCCGCTGGAGAATATCGCAATATTGACGTGTACTTCCGCTACACAAATTATTAATTTAACAACTTCATCGTACCGACAAGAAGACACTGATAACTCTGAAAGTGTTTCTTTAAGTTTTCTAAAGGACTTGCCAACAGATGTCAACAATTTAGCACAGTATTTAGATGTGCCAGTTTTTAATGACATGAAAAAAATGATTGTTGGATATATTGCTGGATGTGTCATACGGTACGTCAGAAAAGAAATCAAATGTGAATCTTGCTTGACACATTTGGTATCTATGGAAAAACAAGATTTTCACAAAGTGATTGGCTTGAGAGATAGAGGAGGTTTAATTTTTCCTTCCATAGACACTTATAAAGTTTGTACAGCGGCTGAAATTGTAATACGAAATTTTTTAAAAGAAAACGTTGTAATAAAAACAAAAAAATATTATCACGGGTTCTAAAGAGTTTTATTGGCAACCAAACGATTTTTATGAATCTGGAGAATGATCATCAATGTTATGGAGTTGATCACAAAATTAATCTGGTAAAATTATTAATAGAAAAGTATTTAATGGTTCGATTGCACTATATAGCAAAATTAGAAACGAATGCTCGATGTTTAGACGCTAAACGGCAATATTATGAGAAATTAGTGCAAAACAAAGGCTGTTAAGATTTTAGGTGTGTAAAATAATTGTTTATTACATTTATTTTTTACACCTAACTTTAACTTTAACTGTTGTAATATGTTGAATTACTTATGTTTTTCAATTATAATATACCTATTATATGATAATAGAGAAATGTCCAAAAAGTGTTATAAAGTATTTTTATTGTCTGATATAAATTAATAAAATCAATTAAATGTAATTAATTATGCGTATTTGACTTTTATTGAATCATTAATTATTTGAAAATAATTATTCTGTCCAAATACTACTTAATTACCTATAAAGCAAATGCACATTTTTAATTTGGAGTTGGGAAATTGGGAGTTTTTTCTCAATATCTGGTAACTTTACACACACACATAGGTGCACGTGTCCCTACAATGCCGCTCCTAGCTGTCACGCACACTTAAATAATAAGTGGCTTCACATCGTTTGTTGCGCATGTTCTATCTGTCTATTTCTATAATCTGAGCAAAGGAGCTCCATTATCGTATTTTTTGCACTGAATATGACCTCGGTGATATAAAATTGGTCAATCAAATACGCAGGGATAACTACAGTAACACTAGACGAAAACATCATTGATTTGTTTGTTTTTCCTTAAATAAGTACCTAAATAAGTGTTTTATAAGAATAAAAATACGTAAGAAAGCTATTGTTTCACTGTCAGCATACTTTAAATACTGTGTAGTGGTGGTGTAAGAATATGCACTATCCCGTAGGTGACGTAAGAGCCGACAGAGAGAAACCAACGGGGATATGGACAGCAATGTCCATCAACCCCAGAATCAATGTTGCCGACCCGCCTTATGAGGCAATCTATGGGGAGGCCTATGTTCATCACTGTACTTTGATAGCCTGTAAGGAATTAATTAATGAATTAATTATTTTTTTATATATACAGGTTTCTAATTCGGTTTTGAAAATTTATAAAGGTGCACACCTGTCTTTCACATCATACTTACCCCACTTACAATCTTACAAACTTACACTGCGCGAATCACGTACCTACGCTCACTAAATTTGAAGGTTGCGTTACATTCGTATCCGATAAGCAACTAATACCTACTATTTATCTTTACGTTATGCGACTATTTGGATTTTTAGTGCCTATTTAGCGTGCTCAATTATGTATTTATTTCATAAACACGGGTTTTAACCAGCGACGACGTTGTGGAGAGGACGTTGCGAAATTTACGCTTGTATTTTTTTTGTTATAGGAGAGGAGATAAACGAGCATACGGCTCACCTGATGGTAAGTGGTTGCCGCCGCCCATGAACAACTGCAACACCAGGGGAATCACAGATGCGTTGCCGGCCTTTTAAAAAGGAGTACGCTCTTTTCTTGAAGGTTAGGGACCTTCGTCGTATCGTACCGAAAAATCTCTGGTGAGAAAACTTCCTTTAAATCGCATCGCATTTATCGCGCGATTTGTCGCGATGTGCGATGGTGAAATTGTGCTGCTGGAATTAGTCCGAACAATTCCTCAGTGCGATAAAATACACAAAGAGATGTAACATCTCTTCGCAGTGCCAGTGAGTCAAGCCGATCGATCTGAAAGAGTTCGGTTGGAAACGATTCGAACAGCTCTGTGCTGGATGCGATCAAATGGAAGGAGCTGGCACTGGGGAGCCCCAGCCCAGAGATGGGAACAGTATTCGATGTGCGGCCGCACCTGTGCCTTGTAAAGTTGAAGGCGGTGTGCCGGTATGAAATACTGTCCCGCTCTGCTGAGCACGCCAAGCTTTTTAGAGGCCAATTTGGCCTTCTCTTCCAAGTGACCACGAAATTGCACGTCACTCAATATATCGATGCCGAGGATTCCAATACTGGCTGAGGCAAATTGAAACTGAGGAGATACGACGATTTGTTCTTTTTAGCGGTAAACGCGTAAACTTGTGTCTTCTGGGGATTGAACTGGACTAGATTTAGTAGCCTCCAGTCCGAGATTTTGTTCAACAAAGTCTCGACTTCAGTCACAAGTTTATCCCGGTACTCGGCGATGTTTTCTCGAGAAATATTTGCACGGCCGGAGTATAAAGCATCACCAGTGCTGTTTTCCGCATAGCAATGAATGTTACCGGTTCGCAACATGTCATTGATATGCAGAAGAAACGGCGTTGGTGATAGCACGCAGCCTTGTGGAACACCAGCGTTAATGGGCTAGTAGTCGGAGCATGCACCGTCTACTAAGACCTTGATGCTCCGATCTGCAAGAAAACTGGCGATCTAATTGCACAATTTCTCTGAAAGCCCATAGAAAGGAACCTTCGTAAGAAGCGCTTTGTGCCAAACCCGATCGAAGGCCTTCACTATGTCCAAACTAACGGCCAACGCCTCCCCTTTGGACTCTACTGCCTCCGCCCATCTATGAGTCAAGTAGACCAGAACATCACCAGCTGAGCGACCTCGACGGAAACCGTACTGGCGGTCACTAATCAGCTGGTGATCTTGGTACCCTAATTGTAGTTTTTTATACTTCTTAAATTGTTAAACGTAATTTGAGTGCATAAAATTCCTCTGTGTTCTTAATTTCTTCGGGCATTAGTCGAGTTTTATAATGGTTATTAAAATAATATTTCGACCATTCACTTTTCTTTCTATTTTTTTCTAGCTACGGTTATATTGTTGCTAGCATTTCTTTCCATTCAGTGTTTAACATATAACTAAAATGTTAATATTATTTGGTGATTCACCTTTTGCCTTATTTCGTCTTCAAACTACTCCATTTTATTTGACAAACAGGATTTCTTAGTCGATGATACAAAGATATTTGATAATTTCTTTAGGTTATGGTACCATCAGTTTGAGAGTGTAATAAACGCGTAATGTCGCCTAAGACTATCACCCCATCCCATCTCGTAGGTATCGACTAAGACTCGGCTTAGAGAAGTATTAGAAGGACCTTGTGGCTTCCGGAATAAACAAACAATCCCGTATATTAAAAATGTTAAAATTAATTGGCTGAGCTCAGTGCATAAAATAAAAATCGACCAAGTATGAGTCGGATTCGCGCATGAAGGGTTCCGTTCTATATACCTTTCTTGTAGGGGAGCCTTTAATATTTAATTTATTTAAATTTTTATTTATTTGTTGTTATAGCGGCAACATAAATATACATTCTGTGAAAAATTCAACTGTCTACCTATTACGGATCATGAGATACAGCCCGCTGACAGACAGATGGACGAACAGTGGAGGCTTAGTAATAGGATCCCGTTGGTTAAACTTTGGGTACGGAACCCTAAATATGATGTCTAACTTAGATTGAAGAGCACTTTCCACTCTCCCTCAATTGTGTGCACTATCTTTGTCACCACTTACACCGACAACACCACTTTCAACACCACTACTCTAGGAAAGACAGCGTTTTTCTTCTAAACGAAAAATCATCAGGAATGGACTCTGCAATGGCTGACCGCTAAGTGAACACCTATACATTCTATTTATCAATCTCTTATATGCCCCATTTAAAATACACAGCCCGACGATGGACAGTGTCGTCCAAGGCAAGAAAGATTTCATACTGCTATAGCTAACCATGACAAGCGTGGCGGTGACGGCCAGTCTTTCCTTCTGTGGGAGAGGCCCATGTCAATTGTGAGCTGTACATACACTAACGACGAAGATATATGCACAAAGTAATAACTACTATATTAAAAAAAAAATTGTATGTTATTCCAGGTGTACTGCGAGCAGCTGAAACGGGCGGCAAATCAAAGGTCGCAGCTTTTGGAGAGACTTGAGTGCGCCAGAAATATCAATGAAGACCTCAATTTTAGAGTAAGTAGGCCTCATATCTCCTCGACAGAGCGAAATGCGACTCGATAAATAGTCTCCGGCCTTACTATGGTTCAAGTGTCCTCACGAAAGTAGACCTTTAGCCGCAGCGCCAGTGTTCTCTAAATTAGATTTCCTGTCGAATTCCATACTTTGCATTTTAGTCCACATATTTCCGGGTAACATCTTTTATGCAATAACTTAAACCTAATACAAAATATAAACTACTGTTGTGTCTGTACCTAAAGTATAAATCAAAAATTATAGTAAACAGTTTTTTTCCAAAGAGTATTCAAGTTTTATATTTAAGTTCAAATGTGTAAATAGTAATATATAGTATATTATAGTATTGCAGTTTTTGAAAATACGAGTAAATAAGGCTTCTACTTTTATTTGAAATTATCCCAAATTGCATGTGATTTATGGGCAACATAAGCGCGATCCTCTGATTATATTCACTTCTTTGCCGACCGAGCAATCCTTATGAATGTGTGCGTGCGTAGTAAAATAGTAGGCATTGGATATTTATGAATGACAATCAGTTAAAATAATGCATTACCACGCATTCTGAATTTAAAAGATAAAAAGGTTACAATGTTTCAGATTTATTTTAATTAATTTTTCGTTACCATTCGCCTATATTATTCATTCTGAACTTTCTCTGCAAATTTGGGCGTATATTGCAAAATAACCCTGTATAATATGCCCATGTTAATCAAAGTGATATTATTCGAAACCACCAATTACCATTTATATATAGACCTCGATAAAGTTTTCATATTTCTTAATAAATCAATATTAAATAACTCCAACGTCTGACCATGACTTTTTTTGCGTAGACTTGCATTCACGATTGTATTAGTCACAGGGTCACCTTATCTTGTCTAAATTTCATGTTAGTAGTACTGCAGTAGTTTTCTACGTTAAAATCTTTCGGTTAAGAAATCATTAACTAAATAGAATTGGAGTTTAACTACACTTTATAACATACTCTGATCATGAGCTGTGCTTAGTGCTGTGCCTAGTGACAATACTAGGTCATATTCGTGGAATTATTGTATTGTCATCAGTTCTTAATACGTCTGCAAAATTTCTAATTATTTAGGCATTTTCAAGTGGGTGAAATTGAATTATAAAATTCCATCCTAAGAAGCTACTTAGGCTACTTTTATCTTAGAAAAAGTATTAAGTGTCCGCGCAAAAAAAATTAATACCCATGAAATTCAATCGTAATAAATTCCACGCGGACGAAGGCGCGGGGAGCTGCTAGTTTACAATATAATATTTTGTACAATTAAATATGAAAATATTTTTAGAAACAGTAGGTGTAGTAGTAGCAATCACCTCATTACCAGGGATTATTATCAATCATGTACTTTTTAGTACCATGTAGTGGTTTAAGAATATTCATTACCCCATATCATCCCGTGGGTATCATAAGAGGCGACCAAGGGAAACAAATCACGAAATGGGCAGCAGTGTCTTCCTAATAACAACTACACTCCACCAAATCTAAGAAATACTTTTTGACAGCTGTCATATTTATTAGACTAGGCATTTCCACTGAAAATAGGTACATACAATAAAACTATATCATGGTTATTCCCTAGCAAGTAAGGTAAGTATGTTATTAATATAAATTAAGAACAGGAAGGGGCCAAGAATGGTGCTCTAAGGAACACTCATAGATACTAACCGTCCGGGAGAACTACTCCTATTAATAACATCTTTTATTTAAATATAATGTATTAAGTTTAAGTGCTATGTTTCTTACGTCATAGTGATATAGCATTCTGATTAGTGTCTCATGGTGAATGCAGTCGAAAGCTTTGGAAAGATCACAAAATATATTCAAAGCATCTTGAGTTTTTCTATGCACAGAGAATATGATTAATCAGCTCAACATCGGCAGTAGTTGTCGAGTAACCACTTGAAAAAGGAAACTGTTTGTTGAATAATTTATTATATAATTTATAAAGGTGGTTTATATTAAAACTACACATATCCGTGCAGTCTCAGGGACGTAACTATGGTTTTGGCCATTGCAGTTACCATAAGAGCCTATTAAAAGTACACTGTTGATTATATGCCTCATCGTAGATTGGCTTATGCCTTATGCCCATAGTTGCCACGCTTGCACGCTGGCATGCGGTTTGGTAACCGAAGTTTTTTCTTATTTGGTTTCATTCACTTGATTACGATGAAACTTTGATGATTTGGCGTACGTACGGTCACTGGTGAAGAAAAGAATATTGTAACGTATACCGGGTATTCGTTCGATAGTATTAAATGGACGCATTTATTTATAGTTGGTGTTGTAGTGGGGGTGTAAAAATATTTACTAAGTTATATAAGCTACATATATAGTTAAAGTACTCTGGGGTTGTAAAAGACGATACGGGGGAAACACAGTAGGAAATGAGCAGCAGCATCTTCCTAATAAGAAATAAATGGCAAGCGTGTCAACTACGACAAATATCTCCTCTATATATGGGAGAGGTTTAATACGTTCAGCAATGGTGGACATTTGATAAGCTGTAACGGTGGTGATGACTTACAGTTGGAGGAGAGGAGCATAGAGTTGGAAGGCGCCCGGGCGCGCCTGCGTCAGCTGGAGGGCAAGCGGTCGGAGGGCGTGGTGCACAGCGCGGCGCACAGCAGCATGCGCGACATGCAGCCGCTGCACATGGGCGACGAGGAGGACGAGCGCGCGTCGGGCGCGTCGGGCGCGGCGGGCGCGGCGCGGCGCCGGCCCTCGCGCATCCCGCTGCACACGGCGCACGCGGCGCACGCGGCCCACACGCCGCACAAGGGCGCCGCGCCGCGCCCGCCGCCGCGGCCCGCGTCCGCGCACTCGGCGCACTCGGCGCGCTCCGCCGCCTCCAGCCGCAGCCGGACGCCGCGCGACGCCTCCGTCCCGCGCAAGGACGCCAAGTCCGCCGTCCCGGTCCGCCGCACGCCGCCGCACGACAAGGTTCGCAGCAAATGGAACTGGAACGCATGGTTCTTCAAAGACTCGACCTCGTAAAACTAAAACCGTACCCCCCGACCACCTCTCATGTCCCCATCCGAAGTGCTAATCAACCCAACAAAACCCACCGTGTGACAGTGCACCCAGTGACTCACTAACGTCCGGTGTCGGTTGCCGCCGCGTGATGGCGTCCGATGGCGCGCGCTATGCCATTATGTCGATCGTAAGTTTTGCGTTTTTTTTTTAGTTTTTCATTTTTATTTTATATGTTACGTTTAGTTCTCGTTATCGGTCCGTTCAATTGCCACTTATTTAACACGATTGTAATATGTATGGGTTTCTGTTATTTATTTTTTGCATGATCCGATCGATAAAGAGTCATTAACTGTTACAAAATAATATAACATTAAAATCAAAAATCTATTTTGCCTAGTTCTCTATTCAACCTTCACAAACTAGATTTATCAGATGGCTAGTAATTAATAATGAGGGCATCCATAATTCTTTCTGCTACCAGAGCCGCGCCACTTTGAAATGAGGTAAAATATTTAACAGATTTCATAGTATGACCTGTCAATGATATTTGACTGTGTTGACCATATTATTCTAATACACAAAGTGACAAATATGGAATTTGTGGGCCTACATTAAATTGGTTAAAATCATATTTAGAAAATCAGCAACAATGTGCTGAAATGACGCTTATTGATCAAAAGAATACCGCACATCATCCAAATTGTAAGGAAAATATAAAGTTTAATGTTTCTTTCTGAAATATTAATTGTATTTTATATTAATCACATAAAATGAATAAACAAAGCTACGGAAATTTCTGAAAAAAAAAATTAACACTTAAGCAGCCACTAATGCATTGTTTTATGTATCACTGAAAACCGAAAAACTTAATTAAATCGCAACTTTTAACATAAAATGAAACTGTGTAACAATAATTATCTTTACCTCATCCCAACTAGCGACATCTGGTGTCGGTAAATTATTAGCCCTCATTAACATGAAATTGTTTATTGTGTGTTTGTTACTAATATAATATAATGTGATGGTTTATTTCTCGAATGTCAATAATCAACTAAATCTCTACAACTTACTTTCATTCATCATCTAAAAAACACATGTCATTTACAAGACACGACTAAAGCTTGAAATAACTGAAATATGTGTCTCATACAAAATTTGTGTCAGATTCTTAAAATATCATTCACAAAAACATTTTAAAGGTTTACTTTATTTATTTACATTAGCATAAGGTATTGAAATACTTAGTTAAAATATACAAGAGAAATATTACGAGAATGTAAAACAATAATTAAATGCTAAATAATAAGTCTATAACAAAAATAAATCATAATTATCCGAAACAGAATTTTTGACCATTTTATACAATAAGTGGACAGTATAATTTAAAAAAATTATAATAATCTTATACTTAAAGTAAAATGTATCTATTATTATTATTATTGTAAAAAAATTAAAGAATATATTTGTTTAGATAACATACTGTAATAATCTTACCAGGTAGTAGGGCTTCTTTATGTCTAAGATTCTGTTTAGAAAGGTACCACTTCCTCTTTATCTCATCACTCATTGTTGTTCTCCGGTTTAAAAGCTGGGAGAGTTCGTTTGGTGGGAACCAGTATAGTTAATATGGCATATGACTCATAGATTCTCTAATAGAACTCATTGCATCTTAGTCCTCAGAGGTAACAATACCTTAGTGGTGGTTGGTGTCCAGTCGGCAGTGGCCAAACTGCTTGCTGTTTGTCAGCCTAATAAGATATATAAATGTTGTCATAATGTATCTATAATTAAAATTTCGTGAACAAGGCTGTGATTTCATTGGATATTTAATATTGATGGTGGATTCAAGTATGTTTATATAATTATTATTTCGTTTAATTTAACAACTTATAATGGTCGAATTTCTTGATTATAACGTAACACACTTAAGTAGAATATTTATAGCTTTATGGTCGTGTTTCACACATATAAAACTTATTGTCATTGTATAAATACTCATTTTTACATCTTAGCTCCTTACGATTAATTTCATGTAAAATTCCTAATAGAAATCATTCATTCATACATATGATTTGTTTATATCTATAATGTGACTGTTAATTTTAACATATTTATTATTGACGATTTATTTTTTTCTTATGCCTGGTTTCACAAAACTCTTAGTTAGATCTTTCTTTCACAAGCCCACTGCTGAACAATAGGCCTCTCTCAAGGAATGCTACTAAGCACGGTCTGATCCACCTGCATTTATCGATTTCCTGTATCTCTTACCAAATCGTCACTCCATCTATTGGGGGGCCGACCTACACATTCGCATTTCGCATACTGGTACGAAGCTGCCACTCAAAAACCTATCTTCCCCATCAGTTGACGGTTCTTCGAGCTAAATGCATTGCCACTTTAACTTACTGATCCGTTGCGATTTGTCGGTTACTTTGGTTCTACTGTATTCCACATTGGTAAGTCCATCGCGCAGAGAAATTGTTCTTCATAGCTTCCTTAGCAACCTCGAATTTCCTCATTCGGCCAATAGTGAAGAACCACGTCTCGGATCCATATAAACACGCACTTGCAAACACTCTTGTTTTCAAGTTTTGATGTCTCGTATACTGACGAGAATTTGTCATAATCTCTCGAACGCTGCCCAGACGAGTTGGATCCGTCAATTAACCTCTCGGTCGAAGTTGAACTAAACTAGTCGGACAATTTGTAGACATTGAGTATGTTAATAGTAAATATATTCGTCAAAAACTTCGAGCATAATGTTCTCAACTTACACTGCCGGTGTGACACTGTAGGAGCGACATGCATATTACACACAAACTGTTGGGAGATACTATTAAAATAGTTGAGCATAGCGCTAAGGTGCGCCAGGGTCCTAAACAGTTTTAGAGATATAACGACACCATGTCTTACACCACACCGCAGTTGTTAGTCTCAGGTTTCGTAGTCTGGTTCTGTACTCGGATATCATTCGTAGCCCTACTGTACAAACACTTCAGGACTATACCCATAGTCAACTTGGCAGTAAAGCTGATGGGACTATACCACCGACCAAATTTCGACGGAATCAAACTTTTCACAGTCCACATACGAAAATCAAAGTGGTAGATTGTATTTTTTGGTCTTCTGTACAATTTGCCAAAAGGTTAGTTTGTATTCTATGACAAGTTTTTGGAAACTGGAATATTCGAGAGGCTCGAAGTCGTTAAGTCTGTGTGCTGGATGATTCGTAATGACAACGTAAAACAGAACGTAGACGTGTCTCAGAAATCGGTTCGCAGTTCTTTAATAATGTTGTCACTTTACTTGAAGAACTATACGAACGCACTTCTGCTTTACGCCTCCGGAGTAGTGCCATCATGGAGGACGGAATTGAATACTTTATTCGGGTTTTCCATCCGCTTTCAGAAGCTCCGCTGTAATTCCATCTTTGCCGTTTTTAAGGTGCTGAATTGCCATTCTAATCCCGCTCTGACTGATGTCATGGGATCATCGGTATAGTTTCGTATAAGACTTGCTCTTGCATCGTTACGCACACTTGCGCGTGGCTCCAACGATGACGTGTATAGCTGATCATAGAACATCTCAATCTCAGTCTCAGATGACCCGGAAACGATGCTACCATATTCGATCTTCAGCTTCAACAGTTGGCTCTTTCTAGCAGAAAGACCTCTGGCAAAGACTGGAGCCTTAGTTTCGCTCGATCGCTTCTTCAATACGAGCTGTACTAAAGTTGTGTAAACAGTGGTAGAGCCATGCGGCAGCTTTTGCTGTCGCACGGATGGGCCGGCTCGAACCGGGGTGGTACCACGACCTCACAGAATACCAGCGTGAAGTAGAGGTTTACCTCTGCGTTGCGCTTGGTGAGTGCAGGTGGCCGAAGGCCCTTTTTACTGGAAATGAGACATTCCATCTTAGTCCTCACGGGTGACAACGCATCTGCATTTTGATTTGTAATAGAGGATAGATGTAGATGTCTATGGGCCGCAGCAACCACTTACCATCAGGTGGACTGTGTGCTCGTTTGTCACCCTTATCCTATAAAAAAAAAAATCTCATCGCATAGATTTGAAGATCTGTCAGTCCAGATGTGTATGCTGCCATATTTGCTGAAGACTGCAGTTTCATATCCTACTTAACAGCCATGAGATTAGGAGTGTGATCGGCTTAACGCAAATGATACTACGATATTTATTGTAATATTAATTAGGAAGAAAGATATTTTATTTGAAGATCCAAATCTACTAAATATCGAAACTAAAATACAAACGTGAGTGACGTAAGAGACTTTGGGATATACAAGTAAGATCTTATAGTTTCCGATACATGGTGTACATAACTATCTTGTTTACGCAAGACGTAAAATAACCAGATCGGAAACGGGCAGTAGCACCAAGGGTGCCTCCCTTGGTGCTGCTGCCCATTTTTGTGACGAGCGGCAAGTCCTCGCTTTGATTTTTTAAGTTTACTTTCATTCACTAATTGTTATTTACGGAATAATTAATCGAGAGTAAATTATGTCAGAATAGTGTGGTGATACAGAAATAGTTTAGATTGAAATCTGAAGAGTGAAAGTAATTTCGCGTTATTAGTTTTGGTGAAACTGGGCATTAGTATTATAACAAGCATATAAAATTTGTTTATTATTGCATTTTATTTTTCATCAAATTTTACAAGTTAAGATAATATAACATTTTACATTTTCATTAACCTTTAACCACCAACTGTAAAAACCAGAAATTATATTTTTTTAACTTATTTAAAATAAGAAAAATAAAAATCTTTATTTTATATAGTTAATAAATTGCTTAGTTATTTATTGTATGTAAATTAGATTAAATTTTGTAGGTATATTTAAAATAAAGGTAAGTTTTATTTATTGCCACTATCACGTATATAATAAAATTCACTTATATAGGAGAGGCAAGTAGATTTGATTTCAGTTTTTCTTTAGTGTTTTATGTTTTATTTAATTTATTGACATAGTGGCATAACAACAATTACTATTGGTTTTAACCACAGATCAAAATTGACACCACTGCTATGCACTGTTAAAAATATTTCAACGGCACCTACTAGGTATAGCGGCAAAAATATACACCACGGTGTGCAAGCAAATTTCATGCATTACTTTTAATTTATTTAAAAAACCCATACAAGTAAAATAATAATTATAGTATAGTTTTTATACTCACCTATTAAAGACGTGATTGTTATGGAATGATTAATGCATGTGGTCTTTGAATGAAAATTCGCTGAGTGATTTTACCTGCAATGTAGTCATCGTCATGAGCAGTATAAACACTTTCAGCTATCTTGTTTTATCAATTCACTATAGACGTTAGAGGCTCATGACGATTGCTCATTAAGTGTCAATGGATGGTATTGTGGCGTTGATTTTATTTTGACCTTGGGGTAATATTTTAATGTATTTATTGAAAAAAGCTATGTAATGTTTATTTTCGTGAATTTGTTAATATTATGCTATAATTGAACGTGATTATTTTTTTATTATAATAATATTTCTGTAAATGAAAACAGGTTAAAAAATCTACAATTTTGGGCGACAAACTTCTATGATTTCGATAACTCTGTTAGAAGCATAATGTTTACATTTGTTGCCGAAAACCATAGGTTTTTTTGGCGAAAATATTGAATTAGGATTTTTGTTTTATGTAATAAAAGTGATATACTGGCAGATAAATAAAGAAGGCTGTGTCGGTTCGCAGCGCTGCCACGACTCACTGGCACTGCAGCCGCGTCGCGACGCGCTGGTGGCGGAGTACGTGGCGCGCGCCGGCCGCCTGGCGCCGCTGCTGCCGCGCCTGCGCACGGTGCGCGCGCGCCCGCTGCCGGCCGACCTGCTCGCGGACTGCCGCCTCGCCTACGAACCCCCGCAAAACCTCGCCCTCGAACTGACCAAATCGATCCTCTACGAGAATACAGACTCTATTGATGTTCAAACACTCAAATCCCTAAACTCCCACGGTGATGACTCGCTCTGGAACGGTAAACCGCAACAGTACTTCGAGAGCATGAACTACGGTCGGAACGGTGAGCCCGAAGACGTGCCTGAAATTATTAAAGACTTTGAAAGTGATTCGTTAGCTCAGTGATGAATTTTGTATTGGTTTTAAGTCTGTTTGAAGTTATTTTTCGAACTTGACTCCGTAGTAAAAATCATTTGTTAAATTATGAAATTGGCGAAATTGACAGATATGTAGTTTGTTGTATTTCATGTTAATTTAAATTAATAATCATCATCATAAAAAACTGCTTTGTATTGTATATTGCGTTTTAAATCGACAAAACTTTATTGGCAAATTATTGATAAAAATTAACCAACCATATCTTAACCGCTTTTTATTTGTACAAAATATAAAATGTCTCAAAGGTCTGGTAATGTAGAATTTTAACAGAATAAATGTTATATAAAGCAAGTTTTATAACAACTCTAAAAGGTTGTTATCAATTAAGAGCCATTATTCTCGGTTACACAGTATCGTTTTATATTCCATTTCATTTCCACAAAATGTTAAACATTCCACACTACACCCTCAAGAAATGTCTCGAGCAATCTGTGATAACGTCACATTTTACTAATTGTGGTACAAGTGGTTGTTTAATTTCGTAAGATATATATCGCCCTATTATATAGATATTGATTAGTGAAATGAACTATGTTAATTTTCGTATATTATTATTGTATAATACACGATTTCTTTATTGGTGAATGATGAACTTAATTTTAATGATTCATTTCTTTTTATATATTTTAATCAACTATATGTAGTGTTGTGAATAACTTGTGAATAAGAAATTGTGCAAGAATATGTTCGCAATATGAGGAATTATTGTGCGAAAATGGTAGCTATTGTCATTCCTAAGCCAACATGGCCAGACTGTAATTTATATTGTTATACATATTATATTGAGTGAGAGCTTGCACGACTGCAGTAAGGCTGTGAAACATTGAAGAGTGATTGGAGTTGTTTCTTTTACGTTAAAAAGTCGAATTTACAACTGAAGCTTAGCATTCATTTGCTAGAAATATTTTAACTGGATTAATTGGAACAAAAACTAGTGTGACAATGTTACGTTAAATTAAAGCTTTGCAATTCCAAACGTCCAGTGTTAATCGTCCTAATACGATAGCGTGTGACTGCCTTTGAGTCGTAAGGTTTATTGAAAAAATTAGCCATTTTAGGTAAAACATTTCTTACAGAGCTCGGTTACAAATAGTAGGAGACTGATTTTGTATTTTAAAGACATAGTAATATGCTTACCAAGGTAGGGGACACTCCATTAAGACCTTATTGTAATTTTCTTTATAAGTAATGTTAATGTTTCTTATTATGTAAAAATATTGCCTACTATGGTCCTAAATGTAATTTTTAGCAATATCGTATTCCAATTCTAGCATACGACTGTACCTTATGTAAATTTAAAATAAGTAGATAAAGTGTTAAAACTGTTAAGTCATTCGCATTGTACAGCTTCTACCCATGCTACTAGTTTGTAAATTATTACGGAACTCCTATCTAAAATTAAGATACTCAAAAATTTATCTAGTTGACTTGAATCTAGTTGATCGCCTGTGTAAAGTTGTACAGAAATCATATCATTATTATACAAATTACTCAAATAAATTGTTCATATCAGTTATTTAGTTTCATTTCTTATTCCAAGATGCTACAAAGCATAGGTTGGGTGGCTATTGTGTACTGACGCTACAAAATATTATGTTATAGCTGTATACTTTCATTGACAAACAGAACATTTATTTATTTACAGTTAATTAAATTTGTCGGCGCTTCTGTGAAATACCTTATGGATCGAGAGTGGAACATGCATTTTACGTGACCACTTAAGTGTATTTCGCTATTGGCAAATATATATAAAAAGATCAAGCATTCTAGATAGCAATGTTTGGAAAAAATGGCCAAAATTAATCGAGTACCTACTTTTATCTATCGCCATACATATCGTCATAGCCGTGGAGTAGTGACGGATCTGACAAAAATCAAACTTTTCAGGCCAGCCATTTCAAATAATTATGATAGATTTTTACTTTAATTTTTTAATTTTAACTTTTTCACTTCTAAAACTGTAATTATGAAAGTTGGCATACACGTTAAAAATAGGGGTTGTTTTAAACTGGAATAAAAATAACAACTTAAAATTATAGTTTTCCAGAAAAATCACATGTTTCATTTTACTTTGGGAGTCAACACAGTCACATAGTATTATCCGATATTGTACTTCGGAAAGTTACTGTTCAAAGAATGACGGATATTACTTTCAAATCATGTTTCATATTATATTTGACCATGAGTAAGTAAGTAGGTAGGTAGTCGGTAGTAAATAGGTAGGTAGGTTGATATCGTAGGTTGGGGTAAGGTATCTTGTAAATAAAAAAGACTATTTGGTTGAACTCTTTTTTAATCAATATAATAAACATTAATCTTGAATTCAGTAATTATGAAAAACATTATTTTTGTACTATATAGACTAAAAATATTATAATGTTTGAAGATGTTTTTACCTGATTACTTTTTTTTTGGTAAATTACTAATCTAAAACTTAAACACTAATCATTTCATTAGCAAAGTTATAGTATCACAATTATTCTTATAAGTATATAGGGGAGTAACAACATTAATTAAATGAATAAATTCTTAAAAATCACAACTTCAGAGATCAAATTAGTAACAATTAAGCAACTAAAAATATAAGTAATCAAAAAGTATAAAACAAATATATTGCACAATTATTTAGTCAGACTCATTGTTATCATAAGAAACATTACGCCCATGAGTTAAACTTTAACTAAAATAGTTATGGTATTTGGTAGGGTATCGCAAAAACAAATAAGATCCTTATATTTATCATTACTGATTGGAATTGGACCCACATAAGTAATATGCATTGCGTAAGATTGGAGTATTGTAATATCTAGTCTCCTTTCGAAGTACAAGGGTCAAACCACCACAGTATAGTAGTGTAGTAAGTACGTATTCAATTAGTGAAAGATTAGTCCGGACAGCTTGCAATAAATATGACGGAAGCACTTTAATAGAAAAAGACACGAGGGGAAAACATAAGAATCATAATCGGATTGTTGACGATGAAATGGTAAAGTCACTTTGTGCCCACGTTACTTCATTTGTACCGGTAGAATCTCATTATAATAGAGCAGCGTCCAAAAGACTGCATTTAGATAGTGACTTGAGCGTCGCTCGGATGTTCAATTTATACAAATAATGGTTTGAATTCAATCATTAGTCACACAGCTTCTAGTCTTCGACAGTACAGAGACATAAGTTAACAGTCATTTTAATTTGAGTATTTCCATATATCCAAAAAGGATACTTGTAATCAGTGCCACAGTTTTAAACTAACACAAAATCCGCCTCACGACCTTAGAGAACAGTATGAAAACCATTTAAATAGCAAAAGTATCTAGAAACTTGAAAAAAAAAACCGGCTAAGTGCGAGTCAGACTCGCGCACTGAGGGTTCCGAACAAATCCGTAGGTATATAAGTTTAAAATTATTTAAAATATTTTTATTATATGATGTAACAAAAAATTTATGCTTTTCGCAATTTTTCCATTATCTGTGCGATAGTACGTTGCTTTGTACCAAATTTTAAGATTCTGAGTTCACGGGAAGTACCCTGTAGGATTTGATTCCCTTGCAAATGTCGAAAATTTGCGGCATAAACGGCTGTATCTTTTGATTGCGTTGGCTTAGAAGTTTGATTTTTTCACAGCTCCAAGGGACACTAGAGTATTTGATATGAATTTCAGTTTTATACCTCCACGCGTTCCTGAGAAAAAGGGTCTTGACAGACAGACAGACAGACAGACAGACGGACAACAAAGTGATCCTATAAGGGTTCCGTTTTTTTCCTTCTGAGGTACGGAACCCTAAAAATGATAAAAATGACTATTAATTTTAATGGACGCATCGTTTGTGCTACCTTTGATATTCAGAAGGTTTTGTCGTGTCCTCACGGGCAAATAAGTGTATTGTATTACAAGCGAAAGCTATCATGTTATAATTTCACTATATACGATATGGTTGGTACAAGTTTTACAAACCTCTATTTTTGATGAGCCCTTTGGCAAAAAAAACTTGTAAGGGAATTGACGGCCGTGTAGTGGCGGTTAAGAATATCCACTACCCCATATATTCCCGTGGGTGCCGTAAAAGGCGACAAAGGAAAACAGGCAGGAGATGGGCAGCAGCATCTTCCTGATAACAGTAAAATTACAATTAAAAAAACTGCGATTGCCAACCCGCTCGCCAAGCGTGGCAACTAGTGCAAATACCACCCATGACAAAAGTTACAAAGAGACGGCCCCCAGTCCTCGGCAGCCCAGCTATTCCTGGCTACGGTGGCGACCATGGTAACGGCGGGGCAGGGGTGCTAAGAACCTCCATTGGAGGTTCGGTTGCCACCTAAGAAAACTCGACCTGTCAACATACAACGCACGCACCCTGAGGACTGATGAGAAGATCGTGGAGCTGAAAGAAGAGATAGGCAAGTTACGCTGGCATATTATAGGATTATTCGAGGTCTGAGGAGACGTGAGGATACGGTAATCCTTGAATCTAGCAATTTGTTCTGTCACCGGGAGGGCGACCATCTGTCACAAGGAGGTGTCGGATTTATCGTCCACAAGTCTCTCGTTAACAACGTTGTAAAGATTCTGAGTGTGTCGACGAGGGTTGCGTACCTTATACTCAGAATCACCAAACGGTATTCGCTGAAGGTCATACAGGTTTACGCACCAACCTCGGCACACCCCGATGAGGAGGTGGAGGAAATGTATGAGGATATCTCTAGAGCCATGCATTCCTCTAAAACCCACTATACGGTGTTAATGGGGGACTTCAATGCAAAACTAGGCACAATAGAGAACGGTGAGCTGAAAGTAGGGAAATTTGGAATAGGGCAACGGAACCCAAGGGGCCAGCAGCTGGCCGACTTCATGGAGAAAGAGGGACTCTTTATCATGAACTCTTTCTTCCAGAAGCGGTCACAGGAAGTGGACCTGATCAAGCTCCGACGGTTCGACAAAAATGAGATTGACTTCATTATGACGACCAGACGATAACTGTTCAGTGATGTCTCCGTGATCGCGAGGGTGAAAACTGGTAGCGATCACCGAATGGTTAGAGGCACACTGAACCTAAAAGTTAAGTTAGAGAGGACTATCTAAAACTAATAGAGGTCTATTGAAGTCAACGCTCAATCCCCCTCGTGCTCTGTTCCAACGTCTGTTTTCAGTGCCTAGAAGACTGCAATGAAGTGGACGATATGAATGACAAGGTCGTGGAAACTGTCCATGCGGTCGGAGCTAAGTTCTGCAAGACCCGCCGCAGAAGGACACAAAAACTCTCCGATCACACTCTTAATCTCATGGCTGTTAGACGGGAGATAAAGCTACATTCTTCAATAGATTTGATAGCATACAGGCAACTGAACAGACAGAACTCCAAATGCATGCGGCGGGATTTACGCAATTTCAATACAACTTGTATTGAAGAAGCGATCGAGCGGAACCAAGGCTCTAAAGTCTTTGCCAGAGATCTGTCTGCCAGAAAGAGTCAACTGTCAAAGCTGAAGACCAAGTGTAGCAGCATCGTTTCCGGGACACCTGAGGTTTTGAGTGAGATTGAGAGGTTCTATTGGCAACTGTACACGTCATCATTGGAGTCACACGCAAGTGTTAGTAACGATCCAAGAGCGAGTCTTATCCGACACTATTCCGAAGATATCCCGGACGTCAGTCTGAGCGAGATTAGAATGGCTCTCCAGCACCTTAAAAACGGCAGGGCCCCAGGTGAGGATGGAATTACAGCGGAGCTTTTGAAAGCGGGTGGAAAACCGGTACTTGAAGTCCTTCAGAAGCTCTTTAATTCCGTCCTCCGTGGTGGCACTACTCCGGAGGCGTGGAGCAGAAGTGCGGTAATCTTCTTCTTCAAGAAAGGCGACAACGCTCTCATGAAGAACTACAGACTGATTTTCCTTCTGAGCCGCGTCTACGTGCTGTTTTCGAGGGTCATTACGAATCGTCTCCCACGCAGACTTGACGACTTGCAGCCTCCCGAACAAGCCGGTTCCCGAAAGGGCTTTAGTACCATGGACCACATACACACCCTTCGGCCAATTGTACAGAAGACGAGGAGTATAATCTGCCACTTTGCCTTGCTTATGTGGACTATGAGAAAGCCTTTGATTCCGTCGAAATTTGGACGGTGCTGCAGTCCCATCAGCGGTGCCAAGTTGATTGTCGGTATATCGAAGTGCTGAAGTGTTTGCACAGTAGAGCTACGATGGCTATCCGAGTACAGAATCAGAGTACGAAACTTATCCAACTGCAGAGAGGTGTAAGACAGGGTGACGTTATATCCCCGAAACTCTTCACCGCTACATTGGAAGACGTTTTCAAGCTACTGGACTGGAAAGGATGCGGTATTAACATCAATGGCGAGTACATCACTCACCTTCGATTTGCCGACGATATAGTCCTTTTGGTAGAATCGCTGGAGGACCTAAACACTATGCTCAATGACCTCAGTAGTGTCTCCCAACGGATAGGTCTTAAGATGAACATGGACAAAACAAAAATCATGTTTAACGTCCATGTCACACCTATGCCAGTAGTTGTTGGGAGCACTAAGCTCGAAGTTGTTGACGAGTATGTTTACCTGGGGCAAATAGTACCCGACTAGGTAAGTCCAACTTCGACCGAGAGGTCAATCGACGGTTTCAACTTGACTGGGCAGCGTTCGGGAAACTACGACACATCTTCTCGTTAGACATACCTCAAAACCAGAAAACGAAATTGTACAACCAGTGCGTGTTGCCAGTGATGACTTATTTATTTATTTATTTAAAAAACGTCCCGCTGGGTTTCTTGCTGGTTCTTCCCAGGACAGAGGGTTTTTTCGAACCAAGTAAAAAATGACTTTCAATAAGAATTACTCATGTAATATATATTGAATAAAAAAATATGTATGAGGAAGCTCAAGGTCGCTCAGCGAGCAATGGAGAGGGTTATGCTCGGGATTTCTCTGCGTGATAAACTTAGAAATGAAGATATCCGCAGTAGAACCAGAGTAACAGACATAGCCCAACGGATTAGTAAGCTGAAGTGACAGTAGGCCGGCCATATAGCTCGAAGAACCGACAACCGATGGGGAAGAAAGGTTCTCGAGTGGCAGCGTCGTAACGGTAGGCGAAGTGTAGGGCGACCCCCCATTAGATGAAGTGACGACCTGGTAAGACATGCAAGAAGTCGATGGATGCAGTTGGCTCAGGACCGTGCTTTGTGGCATTCCTTGGGGGATGCCTATGTTCAGCAGTGGACTTATGAAAGGCTGTAATAATGATGATGAATGATGAATTGACGGTTATGCTTAAAATCTCTTTGAAGACCCCTTTTCTTCTTCTGTTTTGTAGTATAATTCGCAACATGCAATCATTGTTTCTCACGATCACCTAACTTCCAAAACTTTTTAAACGCATCCTATCTTTCTTCAGAGTCAACATAGTGTAACATTTATATCTACACCAGTGGAGTAGCGTGCCTTAGAGGGGCACTGTATCAAAATTTGGCGGGGAGCCCAAATGAAGGATATACATTTTTCACAAAAGGAACAAAAACTCCCGCATTGAATTAAAATAATTATATACTTATTGATTATAAGTTGTTACTTACAATGAATACTCCTAGGAACTAAGCTAGCCAAACAATTCAAACCAACATCCTGTCCCATAGAAGTCCTTAGAAATTTTTGCTTACATACGTTCGGGAGCCCTGTAGCCCAGCGGCCCCGTATCATTAATACAGCTGATACGGCGGTAGCTACGCCCCTGATCTACACGTGCACGTGCTACCTATAGTTTTTGCTGGAACAATAACACCCTTTTTGGAGGAGTTTTCTTTTCCTGCATTCTCAACTGTGTCGTGAAGCGACAATTAAAAGAGAAGGAAAACCTAACCTACGATCAGCAAAACAACCAAATAGACCAAGACAATAATATATTTAAGTTTTTAAAAGAGTATTTACAATTTTATATATCAAAAATGGAGTATGAATGTGAGGATGGATGATGTGATTTACAAATTATTTTTAAAAAAAAAAGGTAATAAAAAAAGATTTATGTCGTAGCTGAGTCCGAAGATCCCAAGCGTGCTCTCAGCGCCTGGAACGAGCACGCACGGCGTAGGTGGGTAGGCGTGGGCGTCTCTAGGGGACGACCTCAGGTGAATGCGGTGATTGCAGGATCGGCGACTTCAGCCCAGACAGGAGCTTGCAGGATCCTCAGCGACTTCAGACAGCGCAGTGGCCTGCAGGATCCGGTGACTGCAGGCGGGACAGAGGTTTGTAGGTTCCGGTGATTTCGGGCGGAACAGAGGTCTGTAGGTTCCGGCGACTCCAGGTAGAGTAGAGACTTGTGGGATCTCGGCGACTTCAGGCAGAGCAACGTTTTGTAGGATCCGGCGACTTCAGGCAGAGCAACGGATCGTAGAGTCCAGTGGCTTCAGGCAGGATAGAGGCTTGCAGGATCCCGGGGCTGAGCGGCCCCGGGATAAGGCCTTTAGAAGATGCTTCCGATACGAGAACTGAAGCAAGACTCAATTTCTTCACCGATTGTTCGGCTTTTATATCTTTCTAGAGAGAACGGAAAAATTATTTAAATTAAAAGGAAATTTATTGTAAATGACCTAAAGCAAAAGAGTATTTATGTGAAAATATCGAGATAAAACATCATATCGGTAACGAATTTGAATAAAAATTGCCATGACAACGGTATAAATAGTAGTTGTCATAAAAACCAATTTTTGGTTTTTGGACTTTTATTAAGAAATTATTACATTTAAGTATGAATTGAGATATGATTCACATAGGAAAAACTTATGCACGGCTGCGTGCATGAAGCCTGAAATTGTAGAGTTACAGAGAATTCAATAAAAGACCATAAAAGGTAAGACTTCATTGACAGCTATTTTAAAAGTGATAAATAGTGTGAAAATACGAAGTAAAATGATATGTTATTGTGTAAAAACGTTACAGGATCCTATAGAAATAAAGGTGATGCAAAATATAAATGCAGAAAATCAAAAACAGAATGAAAAAAATAGTATAAAGTGATGCAAAACATGAATGCAGAATATCAAAACAGAATGAAGAATTAGTGTACAATGAAATGTAAGTAGTATAACACTACATTTTCCCCCCGACCCTGGAAAATTTTTGACTCAGCAAAAATTTTGATATATACATTCTAAAATAAACCATAAAAACACAGCTTTGCAGAAACAGGCATCAACAGGCAAAATCAGCTATACTATCTCTTACATTCATCATCTGCATTCAGGTAAGGGTGGAGTTCACATTCAATGACTACCACTCTAAAAGTGTGTTTTCGAAACGACATTAAGGCTTATTTAAGGAGTAGTCAACCGCTCCTGCGTGGAAAAAAAAATAAATTAGTCGAAGAGACACCACTCTAAAAGTGTGTTTTCGAGAGGACATTCAGGCTTATTTAAGGAGTTGTCAACCGCTCCTAAGTGAAGATAAAGATAAGGACATTCAGGCTTATTTAAGGAGTTGTCAACCGCTGCTAAGTGAAGATAAAAAATTAAGGGAGTAGTCAGCTGCTCCTAGGTGAAGATAAAGGTAAAGGAAATTAAGGGAGTAGTTAGCCGCTCCCAAAATTCGAGGTCTTGAAGCAAGATGTGTTGAAGAACACTGGATCACTAGACAAACAAACAAAAAGAAATTAAAATAATAAGGAGGAAATGGTGATATTTATACATATATACAAATTAACAGTTATATTTATACATATATACAAATTAACAGTTAATAAATGTTTAGAAAAGTATTTAACAGTTAATAAATGTTTAGAAAATTATGGTTCGTTTCGCTTCAGCTTTCAAAAATAATTTTATATTAAGTGTAAAGTGCAAAGTTGAGTTTAAGAAATAAAGATTTTATTAAAAATTGTACCTCTTTAAGTTATCTAGAATAAAAAATATTAGAGTGATGAATGTAACTTAGAGTGATGAATGTAAATGAAGTGTTATATGTAGGCCTAAATACAATCCAGATAAGTTGAAAAACTAGAAGAAGTTTTATTTTAGAATTTTGAAGGTATGAAAAGGATGTGTAAATGAATGATGAATAGTAAGTTAAGAACAAAAGGGAAAGCAATTAAATCAAAAGGAACTAGACAAGGCGCAGTAAAGGTGAAGAATTAAGAGAGAAAGAGGACTTTTACGTTGGGCGCCAAACTGTCGTGAAGCGACATTTAAAAGAGAAGGAAAACCTAACCTACGATCAGCAAAACAACCAAATAGACCAAGACAATAATATATTTAAGTTTTTAAAAGAGTATTTACAATTTTATATATCAAAAATGGAGTATGAATGTGAGGATGGATGATGTGATTTACAAATTATTTTTTTAAAAAAAAGGTAATTAAAAAAGATTTATGTCGTAGCTGAGTCCGAAGATCCCAAGCGTGCTCTCAGCGCCTGGAACGAGCACGCACGGCGTAGGTGGGTAGGCGTGGGCGTCTCTAGGGGACGACCTCAGGTGAATGCGGCGATTGCAGGATCGGCGACTTCAGCCCAGACAGGAGCTTGCAGGATCCTCAGCGACTTCAGACAGCGCAGTGGCCTGCAGGATCCGGTGACTGCAGGCGGGACAGAGGTTTGTAGGTTCCGGTGATTTCGGGCGGAACAGAGGTCTGTAGGTTCCGGCGACTCCAGGTAGAGTAGAGACTTGTGGGATCTCGGCGACTTCAGGCAGAGCAACGTTTTGTAGGATCCGGCGACTTCAGGCAGAGCAACGGATCGTAGAGTCCAGTGGCTTCAGGCAGGATAGAGGCTTGCAGGATCCCGGGGCTGAGCGGCCCCGGGATAAGGCCTTTAGAAGATGCTTCCGATACGAGAACTGAAGCAAGACTCAATTTCTTCACCGATTGTTCGGCTTTTATATCTTTCTAGAGAGAACGGAAAAATTATTTAAATTAAAAGGAAATTTATTGAAAATGACCTAGAGCAAAAGAGTATTTATGTGAAAATATCGAGATAAAACATCATATCGGTAACGAATTTGAATAAAAATTGCCATGACAACGGTATAAATAGTAGTTGTCATAAAAACCAATTTTTGGTTTTTGGACTTTTATTAAGAAATTATTACATTTAAGTATGAATTGAGATATGATTCACATAGGAAAAACTTATGCACGGCTGCGTGCATGAAGCCTGAAATTGTAGAGTTACAGAGAATTCAATAAAAGACCATAAAAGGTAAGACTTCATTGACAGCTATTTTAAAAGTGATAAATAGTGTGAAAATACGAAGTAAAATGATATGTTATTGTGTAAAAACGTTACAGGATCCTATAGAAATAAAGGTGATGCAAAATATAAATGCAGAAAATCAAAAACAGAATGAAAAAAATAGTATAAAGTGATGCAAAACATGAATGCAGAATATCAAAACAGAATGAAGAATTAGTGTACAATGAAATGTAAGTAGTATAACACTACAACTGTTAAGCGTTTTCTTTTAACTTCTTCCTAATCATCATTATTTCGGACACTTTTTTTTCTTCTGCATCGAATAAGAGGCGCCGGAGACGACTGGCAGGAAGACACAGCCGTGTTGATTGATTGCTATAGTCTGCAACATCGTGAGTGGGACAAAAAAAAATCGTTACATAGTTCACCATGGGTTTTTGCTGGTGATGGCATAGGTGTTTGTATTTTTTTGTCAACAGCCGGGGTAATCGGCTGAGGGAAGGGTGAAATATCTGATATCAAGGTAGAGGTATTTAAAGGGGTTAACCCTGAGCTGATAATTAAGAGGGACACGACACCATGCTGATTTTCTGACGAGAGTAAATATGGTGAGGATGCATTTTGATACACGGTCATAAAAGGATCTTCTCCAAAAACAAAATTAGGTAATGGTATGTTCGGGTTTATATTTTCATCTGTTGATTCGAATGTATAAAAATAATAAAATTTACTTGTTTTTATTTATACAGGTAAATTATTACTCAGATCAGATTATTTTTTAGAAAAAAATGTATTAAATATATACAAATAATCATTGTTTTTCAATAGAAAAAAGGCGGAAGTGAATTTAGTTCTAAGAACAAAGGGGGATGGTCAGATACGACCGTTAAATGTAAAAGCGTATCCACAGAATATTGTCGTGTGATTACGCGACACTATCACGCCCAAAGAAAAATGTAATATAGTTACATACAACTTAAAAATTCAAATTGTCAAATATAACAAAAACTCAACAGAATAATTGTAGTACTATCAGCTAGCAAATATTATTTTTATATAAATTAAAATTTTAAATTGATTTATATTTTTCGTAGAAAACCGACGGACAGTCAGAATCGATTCTTTAATTATTTACTTTGCAAAATTTGTATAAATACAAGAATTAAATAATACCAAAATGTTAATTCACAATTCATTAACTTACCTGGAGGCCCTGGTATGCAGTCCTTTTCATCAATGTACTCTTCATGAGTGAAATTGGTAATTTGTGCATTTTTGCTTGTTACTTCCACAAGTTTTAACATAAGCTTTGATCGTCCTGTTTTCATTGTGGCACACTTTTTAACATGGTATGTAAAATAACTAGGCACGAAATAGCTAACAAACAGGCAAACAAAGATAAGGTAGTGTAATTTTTGAAGAAAAATCTAATCCGCTGCAACGCGTGGGCAAGTCCGACGAATAGTGGCAATTGCGCGGATTCGTCGGGAGTGGGAGGGGGCGATGGGAGATCCCGCGCGTCGTACAAAGACGAGTATAAACAAGCGTCATTTTTCTATGAGTGCCTATCAAATGCGTCTGTTTACCGACTGATTAATTTGAAATCGAAAATACATATAATTTTTTTCTTTAATGTAGTAATAATATTTAGACAATGTAGTATCCAATAAGGTAAAAACCGACATTATTCTACGATCATGACGATATGTACGTTATAGAGCGAAGTAAAATTTTTAGCCCCCCCGCCGGGTGAGCGTCACCAAGAAAGTGCCCCGAAGCGCAGTTTTTTCAGTTTTAAAGAAAAACGTAAAAGGTATATGAAAAGTGTGCAGGTACGAAATAATCCTTGGTTAATTTGCTATCAACCTCTTTTAGATATAAAAGCGATATCACTTATAGTTTCCATGAAATCACGGACGACGAACTATCCAATATTTAACCCGTTACAACAAATTCCTTATAATGGGAAAGTAAAAATCCATTATCAAACAACCGAATATTGTTATTAAATTAAAATTTAATTAACAAAATATCACATTAAAATCGGACAACCATAAACAATGAATAATTAAAAACAGCAAACAACTTAATGTACCTACTTATTACATTTTTACATTTACAAAAATAAAATCAGATCATTGTTCAAACTTCGGTCCCAGAAATATGTCTGTTATTTCCAATGTTTCTGGATCTTTACATACTTTGATAAAACCATGCTGCTTCAATTCTGAAAATAAGTAACTATTGTTAGTCTATTAATCTATTATTATTATTAGGTTTTTATAATGTATTAATGGTTCAATCGATACATACTGAGTACGGAAGCAAAACAGCGCGCTGCTATGATTTTACGTTTTCCCGGTAGTGTTGGTCCTCTAAAAACTAGGTTTGTAACATTGAGCGGTTTCGTCCCCTCCTTTATTCTGTGCAAGATTTTAATCATTGTTCCCTCGGTTCCCCATTGGTCACTGTAAACAAAATATATATATTTTTTTAAAGAACAAGGAAGCTCTGAATCTGAGTTCATTTCATCACGACATTTCGTCCTTTGGTAGAAAAAGTGCGGTGTGATCATCTCGGATATGATATTTTTTTTAAATTTTGTATCAGTTGAGTATATATTAAATAAATAAAAATAAATGAATATTATTATTTGTTTTAATGTAAATCTGAATTGACCATCGAGCTTACAGTCCACCTGACGGTAAGTGTGTATTGCAGTCCATGGAGTCCCCCAGCCAACTTCATCCAAAGAAGGCAGGTGACAACGCACCCGTTGTTGACAGATCTTTGTACGTTGTCACCTATCAGAACTAAGATGGAGTGACACACAGCCTATAATTGCACTGGCTCTCTCTCCTTCAGACCGACACAGCAGCGAGCTCACTGCTATTTGGCGGCAGGAATAGGTAAGAGGGCGGTACCTTTCTAGACGGACTCCTAAAACGTACGTGCGGCATGGACGATTGGTTAGAATAAGAATTGTAGAGCTATTAATTTCACATAAAACAGTCCTTATCGACTTATCCTTACATTTGTTGTCCATTTTGTGCCAAAACTTTTAGAGGCAGCAGTATGCCTAGTGAGAGTTTTTGTTATACGTGTTCGATCCCGAGAAAGTTAACTACGATTTGTATGGTATAAAATCAGCACCAACTAGTGGTGTAAAATTGCAAACCGAAAAGTTTTATTTTAATTTTTTATATTTCTTACAGCTAGACAATAGTGTATTTACGCCCACTCAAACGCTGCTCTATTTTAAGATGTTAAGTCACGTGCTGTCTCTATCACTTTAAGTCAAAGTGACTGTGACACCACGAGACTTCACAGCAGACGACGACTATAGATATAGCTGTAAAATTACTCACAGTATAAATCTCATGGAATCTGTAGTCTGTACAGAGTCGCCTAGTGAAACTTTAGTCCTGTCCAGGCTCCCCAGAGGCGTTTCAGATGTTTCACTTCCGTTTTTCCTACCAGACATTTTTAGACTTATTTCAGTGAGGGGTTCCACTTCTGTGGGTTTGTACGTTTGCATGTCTGCCAGCCCCGCTTCTTGAAGCATCGTCGTAACGCTCCTCTCGTGTTCAGTGCTCGGAAGCTGTCTATTCTGTGGTATATTTTCTTTTTCAGCTTCTGTAAATATAAAGTAACAGTGTGCATTGATTTCATTGATGCTTAATTAAGGAATTGCGAGTCTATCTCTCTACCCCAATAGGGGCCAATGCTTGTTCAAAAAAAATTTTAAAGAAGGAAAGAAACATTTATTGCAACACGCCACAAACATCATTAGGTACTTAAATTTTAACAATTGTAGACACATCATATTTCGCATTGTTGACTTTTTCCTGTGGTATATAATATAATGATATTATACTCTTGTATAATTGGGAATAATAAAGCTAAGAAGTAATTGCGTTTCTCTGTATAAACAAAAGAAACAACATTTCAAAGCATTTATTTCAGGTGTTTTTATATCTTACATAATATTTATACAGGCCTGCGATTTTCCTGTTGCAATAATTATGTTATTTTTTTTTTAATATCTAGGTATGTTAAATTAAAAGACAGCTTTGTTATTTTTTCTAGCACATCGTGATTTATTTTTATTGATGACGTGCATATTTTATATATTTTAAACAATTTTCATGAAATTACAAAAATTAATTAATTTTATTTGAAATTTAAAATTATTTTTTTTCTTAAGAACCAACAGTATTAGTTAAAAATAATGCTAAAGAGACTAAGTAAATCAAAAAGACTAGGTATATTTTTCCACTTCCTTCATTATTCCTGTTCAATCTTCTTCTCTTATGCTTTCTATACGCTTCATCTCTCTTCAACATCCAGCAGTAGTCTGCCATCATGTTTGTGCCCCACCTTCCTTGGTATGCTTTTTCATATTATATGTTATATTACATTATCTCATCTACACACAAGTTGAACACATTTTATGCGGCACCCATTTCTTGTCTTGGTTTTTATCTTGATTTTAAAATACCTTTCCTACAATTCTTCGATAGCTTTAGAAATATTTTATAGCAGTTTCCGTATTACATAGTTTCCTCTTATATATATAGTTATCTAGAGTATTAACACATTTGCGAGAAGCCATTTGTTTTATTTATTATCACACAAAAAGCAGAAAAATATCGTACCACAGTCGATACACGTAAATCGTAATATGATTTTAATCACGGCAAACAATGACTAATGAATATTTATGTCATTAGTACTACTAGCATGCAACTATTATCAAGGAAATTGGAATTTAACGCTAGTATACGTGGTTATACTAAAAAAAATGAAAAAAGGAATTTTCGCAGAAAATTTACGTAATGATATTTTTTTATAATTATTTCGTAGCTTAGTACCTAATACCTACTCAAATTGCTAATTAGTTTAATTAAGGGGAAAAATATCGCAGGCCTGTGTTATTTATTCTTATATTTCGTTTTCACCACTGTCAGCTGTGACATCTAGACTTTTTCTATAATACAGCAAATGATAGGTACCCATGAAATATGAAATCGCTGTTCTGCAGTACTGGCCATTTCAAATCAAAATAATTTTTGTTTGGCTAAGAATTCTAATTTCAAATTAATTTTATTTTAAAAACATGGAATTTTTTTTCAATATTAGTCATTTGTTTATTAATTAGCGTTTTGTTTTTATCGCATTTGAATCTTTTTCGTCATCATGGATACGTTAAAATTCGTGTAATTAGGTAATATGGGTACCGTCGTGGCAACAACACAGCACAAATGGCACAAGCGCTCCATAAACAACATGCTACATCGACGAGATTTACGGAGCGAGAATTACAAACGAACGCACCACCTGTTATTGGTTTGCCCGCTTCCGTTCTGGAAATTGGGACTTGAAAAATGAATCCCGTCGTCCGAAAACTTTGGTCCACAATGACGAATTAAAGGCGATCGTGGATGCTGATGATATTCAATTTACGGTTGAAATAGCAGCAGCTTTCGACGTTAGCATAAAAACAGTAAGTAAAAAAAGCTTGATAAACGGGTGCCCCATGAATTTAATGATCACCAGTGCCTTGCACTGCTCAACAGACACAAAAACGAAAGAATTTTAATTCGCATCGTTACCTGCGACGAAATCGCATACTGGCCCTCACTCTCATAATTCAATGGGAATCATGTCGGATTGACACGACCAGAGAGGGAGGTGCCAATACCTCTGTATTGTATCTACGTAAGAACTTCCTTACCGTGAGCAGAAATGGCCGCCTCTATGACTAGCTCCTTGCTGTGTCTATACGATACATGGCCCATAGTGCGAAGTCTTTTTGCCTGCAACACATACATACAAATAATAAAATATATAGATATAAGAGAACTTCAAAATCACAGAAATCTAAAATAATCTTCTTTTTCTTTCCTTTTTTTTATAGGATAAGGGTGACAAACGAGCACACAGGCCACCTGATGGTAAGTGGTTGCTGCGGCCCATAGACATCTACATCTATTACAAATCAAAATGCAGATGCGTTGTCACCCGTGAGGACTAAGATGGAGGAATGCCTCATTTCCAGTAAAAATGGTCTTCAGTTCTCTACACTCACCATACGAAAGACAGCAACATCAAGCTGCTATTTAACGCTGGTATACTGTGAGAGCGTGGTCCTACCCTGGTCGAGTTGACCCATTCGTGCTACAACCATAATACTATAGCTGTAGCGTGGCTCTACCCCGTATTAAATGAATAATGTATATAGTATAATACCGAATGTTAAGGTTTTTTACATGGTAGAGCCATGCTGCAGCTATCTTATATCTATGCACCACAGCATCCACTTACCATCAGGTGGGCTGTGAGTTCGCTTGTCACCCTATTTCTATTAAAAAAAATGTAATGGGTTGATTCTCTACATAGAAGAAAAATAATGGTTTATAATGTTTTTTGTGTCGATAGTATTAACAGTACTCGTATATGTTAATTATTAATTGTGTTGTAAAGTAAGCCATAATGGTTCAATAGGTAAAATCATCGAAAGTGGGAGAGGTTTATGTGCAGCGTTGGACAGTTGCTTACTAACCTTAAAAAATAAAAAGGTATGTGACGGTTTAGTAGCGCCGTGGCTATGCTTTTTTGGTCAAGCTCCGAGGGATGCAAATTCAATTACCGCACGGAAAAATATTTGTAGAATCTACAAATAATTCTCGGTCCACGTGCGGTTTATGTATGTAAGATGTCAAGGGTAACTAAATAAATCTAAGAAATAGATATAAACAATATTACTCACAGGAACTGGAATCTCGCTAGCTACTCGTAGTCTCGTAGCATGCTGTGACAAAGTCTCTACAACCTGCGTTGGTAACTCGGCGAAGTCCAATTGTTCAACGTGAAGCTCTTTTGTAACATTTTCTTCTATCTGCATGGGCACTTCAACTTGAGGCTGTTCGTGAGGCTGCTGTACTTCCTCCCCTATTGTTTCTAGGTTGGAACGCGTGTGGGACGGTCTTGTTCTCTCATTGATCACTGCTTCCTACACACATTTTATGTTAAATACAAGTTATGTTCTATATCTATAAATTTTAAACAAAAATATACGTTTTATAAAATGTAAAAATCGTGTTAAAAACTAAAAATACACATAAACATACACACATAAACTAATTTCCACAAAATTGCTTCTAGAGTCGATGTTAAGAATACGTCTACGGAAGACTAAGTCAATTTTTCCTTATTATATTTTTTATTACCTTTTAGTAATATCACAAGCTCGATGTAACAACTAGGATAACGTCTAAGTAATTAATTAACTAAATACTTCAGCCCCTAATTCAATCTATAGCGGAGGCCTATATTCAGCGGTGAACTATAATAAACTGTAATGGATTTGATGATTTAATAGAAACGAAATCGTTTAAATGGATTTAGCAGTTTTCGAGGAATCTGTCAACATACATAGGAATACATACATACGCGTCAAATATAAAACCTACACCTTTATTGAATGAACAAAATTCTTTATACTTTGAAATGCAATGCACGTTATTGTGATATTTTTACATTTTCGAGAGCCGTGAAAGCTCAGAGACTATAAGCGCTCTCTGTAAATTTTACAGTACGTGAGCAATCCGAGTACCAATAGAATTGTGAATTGCAATTTTAAGTGCTGATTTACTGCGTGCTCGGTGGTGAAGAAAAACATCGTGAAGAAATCCGCATGTCGGATCAATAAGATATTTCGGGGATATGTAAAAACCATCAACTAAAGCAGCGCGGCGGTCTAATAAACAACCCTGTCAAAAATTAGACAGTAGTCGGACGTATTATTTAACTTTAGATTTAAAATACAGGTTGGTATTTTACTTACAATTTAAAATACAAGTTATGAAACAAATTACCTCCATTTCTCTGTCAGCCATCGGCGTTCTATTTAAGACGCCCAGGTTGCGTAGGAAAAGCAGCGAGATAACTTGAGGCAAGTTAGAGCGGATCCTTTCCCCTGCGTGAGCGGGACGACTCAGGTACGTATCCGCGGGTACTCGGATATTCAGCACGTCCTCCGAACTATCCTATTTTTCCAAAATATAGTTTTTGTACTTATTCTTTAATTGGAATTATAACATTAGTTATGAATTCCATATCAATTTATGGTCGCAACGACAAAATCAATGATATTAAATATATACTTTATTGCTTAATTAGACGTTGTGAAAAGTAACAGAGAAAATTAAAATAAGAAAACTAGAAGGTAATATTAAAAAATACAGTTACAAATATTTTCCTTCTTTAATTAGACAATCACGTTAATATTGAGATTATTCCTAAACAGCCAATGGATCAAACGGATATAATAATTATAAGGTTTTTTTTTAAATCAATAATTACAATTCAACGGACAGTTTAGAATTATGTAAAAAATTTAGTATTTAAGGTTAAGGTAGTGGTTAAGGTTTCATGACTTTTTATTTCTGGCGCCATATTTTATTACGAATACTTAGTAAAATACTTTGTTGTAGTAAGATTCATCCTTAAAAATTACTGTTATTAATTTTGATTACTATTATTATTATGTTATTTAGTTATAATAAGTTATTAGATTTATAATTTTTTTAATTCGACTTATGGAAAAGGTAAGATACGCTATTTTTACATGCAATCATATTTGACTGTAAACGGAAGTTAAAATTTATTGTTTTATTCATATTAAATATTCTCTTATGATTAAGATAACAAATAAACCTAGCAAGCTAACAGCATAGCAAAGTGGCGAAGCAATCAGCTTTGTAGCGGTTTCTAACGGTTGCCGTTGTCAGTTTCAAAATAGGAGGTTAAGATGCCTGGGTGATCAGTCATCGATTGCTGAAAACAGAATTTGAAAATTCGAAACCGTTCTCGAGATAATCGTGGGACAGATGGACAGACGGACAGACATCGTGAAATCAATAAGTGACTTCGCAAGCTTCGCCACTTAATAATATATTGAAATATAAGTTTATTTCTTAAAACCAATACAATTTTAAACTAAATGGTGACCGGGGACCCCTTTTAAGCTAGAATCTGTGTTAGGGTGCATTGCTCTTCCTTAAATTGATTATCTTATGAAAATGAAAATTATATTAATTATGATGTTAAGTAATTGGTATCTGTAAAAAACTGTATGTGAAATACCTGGAACAAGTAATATAACAGCTGTTGAATAATATACTTAATGCATATAATTTAGGCCACCACTAATTAAACTCGCTTGACTACCCCGTTGCTTAGTGGCCTGAAAGCTTAGGTAGTACATCGTGAATCCCAAGTTCTAATCCAAACCCAGCGGTATATCAAGTATGTTAAGAGACGGGAACCGGAAATTAGTGCTCTGTGGTTACCCCGCATCTGTATTTTGAATCTTTATTGAGGATAGATATAGGTGTCTATGGGCTACATGCACTTACTATTAGGTGGACTATGCTCTTGTTTGTCACCCTTATTTCTATTGAAAAAAAAACACTTAATTATCTTTTTATCTCGTTTTTTTTTCTAGAATAGAACTGACATCCGAGCACACAATCCACCTGATGATAAGTGGATGATGAGGACCACAGAGGTCTACCTTAACCCTAAGTTAAAAATCAAAATGCAGATGCGTTGTCACCCCTGAGGACTCAGATAGAACGCCTCGTTTTTAGTATAAGGGTTCCAGTTCGCTACACTCAACATACAAAATACAGCAGTTTATAGCAAATGGCAACGCATCTGCATTTTGATTCTTAATCGAGGATAAGTGTAGATGCAATCACTTACAATCAGGTGGACTGTGTGCTAGTTTGTCACCCTTATTTTATAAAAAAAAATATCATAAGGATTCTTGAAATCATGACAGTGTTGCAGCAACAAAAATATTATTTCTAACCACCAAGCGAAGTCTGCTATAATAAGGGTGAACACAGGCTATATATCGAAATGTTGTTTGTTGTTGATGAAATGTTTTTCTGCCTCCAAGCGGGCGTAGCCACGAGCAAGTGCTAGTTTCTTATACTTGTCTCTACCCTTGGTAAGCGTGCGTACAGATTTTCTTCCTTCAGAACTTTCTATGCTATTATACTCGTTATATTTCTATTAGAGAATTTTTTTTATTACTCGTAGCATCATTTGAAAATTAAGAGCGAGGGAGCTGACTTTTCTTTCCTAAAATGCCGCCCCGTAAAATCTGCCACCCGGGGCAAAAAGCTACTTCTGAAAATAGGCATAATAAGGGGAATTTTGCCATAGTTGCCACACTTGGCAGGCGGCCTGGCAACCGCAGTTATCATTTTTGTTTCAATTTTGTTTTGTAAGTAGTTGTTATCAGAAAGATGATGCTGCCCATCTCCAGTTTGGAGTTTCCCTTTGTCGCTTCCTACAACACCCAAGGAACGATATGGAGTAAAGGGTGGATATTACCACACCAAATTAAGCAATGATAATAACGGGTTTCTCTTCTTCCGTCAGGCCTCCTGTCATTTCTAACAGGGTTTTGGTACAAGTTTTTTTTTTAAACAAGAGTGATAAACGAACACAGTCCATTGACATCTACAACTTATCCTCGATTAAGAATCAAAATGCAGATACGTTGTCACCCGCGAGAAAGATTGAATGCTTTGTTTCCAGTAAAAAGGGTCTACGACGGACTGCAGATGTCTTCGAAAAGTATTTTTGTTCCATTTCTCAGACATGCAAATTTTTTATTGCATTGAGTATGTGCAGACTAATGGTAAATTTATAAATTTTAAGTTAGTTATGACGGGACTAATTATATAAAATATATTAACAAGGAAAAATCCCTAAATAAAGAAAACAAAAAAAGAACACTGTCAAGAAATGCTCAGTAGTTAGTAGCCCGGAGTCAGGAAATTAGTGGTGTTTCTGCCGTTGTTCCTGCGCCTGATCTTTCTCCGGTCGAGTCCTATCGGACTATGAGAGTGAGAGAATAGAGACCTGTGCTTGCACATACAGTCTTGCACTATATACTTAATCCTGTCCTGTGCTAGATGTCTAGTCTCCTTTGAGACGGGCCGCCGTGACAAAAATGCGGTCCTGGGAGCCTTATAGGTTTTGAACGTTCATAATATAGACACATCAAAAAAAGTTTGTGATCACTAGCAAAAGCTGATATATTTTTAAAATTATACTTTATCAAAAAATTAAACACTATTTGAAATTTAAAAAATCAAACTTTTTTCTATTTTTTAATAACTAAAATTGAGTAATTCAATTTTAATGTTACGAGTACATTTAACATTGTAACAGAAATTTGATGGGAAGAAAAAGATTGTTTAACCAAACATATACAACAATTTATTAATAGAAGGTTCTTATTTAATCCAATATAACTCCTCCCCTGACTCGAACACATGCGGAGATCCTCCTGGGCATGCTGAGGCTCAAATTATCCAGCATTTCTTGCAGTAATCTGTCCCATTCTTGAATAGCGGCTTCCCTGATCTCTGGCAGTATCTGGGGAGGTGGCTGACGGTTCCAAGCAGCTTGCTTAAGAGCATCCCATGCATGTTCTATTGGGCTTAAGTCAGGCGAACCAGCAGGCCAGTGTAACCTTGTGATATCGTATTCTTCGTCAACGAAGAGAGAGTTTTGCCAAATGTTTTCCTCCTCATCTTCTTCATTTTGCCGGAGGCCTAGCCCACTGCAACCTCTGTTGCCATGAATTCGGAGATGCTCGCCAAGACTCGTAGTCCAGCCCGGTGTAAGCAATTCCGAATGGTTTGAGTGCTAACTTCAAGTCCAGAGGCGGCCCGCACTTCTGCTTTTATTATAGTGGTGTTGATTGATGGGTCACGGGCTGCCTGCAATGTGATATGGCGCTTTTAAGCAGCAGTCAGAACAGTTGCGCCTCAGTCAGAACACCTCTGCATCGTGGCCATGACACAGGATTGGGATACAGCAACTCTGCCTGCTATTTCTCTCGTGGAATATCCTTCTTCCCTCAAAGTTACTATTCTTGCTCGTAAAACTTCTGATAATCCTCTTGGCATTTTTTCAATCACAACTTTCCTCGAAAAAATTGACTAAGTCAGATTTCTGAGTGGGTGTAAGCTTGGATTGAATTTCTTTTTATATGAAAAACTATTGAATTTGTTTTAATTGTTGTATATTCTAACTCTATATTTTAAGTAAAGAACCTTAAAAGAAGAAGAAATTATAATGTAGTTTACCGTAACAAAAAAGATTTCGATTTTTCAAATTGATCACAAACTTTTTTCGATGTGTGTACATTAAAATATATTTTATTGTAGTATCCACTTTTGTAGTTTTGTAAGTTTACATTGTAAGAGATAAGGAGTAAAGTACTTGGCATCGTAACTCGACGGCTGTATTGTCAATTCTGGAGCGCAAGTACTCTGTACTCAGCTTGGTCTTCTTGTCAATGATGAGTTTTTGTTGACGTCGCCGTTTCGCTTGCGGCTCCATATCTTCCAACTCCTATATTACACCATATTACAAAAATTAATTAAACAGATTTTCTACCGACTTCAAGAAGAAGACGGTACTCAACTGTATGTTTTTTTTTATGTGCGTTACCTCATGACTTTTTACTGGATGGATCGATTTCGATGATTCTTTTTCATTTGAAAGCTGGTGCTTCACATGTGGTCCCATATAAATTTGATCAAGGTCTGACCAATAGTTTTTGAGTTATTCTTAATATTTTATATTGAAGTTGGTTGTACAATTTTTTTTATTTTAAATTATTTTTACTAATTACACCTGATGTTAAATGGTCACTGCAGATCATGGACCAACTTCAAACAAAGAAAGCTACAGATACGAGGTGACAACCTCTGAGGTAATATGGGATTCCTCACAGTCTGGAATTATACTGGTTTCTCAATAATATTAGAATCAAAGAGATTTTTTTACGTGGTAGAGCCATGCTGCAGCTATATTAGTAGTATAGTTATAGCACGAATGGGTCGGCTCGACCGGGGAAGGACCACGCTCTCACAGAATACCAGCGTAAAATAGCAGCTTAACACTGCTGTGTTTAGTAAGGTAAGTGTAGAGAACCGGAGACCCTTTTTACTGGAAAAGAGGCACTCCATTTTAGTCCTCACGGGTGACAACGCATCTGCAGTTTGATTCACATACTAGGATAGATGTAGATGTCTATGGGCCACAGTAACCACTCACCATCAGGTGGACTGTGTGCTCGTTTGTTACCCTTTCCTATAAAAAAAAATCAGATGAAGCCCTTCAGGCCGGAAGACAGCAGTGTACCTACTACCGCTTAGCGACAGAAAAAGGTTGGTACCTAACCAGACGGACTCCTGACACAAAAGGAGTTCTACTTTTCAGGGATGTAATGAAGATTCGTAACCGTAGAAAAACAAACGGATATCCGAAATCTTTATATATAAAATGTACGTGTCACATTGTATGTCCGCGATGAACTCCTAAACTACTGAACTGATTTCAATGAAATGTTTCACAATGTGTGCAGTTTGGTCCAACTTGAGAGATAGGATAGTTTTTATCCCGATAAGTGACACTTAATTTTTTATATAATGATTTTTTAGGACACATGGTCGTCGGAAAGGGTAGAACAACGTCTGCCTGGTCAGCTAGTAAAACTATAAATAACCAACATAAGATATCATATAGTTTTGAATATATTTTTAAAAAAATAGGGTGACAAACGAGCACACAGTCCACCTGATGGCAAGTAAAAAGGATCTCCAATTCTGTGAGAGCGTGATCCTACCCCGTTCGAGTCGACACGTTTGTGCTACAACCATAATATCACTTCAGCGTTGCTCTACCACGTATAAAGAAAATGTAAAGAGCGATAGTGATGTCACGGTAACCAAGATGGATGCATGGTGATCTTATTGTCATGTAGGAAGGTTTAACGAGAAGACGTATTGCAGGTACTATGACTTATGTACATTGTCGTGTGGGCTACACTAAAATGTAACGGGCCAGATTTTAATTACCTCCTTTAAGAACAATCCATACTTTTCTAAAATGATTAAGAAAAGTTTATTGAAACACCACGAAATGACAAATTTTAAAAATATTACTAATATTCTTAACTTGAAAAAAAAACCATCGACTCAACAGATAATTACATATCACCGCCGTAATGGCGCTGTTGTGTTCCTTTTCTACTAGCAACATTTTTTTCATTACCTCTAAAACTAATTGTTCAGTCGGCTTTCCTATGGTAGCCTCAGTTGGAACGTCTTTAGGTGGCTCGTGAATGACCGAAACATCGATGGCTTGCTGTTCAACAGTTCGCCTGTAGTTAAATAAACATAAATTTTAATGAAGGCAATTCCATCTATAACAAGATAAAAAAACTTACCATATTTCAGAAAAAAATAAAATAAATTATAAAAAAAACTGTTACCAGAATGATTACAAGTAATTAATTATTTTGACAAAACACTAACGCCATCGGAGTCGGAGTATTCAGGTTAGGATGCGGGATTTCGGAGGTTTCAGGGATTTCTGTGAGCATTATGTTTATTGTTATATCAAGAAATTAAAAAAAAATGTTTTTATCATCATATTCACGCCGAAAATATCATACCTTTTTCAAAATCGCCAACTGGAACGGGGTCGGCTGCAACGGCTGTGAAATAAGAATGTTTTTAACGGTGTAATGAAAATAATCATTTCTATTATAAAGCCTTTTCCTGTAACGCTACATCTTATATTAAAACAGTAAATATAAATTATATTTTATAAGCTTTTCCTTTTGACTTTACAAAATATGAAATCTAACAAACGCCATAGTTTCTTTTAAATTAGTTTCATTTAAATTCAATGCCATCAAAAACATAACTTGTAAAAAAGCCAAGTCTCGCAACTCAGTTCTTCTACCGTAAAAGTTGTGAGATCCATGTAATACCAAGTCAGTTAATTTATTCAGTCCCTACTTAAGGGTCTTTCTGTCTTAACACGTTCACTGTCCGGTTTTAAAACACAATAGTAAGACAATAGCAATGACCTATATGTAGTGCACGGGACAGCGAAAGGGTTAAGTTATTACATAATTAGCTAACCTAACAACATCTTGTAGTGACCACATCAATACTAAAAATCTTTTATATTTTAAATAAATAAATTGACTTGGCGATCGCATTAACAATCTAATTTAATATAATATGTATTACTTGAGAGATACATTGTGTTTTCATGCGATGGCCTCGTCAATCTATATATATATATATGTGTGTAATAACTTAAGACAGAAAGACCCTTAAGTAGGGACTGAATAAATTAACCGACTTGGTATTACATGGATCTCACAACTTTTATGATAGAAGAACTGAATTGCGAGACTTGGCTTTTTTACAAGTTATGTTTTTGATGGCATTGCATTTCTTTTTGTAAATAGTTATATCTAGGTAGCTATTTACACCTATTATTCCATTATACATAATATATAGGTACACTGATTCATTCACTGCAAATGTAACTTTGTAATACTATATGTCACAGAACACAATTACTCTTTATCAACTATATGTTTATATATGATTACAAAGTTATTTATGCAGTTGGTGTATCTAGAAAACTGGACCGAAATTTTGAAATATTTTAATTTTTCCTTGATTTATATATTAAACAATAATTGTATTCCAAATTTGAAGTTTCTATGTATGCTAGAAGTGCCTTAGAGTTTTGATGATCGGTCAGTCAGTGGGTGACAAAATTAAGAAACTTTGACTAGTTATAATTCTTAAACTACTGGTTCAAATTTAATGAAATTTGAAATATACCGAGTTTATTCAATGTCTACTTGGTTAGAGAAAATTCAGGCTTCTAGTTTTATCCACAACGAAGTTATAGGGTTTCGAAAATGGCCTGAACTGCTTCGAGAAAAGGATGGTACGGCCGTGCCGCTTTTTTGCTCGACTTGGCGGGGGCACTACCGTGCTCCCAGATTAAAATATAAATTGGTACTGAGATGTTTGTATTTTTCTCTCTTCTCTTCTTCACTCCTCACGATCTCAAATATATTTTTTTTCTCCATCTACTTCTACCCTCAATAGAGAATGAAAATTCAGACTAAGATAGAATGCTCAGTTGTCAGTAAAATTACACTTTTGTTCTCTTCACTTACCATACGAAACAGCAGCATTACGCTGCTTTTGTACAGTGATTTTCTATGAGAGATCTCCCTATCCTAAGGGAGTCTAATATAGCTTGTACTTTTTTCACGTAAAAAATAAGAGAAGCAAATAGTTGTTTCAAGACGGAGCGCTGCCTATATTTCAAGAGACGCAAAAGCAAAGTCAAAACCATGCTTAATCTATAAGAACAGAACCGTTACCGCTGAGCATAGACTTTCCCCATAGATTGCCTCGTAGGGGGATATTTGCCATAGTTGCCACGCTTGGCAACAGCAGTTTTTTATTTTAGTCGTTATCAGGAAGACGCTGTTGCCCATCTCCCGATTTGTTTCCCTCTGTCGCCTCTTAAGACACCTACGGGACGATATGGGGTAGTAGATATTCCTTACACCGCCACTACACGGTAAACAAACATAAATAAATAACACGCACTCGCGTACTTTGCATCTAAAATAATTTGCAACTAACAACATTGTTTTAGTTCATTTGTGGCTGTCCAACATTGAAATTTGAAGGGCTCATGAAGCAAGAAGGAAGGAAGATGTGTACGTGAGTGCGAGTTGAGAAGTAGAACATGGTTTTTGCGTCATTAAAAATGTACGCAACGCTCAGTCTATCTCACTTTTTTGGTCGTAATTACTAACACTTGCGAAACATGGTGATATCTTGCTCCGATATTGTTTCCATCTGCACGTCGTGAGCGGCAAGCTTGGACTTGTCGGTGGAGAAGTCTGCGGGAAGGTCGATCAGACTGTGCTGTATTGCAGATAAGTCGCCTTGCATCATCAGCTCCATCGAACGATCAGCGATCTGTTGATCAATACGAAGCTCGCCGAAACCATCCTAAGATTAAAAATGCATAAGACGATTAGTAGAATACTTATAAGGCGTTACTTTGGGGAAATACGTATTAAAGATGTTAATAATCAATTCGTCAATTTATTGCATTTGCTATTTCTGCATAAGTTATTAATTGTTAATTTAAGTGTTCATTTATCACATATATAACAAGCGACAAAGCCGAAAGAACTGACTCGGCTCCTCGCCGTGTGGTAGCGGCGTAAAAAATACCACACCCTACTTTCGCACCATGAGGCATAAAATTAAAGAATTGGCCCCGAGTTCCCAGCGCCTTTTTAATGGGGCAGGGGTGCGAAGATTCTCCGGGAAGAAAACCGGCGACGAGGTTCGCCACCCGTCACGTTCTGTCCCCCGGAGGGGCGAAAAGTGGATTGCGGAAGCCCGTCTGGCTACATTGAATGTATGTGGAGGAATGAATGATAAGATGGATGAAGTATGCGATATGATGCATGATAGAGGAATAGACGTGTTATGTGTAAAAGAGACGAAACGGAAGGGAAAGGATGCCACTACACATGGCATGTATACCGCGTACTGGTCTGATGTAGACGAGACCGAGCGGGCATGCCAGGGAGTCGGTATCATCCTTTCAGAAAGAATGGGTCATTGTGTGAAAGAGTATGAATGTGTAAGCCCGAGACTGCTATGGATACGAATGAAAGTGGGCTTAAAGAAGTTGTTTGTTTTAGGGGTCTACGCCCCAGACATGTCTAAGCCCACTTATATCCGAGAGCAGTTTTGGGAGTTGGTAAGGATGATGCGAATGAAATGCAAGGTTAATGAAAATATTGTGATATTAGGCGATTTTAATGGAAGGGTTGGGGTGAGGAGGCTTGGTTATGAAAGATATTGGGAACGTTTGGTGATGAAAGTATAAATGAGAATGGTGAAAGCCTTCTCGCCGTATGAGTGGAAAAGAATATTTTTGTGACGAACACTTTCTTTCGTCATAAGAAGATTCACACGTATACATGGTAAAGAGGTGATGATAGAAGTATGATAGATTTCATAATTGTTGATGAAAGAATGAGGAGCGCGGTGGTAGATACAAGGGTTTACCGGGGCTCTAACGTAGGGACGGATCATTACTTGGTCTTATGCCGAATTAATGGTCTTTTCAGACGTTGGAGACATCGGACATCTGTGTCTACCATTGCGTTACAGCGTATAAGAACAGAGAGGTTACAAGATGAAGGTGTGAGAGAGAAGTTCAAATATAGATTGAGAGAAAATATAAGTGGTATGGCTGAATTGTGTATGAATGATTTAGACTTGGAGACTGTGTGGTATAATGTCAAGAAAGGTTTAGTGAATGCGGCTACCGAAGTATGTGGTGTCAGTAAGAGAACGAATGAAAGGAAAATTAACACGTTATGGTGGGATGATGAGGTACTGATGGAAGTTGAAGCAAAGAAGAAAGCATGGCTAGATTTACTAGCAACCAAGGCTAGTAATTCTAGCAGTATGAATGATGATATTGAAAGGAAAAAGGCAGTCTTTAGACACCTAAATAAGAGAGTAAAAGAAGTAGTTGAAAGGAAAAAGCAAGAAAGAACGGATAAGAATGATAGAAGAATATCGGATAACTTCCAGGCAAACATTAAAATGTTCTGGAAACTCGTAAAAACTACCAGGGGTCAAAACAGCCTAGAATGAATGCTATACGAGACCAGAATGGCTGTATTCTGAATGACGAAGTTTTGAGTTTAAGGAGATGGAAGGAATACTTTGAAAGCGTGTTTATGAGTGATGAGACGTTTGAATTAAATGAAATAGAAATTCCGGAAGAAGAGGAAATAGATAGAGATATAAGTATAGATGAAATAATGAAAGCAATGAAAAGTATGAAAGCAGGTAAGGCAGCCGGTTATGATAGAGTATCTCTCGAAATGCTAAGGGCTGGAGAAGGAGTGGTGGCAGACCTGCTGTACACCTTGTTTAACTTATGTTGGGAACTTAAGCGTGTACCAGGAGACTGGTGCAAAGCCGTGATAGTCCCAATATATAAAGGAAAAGGATCACAGCAGGACTGTAAAAACTACCGTGGTATCCAGCCTTCTTAGCATTGTGGGAAAACTGTATGCTAAGGTACTAATTAAAAGAGTTATGAAAGAAACTGATGGAAAAATTTGGGATGTGCAAGCGGGATTTAGAAAGGGAATGGGATGTACGGATCAGACCTTTTCCATGCGCATGATCGCGGAGAAGTTTTTGGCCAAAAACCAAAGAGTTTTTTGTGCGTTCATAGACTTGGAGAAGGCTTATGACAGAGTGGACAGGGATGTGTTATGGCAAACACTGAACTCATTTGGGTTGAGCGCTGGCTTGATACAGGCATTGAAGTCTCTATATAGGGACTCTAGTGCTTGTGTCAGGATCAACGGGGCCTACTCGGACTGGTTTGGCATCCATAAAGGTGTCAGACAGGGCTGTGTGGCTTCCCCGTGGCTGTTCAACCTATTTATGGACAGTTGTTTGGAAACTTTGAAAGCAGAAGAATGCGGGTTAAGAATGGTGAGTTAACCGTCAAATGCCTTTTGTACGCCGATGATCAAGTCATACTTGCGTCGTCGGCGGCCGAGTTGCAAATGATGGTTACATTAATGAACAGGACATTAAAAGAAAAAGGAATGAAAGTGAACGCAAGTAAGACGAAAGTTATGGTTTTTGAAAGAGAAGAAAGTAAAACGATATGTGAAATAAGAATAGAAGGGGAGTTGGTAGAGCAAGTAGATGAGTTTGTGTATTTGGGATGTGTGTTTAGCAGGGATGTTAGATATGATAAGGATATAGAACGACGAGTGAATGCAGGAAATAGATTGAATGGAGCTCTACACTCTATTGTGAAAAGTCAGAATGTGTCCAAAAAGGCACGTTTGGCAATTCACAGTGCTGTGTTAGTGCCTACTTTAATGTATGGTAGTGAAAGTTGGGTGTGGCAGAAGAAGCACGAGAGTAGAATAAATGCTGTAGAAATGCGGTCATTAAGTAGTATGCTAGGGCTGAATCTGAATGACAGGGTGAGAAATAGTGTGATAAGAGAAATGTGTGGTTTGCAAGATGATGTTGTGACTAGGATTAAGAAAGGAATGCTTCGGTGGTTTGGTGATGTAGAAAGAATGAATGAGGAAAGAGTGACAAAGCAAATTTATGTTGCAGAGGTGAATGGCAGAGTCGGGAAGGGTCGCCCTAGGCGAAAGTTTATCGACCAAATTGGCGAAATATTGAAAATGGGCCAAATTAAGAGTACCTTTAACCGACGAGCGTGTATGCGTAGGTATATGGATGTGGAGGAAGCGAGAGAGGTGTGTCAGGATCGTGCCAAATGGAATTCCGTAGTCTCTGCCTACCCCTCTGGGTGACAGGCGTGAGTGTTTATGCTATTTATCACATACTCGGCGATTAAGAAAAACATACCCCACATGCTGTAATTATACGGCTCTATTATTCCTGAAACAAGAACACAACAACTGCTCCTTGGCGGCAGATATAATACCACCTAAAAAGTGGTGAAAATTCTTATAAACAATGCCATAATTCGCCATTAGTCAATATAAAAAAAAAATATATTGGGTAAAGTTAACGGTTTTATCGGACTAACGACACAAGGTAAATAATATAATAAGAACATAAAAAGTTTGTTTATATTATTTATATAATTGATGGTCTTGCTAAATCTTATACTAGAGCTTCAACCCAAAACAAATTAGGCAAACACCTACGAAAAGGCCTATGAAAAGAATGTTTTTTTTTGCATAACCTTTTTAAAATACTTTATTTAAAATATTTTATTTTTCAGTTAAAGGTACAACCATACTTTTTAAATAAATTAATAGAATCAGATATAGTTGTAGTTTTATGTATTAAATATGTGAAAATTAACTAATCCTCGTGAAAAATGAAACTGTGTGTATTACGTGTACGATCACTGCCACCCCTACACCATATACTTAGCTGCCACCACTAAGTTTATTCCACAAGGAAGTTTTGCGAGGAAGAAAACCTCTTGTAAATCGCACAGTGGTGGGCCGCCAATCTGCCAGATGATATGGATGGTATCGCGAGTTTTGTCGCGATGTGCGATGGTGAAATTAAGCGACTGGAATTAGTCCGAACAATTCGTCAGAGCACTCCCCGTGATAGATGCGATAAAATACGCAAAGCGATGCAACATCTCTTCGCAGTGCCAGTAAGTCAAGCCGATCAGAAAGAACTCGGTAGTCGACGATTCGAACCGCTATGCGCTGGATGCGGTCAAGTGGAAGGAGCTGGCACTGGGGAACCCCAGCCCAGAGATAGGAACAGTATTCCATGTGAGGCCGAACTTGCGCTTTGTAAAGTTGCAGGCGGTGTGGCGGCATGAAATACTGTCTCGCTCTGCTGAGCACTTTAAGCTTTTTGGAGGCCAATTTCGCCTTCTCTTCCAAGTGACCACGAAACTGCACGTCACTCGATATGTCGACACCGAAGATTCCGATACTGGCTGAGGCAACAAGGGGAGTGTCTTGAAACTGAGGAAATACGATAAAGGAATTATTTTTTAGCGGTAAACGCGCAATCTTGAGTCTTCTGGGGATTGAACTAGATTAGATTTAGTTGCCCCAGTCCGAGACTTTGTTCAAAAAAAATCTTCTTTAAAACTCTTCAAAAAAAAAAAAAGACTTCAGACGCAAGTTTGTTCCGGTACTCGGCGACATTTTCCCGATAAATATTTGCACGGCCGGTGTATAAAGAATCACCACTTCTGACGTCCGCATAGCAATGAATGTTACTAGTTTGCAACATATCATTCATATGCAGAAGAAACAGCGTTGGTGATAGCATGTACCCTTGTGGAATACCACCAATAGTGGACTTGTAATTGGAGCATGCACCGTCTACTACAACCTTGATGCTCCGATCTGCAAGAAAACTGGTGATCCAATAGCACAATTTCTCAGGAAGCCCATACGAAGCTTCGAAAGAAACGCTTTGTGCCAAACCCGATCGAAGGCCTTCGCTACGTCCAAACTAACGGCGAACGTCTCCCCCTAGGACTCTATTGCCTCCACCCATCTATGAGTTAGGTAACCTAGAAGATCACCAGCTAAATGACCCCAATGAAAACTATACTGGCGGTACCTCATTAGCTGGTGATCTTCAAGGTACCTCATGAGCTGGCAGTTGTTTGTTTTCTGTTGATTGTTTCCATTATTTTGGAGGGAAAGGAGGTGATAGCGGTAGTAGGCCTATAGTTGGACGGATCTGTGTGCCCGCCTTTGGGATTGAGTGCACCAAAGCTCCACCATGAGTTCGGGACTACGCTTAGGGAGTAGTAGTACCGGAAAAGACGCTTTAAAATCGGTGCTAACTCTGGAGCACACGTCTTCAGCACAATAGATGGGACTCATCAGGGCAAAAGACTTGTTGACTTCCAAGCAGAGGAGTTCTTTGTGCACCTAGCGCTGTGTAAACAGCACATCCTGCATGGAGCACTCACACCGCGGGATGGTCGGCGGTGTGTTCCTCCCGTCATCTAGAGTCGAGCTCGAAGCAAAAAGAGAGCCTAGCAGATCGGCTTTCTCCTGTGTCATAGGCCAGTGAGTCGTCCACCCTGTACAGAGATGGCCGATGTGCTCTGACTTTGCCTTGGCAGTGACGAATTTAACGTGGTAGAGCCATGCTGCAGCTATGTTAGTAATATAGTTGTAGCACAAATGGGTCGGATCGACCGGGGAAGGACCACGCTCTCACAGAATACCAGCGTAAAATAGCAGCTTACAACACTGCTGTTTCGTATGGAAGTGTAGACCCTTTTACTGGATAAGAGGCATTCCATCTTAGTCTTCACGGGTGACAACGCATCTGCATTTTAATTCTAAAACGAGGATAGATGTAGATGTCCATGAGCCACAGCAACCACTTACCATCAGGTCGACTGTGTGTTCGTTTGTCACCCTATCCTATAAAAAAATGACACATTTGAAGGACCTGGAGGCGGAATTATACTTCTTTTTAAGAGCGTTTACATTCCCGGGACGTTGATGCATCAACCCGGCCCCGTAGCACTCCTACTTATGGTGTGATGTAATTTTACAGGAGTGACCAAACCAATGCTGAATTCTGTCTCCGATAGACACCACAGATAATGGAATATATAGTATAGTTCCATTCCCTGAAGTACCACATCAGCGGCAGAATCAGTAACAAAATTGGGATCATCCGGTGAGAAGCAAACCCACCTATAGTGCCAAACACGACGGCAACCTGCAGATCGCAACCACGAAGGGAGCGTGAGCGCCACCGTACTTGGGATCAGACAACGGTCCGAAGAGCCAAGAGGGGCATCGACGGAGACCTGATATCCGTCCAGATGAGAGGTCAGCAGAAGATCCAACAGGGAAGGTACATGATCCTCCACATGTGGGTACCGCGTAGGCGAAGTAACCAGTTGTGTCAGACCATATATAATGCCAAGGCAAAGACATCAACAGATCTACCGTTAAAATCACCGAGCATTACGATTTCCGCGGATGGCACCTGTTCTAGCATGGAGTCTGCAGCCATTGCAGCGTCGACAATGAGTCGGTCTGTGTCAGCATTACCGCTATAGGACCTATAGAAGCACCCGTAGACGCAGGGTTGGTCGTCGCTGTCTACGCGCAGCCTTAGGATGGACAGGTTCGTACCATCAAGTCTGCCGAGGCGTCGAAAATAAATGTCAACTCTGACGTACACGTCAGAGTTGTCATCTATTTTCGTAGTCGAGTAAGAGAGATACGAAGTATCAGCCGGAGAAGACAAAGAAAGAGCAAGGCCGGCTTTGCCGTCTCCAGATGGTATTGGACGGCGTTAAGATTTTAATGAAGTCCCCTTATGTTGCAGAAATTCACGGATAGCATGGCAGAGATTGCCTTTGTCTTATTGCTTGCCCCGAGCAGGTTCCGCCTTGAACGGAATTTCGCCCCCAAGAGTACGCGGGGCAGCCTGAGCAGCCATGCTCAGGAAGAATAGGGAGCGTGGATGCTCAGCGAGGGATTCTCCGTCACCATAGGTGGTGGTGCCGTCCTGGGGTAGTGTTCTATTTAACTCCGCTACCGTGTAAAGGGGGGGGGGGGATTGGGCCCCCGGCCACCTGCACTCGTCTTGTAAACGCAGAAGTAAACTGTTACTTCACGCTGGTGTTCTGTAAGGTGGTACCACCCCGGTTCGATCCGCCACACAGGGAGGAAGGTACTCTATAAACTAAGACACACCATTTTATTTTTCACGCGAATCAAGCTAATAAAATTTACAATATTATTTTTTAAATTTTGTAAAAATTTAGAAAATGCTTAAAGCTAAAACTAAACTTAAATTATAATTTAAACAATCATAACTTACATTTACTAACAGATTTTCAGGCATAGTCGGTTCCTTAAGTGTTATTTCGTCAATGTTAGCAACCACATTATTGCTTTTCTGAAAATAAAATTTATATGGAAGATGGTACACCATGAAAACAAGTGGGATGCGGGAAGTAAAGACTGTGTAAGAACCTCCGAAGGAGGCGGAGTTATAGCCGATATGAGAATTTAATTTTTTTTGGTTTTTGGCCATTTTTTACCCCTATTCAACCATGACCTCCATGACATCCTTTACATGATAGGCTATTGAAACTGACTAGGCCTAAAGTTCGAGTCACCCCCAACTCATTTCTAGTCTTTACTTCCAAAAAAGAATGTCTAGACACACACACGGTAGTATGTTAACTAGTGTGATGGCACAATTGACCGACACATTTAGGATAGTGTTCGAAGTAAACAAAAAAATCATAAAGTATAAAACTCAGATTAACTGTAATTAGAGTAGGTGACAAAGTATAGTTTATTAAGGATTTACAGTTTAAGTTCGTAAAAAAAAAAGGGAGACGCACAGGCAGTTCCGTTTATTTACTCATATGCAGGCAGTGTTACACTACCCCTAACCGCTCCATAACACAAAAAGTGTTAGATCTACAAACTTGTAAAATTATGCTCCCTTGAATACCTGAAATTTAAAATTTCATGGATGATCCTGCACGTACAGTTCTTAAGATATTGAGAGAAGTGCTACTGATTTTAACTCAACACGCACACATTCGTAAGGGTCGATCGGTAGGCAAAATCATTCTTGCCCATAAATCATAATTCAATTTGGGAATATTTCAAATAAAAGTAGAAAAAAGATTGCAATAACGGTATATCATTATTTATATATTTGAATTTAAGTTCAAAATTTGGCTACTCTTTGGAAAAATAAGCCTGTATAATAGCGTTGGCCTCAACCCTTCTTATATTTTTATTAAAATTATTTAACTGGATGAAGATTTCGTAATTTTTTTATAATTATAATCATATCTGGGTGACCTGCCTATCTTGGTCGTTAGATACTGCACGACGGCAATAGATCGCTAAAAACCTTTTCTTGTAATAAAATTTTTTGAGTCCGGATTGCCCATTATGTTTCTAAAAGTGTTTTTGTACGCAATGCGTGAGCGACTGCGGATTCCTCGCCAAGATATATTATACTCGTATTTGATTTTTCATTAAAAAATAATATTATTTGCCTAAAAATTTTAAGTTGAAAGAATCGGTTACATAATGATATGTGAATATTATGAGTAAAAAATATTTTATTGTGAATGGAATCTAGGAGTGCTACGCAACAGGCCGGTATGATAAAATTACCTCTACTCAGCCCATGTCACCAACTCTCACCTCACTGCATTTGGCCGGAGATACTTAGGCTGAGGTGCTGCTCGTGCGAAGCGAGGGCGGATAGTTAGTTACATATATTTCAAACGCACATATAATGGACTCCTCGCTTTTTCACTCTTACTCCAATAATAAGAGAAGACCTTTCTCGGCAGAGGTAATTTTATTATTATATTTTTTTAAAGCAAGTGCATAATTTTTTTTCTACCTTTTCTTTATAATTTAAGTCTCGGCACGGCACGGCATAGACTTACACCTCTGAGGCAAGTATGTAGCCTAATCGGTGACTTGGCTGGATTGTCCAGTTTTTTCATACGTTGTCCAGTGTCCCTGATTAAGATACAATGTCCCGCTAAAAATGAACGCTCGCGCCCGCGTGGCATTGCGTGCTTATGAGTTTATGACTTGCGTGAACCGAAATTGACCGAAGCGCTAATATTATGTTATACTTGTTTCTGTGGATTCGTACTTTGCACGTGGAAAAGGCATCCATGCTGCAGCTATATTATGATTATAACACGAATGGATTGGCCGGACGGGGGAAGTACCACGCTTTAACAAAATAACATAAATAGTAGCTTAATGCTACTGTTTCGTATGGTGAGTGTAGAGAACCGAAGATCCTTTTTTACTGGAAACGAGATACTCCCATCTTAGTATTTGCATTCTTAATCGAGGATAGATGTAGATGCCTATAGCCAACAGAATCCATTTACCATCAAATTGAATTTTGTGCTTGTTTGTCACCCTTAAACCATAAAAAAATTACTACACCATGAGACTTGAAAATTCGTCATTTTTAGATGAATTTTCAGTCATCAGCTTTCGGTGAAAGGATTCACATAGTAACCAACCAACAAAAAATCAAATACCTAGTAATCAAAAATAACACGTAACACATATTAACATACCTGTAATAATTCTTCAACTCTTCTTTCGTTTTCTGGCTCTTCTTGTATTATTATTTCAAGTCTCTGACGCTGGATATTCTCCATACGTGTGGGTGAATCGTGTAATACCCATCTGTAGTACAAAACGAAGTTTTATATCTGCGTCTGTCCAGTGTCTACTTCTTCGCACAGGAATTTGAAACTACTTCATGTAGTTTAACCAGAATTTAAAGAATTTCTTTTAATTTTTGTATATTCTATAGTATATTAACGTGGTAGAGCCATGCTGCAGCTATATTACTGGTATAGTTGTAGCACGAATGGGTCGGCTCGACCGGGGAAGGACCACGCTCTCACGTAATACCAGCGTAAAATAGCAGCTTAACACTGCTGTGTTTCGTATGGTGAGTGTAGAGAACCGGAGACCCTTTTTACTGGAAAAGAGGCATTCCATCGTATTCCTCACGGGTGACAACGCATCTGCATTTTGATTCGCAATCGAGGATAAATGTAGATGTCTATGGACCACAGCAACCACTTCCCATCAGGTGGAATGTGTGCTCGTTCGTCACCTTATCCTATATAAAAATCATCATCATTATAGCCCATCAAAAATCCAATGTTGAACATATGCCTACCCCATAGATTGTCCCATAGGGTGGATATTTGCCAAACTTGACACACTCGGCAGGCAGCGTAATTTAATTATTTAAATAGACAAGAAAAGCAAAAAGAATATTGTAACCATTCTATAGAGCACAAAAAGTCACGTGTGAAATCCGAAAAAACATAAAGATTTTAATAATTTCACATTACACAAAATAAAAATGTATTACATATATAGATTGCTCTTATTGAGATTATAGACTGAGATTGCTCCTATAGATGGACCTATTCTGATAAACAAATATAATTTCAGCGTCAATCCCGTTTCCCCAAACAAAATACCATACTAATAAGTCGGGGTAAAAGTTTCTTCGTATTTTGTTTGTATAAAATTGAAGAAAAATCTTTGGTTATACTGTTTCTATCTGGCTGGTTTTAATATCAATACATATGAATAAAAAGAAAATAAAAAGTAAAAAACACTTTTCCGCCATTTTTCAATTGTTTTTCTGTACGCCAAAATGAGTGAATCTAACGACGAAATTCGATACATTCTGAAGTTTTATTACAAAAAAGGGTAAAATGCAACTCACACAAAAAATTCTGACAGTTCTTTTGCTTTTTAAAATTTACTATAGTCACATTTTAAACAGATACTATCTTAAAACTTTGCTTCAGTGCTACAGTATAGTAATAGAAACAGTGCTAATTGTTGTTACCAATTAACATGTTTGCACATCTATACAAATACAAATAAATAAAATACAAGTGTCTGTTTGTAATATCAAAATAACAGCTTTTTACTAATTGCATATGAAAGTATATACGGTACTTTAACAAAAACACATTTTTTAAAAAAAAAATCGGTCTGTCTGTCTGTCTGTTTGTTCTGGCTAATTTACGTAACTGCTGGACCGATTTTGACGGGACTTTCACTGGTAGATAGCTCTTGTTACAAGGAGTAACTTAGGCTACTTATATTTTCGAAAAATAATTAGGGTTCCGCGCAACAAAATTAAAACCCTAAATTACATGCGGGCGAAGTCGCGGGGAACAGCTAGTTCTAACTAATATTTGTTAGTCACAAAGTATTATTATTCTGTAGAAGAATTTTTAAATGACAAAGGCCTACATAATAATAAATGATATTTTTAGAATATAGTAATACATTAGCTACCAATGTTGAGTAATTTTTGGATATTATTTTTAAATACACAAATAAATTAATGACAGCTGTATAAGTAACACTTATAATTGATATTATATAATTAGTCACAAATTAATATTAATATTTAAAATTGAACCATAATAATAATATTAAATTTGCATTTTCTCTACACTGTTACATAATTATTTAATGATCAAATCAATTAAATAGTATTGAATAATATGTCTCATCAAAATTTCAATAATTATTATATAAGTTACTTGACCATTAATATTTGCACACCACTAAGGTAGAATAATATGTAGAACCAATTGCTGCAACGTGAGACGTTTGAGTGAAGAATTGTTTTTTAATTAATACGTAGATCACTCAATAACTTTTGAGATATACAAAAAGTATTCTAGATACTATTAATATTTAGTTTAAATCTTTTCAAAATATTGTCCATCATCCTCTATACAAAGTTCCATTCGCCTAAACCAACTCTTAAAACAGTGCCAGTCTTGATCTGACAGGTCGGAAATCGCTTCGTCGTAGGCAGCCACGGCTTCTTCAGCGCTTGAAAACAAACTTGCCTTTTATTTTTTCTTTGACTCCGGGAACAAAAAGAAATCATAAAGAGCTAAGTCAGGGCTGTAGGGTGGGTGACTTAGAGTTTAAACACCAGATTCCTCAATAAATGCTTTTTCCTAAGGGAGGTATGTGAAGAGGCGTTATCGTGATGCAGCATAATTCCCCGAAGTCCGGTCTTTGGTCTTCTCTTTCGCACAGCTTGAAAAGCTTTGGGTAATGCAACTGTAGTATATTTAGAGTTAACTGACCTATAATTTTCCAGCATTGACCTAGACAAATGTCCGCTCCGCGAAAAAAAACTAGGCACCATTTTTTTGTCGACGTTGCGAGGTCTTGGCAGTTTTGTCGGTAACTGTCCTTCTGAGTAGACCCATACCGATGATTGCATTTTATTTTCCGGATCCTATTGATAGATGCCCCGTTTTCAAAACGTAGACGCATTTCATGGCACCAATCCATACGAGTCTGTTTTTCGCTTTCGGAGAGCAAACGAGGGATCCATCGACAACAAAGCTTCCTCACTCCAAGATGTTGATGTAGGATGTTATGAATGCTCCCCGAACTAATGCCTACAATCTTTTCGAGGTCCGTATATGTGATTCGTGGGTCTTCTCACACCAAAATTTCAGTAGTCCATACATTTTCTGCCGTTACTGCTGTTTGCGGGGCCCCGGTTCTTTGGTCATCTTTAAGATTAATTTTACCCCTATTGAATTCAGTAAACTACCTAAAAATTGTTGCGCGTCATGGAGCTGAGTCCCCTAATACTGATTGTAACCGTTGTAAATGTAAATGTTCGGTTAAACCAAATTTAAAACCATAATATATCATAGCGCCCAAATGTCGTTTGAAATGAAAAGCGCTGGAAGAGTTGCAGAAAAATTAATAGAACTTTGTTTTTTTTAAATATTGGGCAATTGGCTTATGGAGTTCTATTTTTAAATAAATTTGCTTTTTAGAAACATATAACACGGGTGCGTTCCATTTTTAAATTTCGAGCATCTCAAAACTTATTGAGTGACCTACGTGAGTGGCCTTCGTGTGCATTGAGATAGGTACTATTCAAACAACTCGAGAAACATAAGTAAAAGTCAAGGAGTGACTTTTCGCCAGTAAGTTTAACATATTATCTTTAAAACACGCTTAATTTAATTATATTTTATCAAATGCAACGTATATACATACGTGAATGTCAGAGTAAAAAAAATTTATGCGCAGATTTGACAATATCGACGTATAATGTTAAGTAATTATGAACAGTAAAATATTAATATTTAATCACGGTAGGAAATGTTAAGGCATGAAAATTTATATATTTTATTATTATCTGTATTTAAAGGTTTCCTCGGCCGCGCCATAAAACAAAAGAATCATGGATCAAATTTGTTCACAAGAATTGCATCGAAGCAACATGGTTACCGTCAGATTATTCATGCATGTTCCGTGTATTTCAAAGAAAACGACAAATACACCACAAAAACAGGAAATATAACATTGCTGGGATTTTTGTTTTATTTTGTGATTTGACGACGAACGAATTTTTTGTAGTGTTCAGCTGGTACCGATATTTACGGGACTTAAGAGAGGCGGAACCCTTAGCCTGCGATTCAGTTGTGTATCGCTAGCAACGCAAAGTCGGGAATTTGCATTTGGAAAAATCCAAAATTAGGGGCTTTTTAGGTGCTAATTAGGTGCCAAGTTTAAAAATTAGGTGCTCTAAAATTTTCACCGCAACGAACTATTGAAATTTGCGTTGCTAGCAAAACGTCTCGCTAGCAACGCAATTAAGTTATTAGATATACGATAAATTTTAATAGCAAGGAATTAAGTGCTAATTAGGTGCTGCAAGTATACGCAATAACAAGGCGCCCCTAATAAAAATAAAGTCGTTATTCAGAACAAAGCAGATGCAAAATTCATATTTCCTGAAAATCAAAATAGAATCAAAATTACTCCCAGAAAAAGTCCAAATTAGGGGCCTTTTAGGTGCTAATTAAGTGCCAGGTTTAAAAATTAGGTGCTCTAGAATTTTCACCGCAACGAACTGTTGAAATTTGCGTTGCTAGTAAAACGTCTCGCTAGCAACGCAATGAAGTTATTAGATATATACGATAAATATTAATAACAAGGAATTAAGTGCTAATTAGGTGCTGCAAGTATGTGCAATAACAAGGCGCCCCTAATAAAAATAAAGTCGTTATTCAGAACAAAGCAGATCCAAATTCAGGTTTTCTGAAAATCAGAAAAGAATAAAAAATGCTTTTAGAAAAAGCCCAAATTAGGGGCTTTTTAGGTGCTAATTAAGTACTAAGTTTAAAAATTAGGTGCTCTAAAATGTTCACCGCAACGATCGATTGAAATTTGCGTTACTGGCAAAACGTATCTAGCAACGCAATGACGTTACTAGATATACGATAAATATTAATAGCAAGGAATGAAGTGCTAATTAGGTGCTGCAAGTATAGGCAATGACAAGGCGCCCCAGATAAAAATAAAGTCGTTATTCAGAAAATTATTCAGCAAAGCAAATGCGAAAATCAGGTCTTTGTGCCATTTAGCGTCTATCGCACTTACCACCTTGAGAGTCCATCGATTTTGATTCGATAAAATAACTAAAACTATAGAACGTTGTAGATGGTGCTATTTATTACAAAGCTAGTTACTGAAAAGAAAATATCCTTTCCATTTAGTACACTAAAGTTTAGGCTTCACATGTCTAAAAATAAGAATTGTGACATTTATTTGGTTGAAAATTATATTAAATATTATTATAGATTATATTAAATCTGAAAAACAAAAAATGCCTTTCATAACTTATTTTAAGAGCCCTCTTACATTTCGGCGTTTCGAAAATTTAGGTATTTTACGCAGCGAGCGGGCGGCAAGCTACGCGACAGATACTTTCTTTCATATCTATTCACTCGCTCGCACTATAATACTGTGAGTATGGCGATTAAACGATCTTGATCTTCCATAATACAAAGTTTTCTTAGGATGGACTTCAGTGGATGGAATATTTTTTGGTGTGTCATTTTAATGTTATCTTATTAATTTATTATTATATAATTTATTTTTTATTATTATATACCATTTTGATATATTATTCATTATTTATGAAATTTAGTGTCAAAATAAGTACACATAAATATTTTAATTATTACGCTGTAATCGAATGTTAATAATCGATTATGTCTACTACCGGTAGAATAGTGGTATAAATAAATAAACGGTTGCAACCTGTTTTAATAAATATAACAACCAAATGTAACTAATATTTTTTTAATCGGTACTTACAGTCAGTTACTATATTTTTTATAAGAAAAATATTTGCTGCGACGGCATTGACCGAACTTTACTCGATTCGATAATTTCAGGCAGTACACACTTTTCATAAAAAGCTTGTAACTTGGGTAACATATTGAAAATCTAAAATTGGTCGTATTTGTAAATTTTTAGTACTTTTACTGCATTAATCTGGGCCAATACATATTATGGCAAGTATTCAGACATTTTTATTTGCTAAATGAAGCTGGCCTTGGATTTGGTAAAACCAGTCATTATTTTGATTTAATGTTACACTTGAATCACTGAATTTATAACCTTTAACTTTTTTTTGTCGAAAGGCCGTGTCAAAATCTATTCCGAAAGCTGAAATAGGATATTTAACTTCAATAAGACCGTTGCTGTATAAACCATTAGGTGAAGCCCTCAAATAACGATGATCTAGGTCAATGAATAGACCACATTTTTCTATAATAATATTTTTTTGTTTGCTCAATTGTGCACATGCTGCAGACTCGTTGTCCCTACCATGTTTAATGGAAGAGACGTGATCGAAATTATAACTATATAAAATAGTTTTAAACCGATCGATCAAAAATTGCGATCGTAGTTGACAATGTTCTAGTATGCAGGCAATCGACGCACACTACGATAGCAATCGACGCACACTACGATAGCAATCGACGCACACTACGATAGCAATCGACGCACACTACGATAGCAATCGACGCACACTACGATAGCAATCGACGCACACTACGATAGCAATCGACGCACACTACGATAGCAATCGACGCACACTACGATAGCAATCGACGCACACTACGATAGCAATCGACGCATACTACGATAGCAATCGACGCATACTACGATAGCAATCGACGCACACTACGATAGCAATCGACGCACACTACGATAGCAATCGACGCACACTACGATAGCAATCGACGCACACTACGATAGCAATCGACGCACACTACGATAGCAATCGACGCACACTACAGTAGTATCGAAACCATGCAGCGCCCGAAATAAACTGACGCAGGTCCACCCTCGGCAAGCGCTCGCGCGTTAATGATCTCAGACTCAGATGGCCGGCGCAGTTAAATATATAGTACTTTTATTTAATTAATTATAATATAATAGTAACGATTTTAAAAGTAAAAATAATAGCATAGTTTAAGCAAATGTTGATGATTATTTTGGTATAAATTTTACGTCTAAGTGATGTAGAACTTCGGAAATATAGAGGCTTGCATCGAAGCTTTTTTGGTCGTTTTTTGAATTATGTCGAATTTTTTTTCCTAGTGTGAAAAGCATATAACGAAAATGTATTCCATTATTATTTAAGTGTAGGATATTTGGGAGATAAAAATATTTTTTTGATGGTCGATATTCAATAGAATCTACAAATTAGAGCTCCCAAATCATGTCTTCGAGAGTTTTTGCCTAAACATGCATCGGGAGAATGATTATTACTGATTAAATAAATAAGTTATCTAAAATCCATTCCGAGCTTATTTGAGGAGAGAAAACGAACTATTTTTACCAAGTAATTGTTATTTCAAGAAATGAACGATAAACGTAAAATTTCAACGAGGAAACCTTGTAATTTCGCGTTTTTTTGTAATACGCCTCTTAAGGTAATGGTGGTTTTAAATCCGATAATTTCCAGAATTTTACCGTCATCTACATGCAACCTCAATAATATTTCAGCACCTAATTAGCACTTAATTTTTAGGCACTGATAAAGAACAAAAAATACCGTTCATACATTATGGTAAGGTGATTACCATACCATAGGTAATGGTGGTCGTGGACCCCATGATTCCCAGAATAATGTCTTAATCTTTATCGGGTTTCGATAATCGCTCAGCACTTAATTAGCACTTAATTCCTTGCTATTAATATTTATCGTATATCTAGTAACGTCATTGCGTTGCTAGATACGTTTTGCTAGCAACGCAAATTTCAATCGATCGTTGCGGTGAAAATTTTAGAGCACCTAATTTTTAAACTTGGTACTTAATTAGCACCTAAAAAGCCCCTAATTTGGGCTTTTTCTAAAAGCATTTTTGATTCTTTTCTGATTTTCAGAAAACCTGAATTTTGCATCTGCTTTGTTCTGAATAACGACTTTATTTTTATTAGGGGCGCCTTGTTATTGCGTATACTTGCAGCACCTAATTAGCACTTAATTCCTTGCTATTAAAATTTATCGTATATCTTATAACTTCATTGCGTTGCCAGCGAGACGTTTTGCTAGCAACGCAAATTTCAACAGTTCGTAGCGGCGAATATTTTAGAGCACCTAATTTTTAAACTTGGCACCTAATTAGCACCTAAAAAGCCCCTAATTTTGGATTTTTCCAAATGCGAATTCCCGACTTTGCGTTGCTAGCGATACACAACTCTGCGATTCATACTAGTATATGGCGGTTTTTTAATACTGTAACACGAGAATTTTTACATAATTACATTTATATTAATTAATATTAACAGTGGTAGAGCCACGCGGCAACTTTGCTGTCGCACGGATGGGCCGGCTCGAACCGGGGTGGTACCACGACCTCACAGAATACCAGCGTGAAGTAGAGGTTTACCTCTGCGTTTCGCTTGGTGAGTGCAGGTGGCCGGAGGCCCTTTTCACTAGAAAAGAGGCATTCCATCTTAGTCCTCACGGCTGACAACGCATCTGCATTTTGATTTGTAATAGAAGATAGATGTAGATGTCTATGGGCCGCAGCAACCACTTACCATCAGGTGGACTGTGTGCTTATTTGTCACCCTTATCCTATAAAAAAAGGCTTTCCAAATATCTAGTACCTTTTTTCAGCCAACAAAATAAAAAGGAAGTATCAGAACCGTTATTTGAATCAGTAAGCAGTTCAAATTCAATTTTTGATATTCTGAGAAAAATTGTACTTAAAAATAAATTACGCAAGTGATGTGTCCTAAGCCTAATAATTAATTCGTGTGATGTATTCGAAGCCCAAGCTTTGAAATATAGTTCTACGGCATTACTTTGGTAACGGAATCAATAATTCTAGGTCATTATAAAAATAATAAAATATGAGCATGTTGTAATATTCTTTGTATTTAATAGCAGGGAATCTGCAGTTAGAAAGAAACTTTCTGAGAAATTTAATAAAATACAAAGACAAAATATTTATCTAAAAAAAAATTGTGCTTCGTACCTACTAATCAATTTTACAAAATTTTAAACATAAATTCGGTCTCAACTTAAATTCTGAGATTGATGTAATGGCTAAAGTAGAAGTTGTGGAGTTAGATAAATCTTTAATGAAAAAGAATAAACAGAGCACGCATTATTTATTATAGGTACCTACACTGCATGCACCTTTACGTAAATTCGCATTGATTTTACACTATTATTCACCAGTATATTTTTACATTTTACATATTTACCTTTTAAAATATTAAATAAAATGTCATTAAAATGTAATTTTTACATAATATTATGTAATATTATATTAACCCATTAGCGCCCAAAATAAAACTATTGTTATTTTTTTCATGTTATTATATTTTATTGCTTTAATAGTACCTATATAAAACATTTATAAGAAAAAATAAAAAAATAACTGTGTCACATCGCACTTATAAGGGTGTACACAGGCGAGTACAGTGGGCGGATCAAGAGTGAAATTCTCCAAAACAACTTCGCTCTACGCATAACGTTTTTAGGCAAGTCTCGCAACGCCATCGGACGCGACTGTGACATACAGCACAACGCAGCGGATTTTGGATGCGCTGTGGGTTGTGGCCGTAATTTTTTTTGTCTAACCCAACCACTGTTGAGCCTGAAGGACGGGATTTAGACTTTGTTTGCTGCAGGTAAGCGCGCGCAATGCTTCTTCGAAAGGACAATTGGTCCATGTATGTCACAGTCATATTTTCTGCTGATTTGCTCAGTAAAACATGCAGTCTCCAAGCGTTAGAAATAGACATATCCAGTAAATAGGTAAATATTACCCACCACCACTTCTTTCCTCTCATCGAAACTCGATACAGACTTATGGATTGGTCCATCTGATCTACACCACCCATTCCTTTGTTGTAATTCACGAATAGTCCTGGTATATTCACATCTACTTTTTGTCTTCTTGTACTGCACCACCTTTTTACTTTTCCTACAGGTTCAATTTTGTCAAAATTGGTACCCATAGTGACAACGTTGTTGTCTTTCCAGCGTACAATCGCAATTTCATTTTTTGTATCAAAGCGATAGTCATATTCTGCTCTAGGTCGCTTTTTCATTTCTTTTACAGAAAGAAGTGGGCATTTTTTTGTTCTATTATCACGAATTGTACCAGTCGCTCTAGTTCCTTGAAGACGCAAATCATGCAGTAATTGGTAATTCGTGAAAAAGTTATCAAAATACACGATATGTTCTTTATTATCTTGTATGGGCATTTTTGCGAGTAAAGTTTTTACCACTCTTGCACCAAGACTATCCGACGAAGCGTCTGCAGATTTGCCACAGTAAATGTCAAAAGTATAGCAGTAACCGTCTGAACTAGTTGCGACCCAGTTTTTGTATCCGAACCGTACGGGTTTTCCTCTAATATATTGTTTAGCTGGATGACGACCGAAATATTTTATCATAGACTCGTCCACAGATAAATTTTCGTGGAAAACTCCCCACTGACAAAAGTTTCGCTGAATCAAATCGCACAACGGTCTCACTTTGAACATCTTGTCGGTTGTATTATTTGCTAAAGAATTATCAACCAGGTGTAAGTATCGCTTTATATCTGTAAATCTATTTCGAGACATGCAACTCGCCACTAACTGAATGCCCAGATCTTCATCTAAACTCCAATACGCACGTTCAGATGGTAGTTGATGGTAGCCAGTAAGAATCAATATACCCAAAAATCTTTTCAAGTCAGAGATGTCCAGCTCAAAATTGTGCTTATTATTTTGACCAGCGTACAACAAACTGTTATTTATTATCAGAGACATTACATCGTCATCAAACATTTTTTCAAACAGCATAACCGGACTATAATCTTTTAAGCTTTCTATTACACTTTGTTGTCGGTTTTGTAATGTATCTGTAGCATCATAAACAGCACTGTATTGGGGTAAAGTTTTCCTCCAAACAGGTACTTCGGGCTGCTCGCGTTGGTTTCTAGGCCGCTTATTTCTAGAGTGTTCTGCGGTCCCAGCTGTGTTTGATAGGGGCTCATCGTCACTGTCATTCCAGTCCGAAACGTCATAATCAGGATGGCGGTGAATTACCTCCAAAGTCCCTGGAACATCCCTTGGAAGTGTTGAAGAAACTAAGTCGTCTTCATTACCCTCTTCTTCGTCACTTACGGTAGCAGGATCTGGCGGTAATAACACTACATCATACTCTACATCTTGATCTTCATCAGCCAGTATCGATTCTAGTGCTTCCTCAAGCTTCGAGTAATTATTTTGATTCGAAAAAACGCAGCGGTTCGCCATTTACTGGTTTTCGAGTACAACTGTAAAAAAAGTAAAAATAACATATACATATGCCCGTTGTACCTGTCTGTGTACAGAGGTATAAATCATCGTAATATGGCAGATTTTATAAAGATTTTATTTAAAATATCATTTGACAAGCAGTAATAAAGTATTATCGAACGTTAAAATCCAAAAATTATCCAAAAACTTTAAAATATTTATTTAAAATCAACAATAATTACTTACCTCCAAATTAGTCACAAAACCGTTTCAAGAAGTAAAATTTTTGACATTAGTTTACGCGTCACTGTCAAAGCGATTGATTTTATAGTCTACTAGAGTCATCTAGTTTCAAAATAAACAATTAGTTCAATTGAAACAAATGCCAAAGTATATCAAATATCGACATAACGAGGTGTACCCAAGCAAGTACAGAGGGCGTTAATGGGTTAAATTAGCACATATGCAAAATAAATAACAATTAAAAAAATTGTACTCGATATATTAACAATACAATCTAAACAAACAATTATTACATACTGATCATTTTACCTACGCATAATCTATGTCTGAGAAATAAAAAATATTTCGAATACAAGTGCCCCGATGGAAGCGCGGCGGACATTTCCTTGCCCTAAAACCCTCTCAGAAATGAGAGGAGGCCTGTGTCCAGCACTGGGACGTAAATAGGCTGCAACTTTATTTTTACTTTACTTAATCTATGACATGTGTATGCAATGCGCTCTAGATATCAATGAGGGCATCCACGACTTTTTCTGCCACCAGGGCGGCGCCACTTAAAAGGTATAATATTTGACAGATTTCATAGCTGGGAAGTTAATTTGTTCGGAAAATGTAAAGGTTAATGTTTCTTTCTGTACCATTAGGTATACTTTATATTAATTAGATTAAAAATAAATAAACCAAACAACAGCTATTCTCAAAAGTAGAAAACATTTAAGGAGCATTGTTTTGTGTATGAATTAATATAATACTCTAGAAACTGATAAACTTAAATTAAAAACTAACTTCGCAATGAGGGCTAATAATCTGCCACTCACCAGATGTCGCTAGTTGTGACTGAGGTAAAGTTTTTTGTTACAGTGTCAGTTAATTGAGAAATCAGTTTTAAATGATAGTTTATCATTATCTAGAATATTATATTAATTCACAACACAATGCGTCAGTGGCTTGATTTTTAATTTTTGCACTTTATAACACTTTTTTTTAAAAAACAGTATTTTAGTTATATTTTATAGTTTGGATTATTCATTTCTAATGTAATTAATATAAAATATACCTAATAATACAGAAATAAACCTTAAAGCTTACATTTTCCTAAGAAATTATCATCCCCGCCACAGAACACTAATACCCTAAGGATCCCCGCTATGAAATCTGTCAAATATTTTACCTCACTATAAAGTGGCGCCGCAGTGGTGGCAGAAAAAGTCGTGGATGCCCTCATGAGGGCTAATAATCTGCCACTCACCAGATGTCGCTAGTTGTGACTGAGGTAAAGTTTTTTGTTACAGTGTCAGTTAATTGAGAAATCAGTTTTAAATGATAGTTTATCATTATCTAGAATATTATATTAATACACAACACAATGCGTCAGTGGCTTGATTTTTAATTTTTGCACTTTATAACACTTCTTTTTAAAAAACAGTATTTTAGTTATATTTTATAGTTTGGTTTATTCATTTCTAATGTAATTAATATAAAATATACCTAATAATACAGAAATAAACCTTAAAGATTACATTTTCCTAAGAAATTATCATCCCCGCCACAGAACACTAATACCCTAAGGATCCCCGCTATGAAATCTGTCAAATATTTTACCTCACTATAAAGTGGCGCCGCCCTGGAGGCAGAAAAAGTCGTGGATGCCCATTATAGTCATTAAATTACATTTTGTGTAACAAAAAACTTTACCTCAGTGTCAACTAGCGACATCTGGTGAGCAGAAAATTATTAGCCCTGCGCGAAGACAGAGTAGTGCACATTTTATGCATTAGGAATAGCTTCTCTAGTATACAATATACATTAAATTCAATGCGTAGAACTAATAATACTTGAACACTATTGTACAATCAACCATATTCTTGGAAATATAGATAATAATAATTATTAATATGATTAGGAATAGTAATGAATAATAATTTAATTACTAAAAATTTTATCGAAACTTACTTTTTATTTGTGTTTTTTAAAACAGCGGCATTAATCATGCAGAGATCTCCTGTAAAGGAATTTCACTAAATTAAATACTGACAAGTGATAAGCGCATAATTAAGGATATCTTAGATATGTATTACTAACCTAGTAGAACTATAACTTTTCTTTGATAAAGTCTCACCAGTCCCCGAAGCAACTGGGAACTTAAACGCAGAGAAAATCTTTGTGCCGGACGACCGGACTCACTTGTCATAACTTCCAGTAAATCATTACTGAAAACATAATGTGGCACTATTTAATTATTATCAACCGTAGATAAAAAAGTAAAAATGTAAAAATTAACTTGCCATATTTGTCGAATATCCTGAGAGCACAACTGCCTGTGAGTAATAGTCGCAAATCGCAGCGGCCACGAATCTGCCATCCAACATAAATAAAACCTCCCTCCCCGTTTTAAAGAATCCACAGGATAAAACATTTTGAAATTTTTAAACCTCGCCTCTACAAGTCCTTCTAATTTAACTTTGTTTCCCGCCGCGCAAAAGGTATCTTTTTTGTACGTTTCCCGCCAACGAATAATCTTTTTATTTCCGTCCTTTAATTGTAGTCAAAGGCCTTAAGATCTTACAGCCAAAAGAATGTCAAAATATCGGGAGAGAAGAGTATAATATATATTATGAACATAGATAATACAAATTCGGCGTCGCAAAAATCGTGCCTCTTTAAATTTCTACTTCAAACTACTTTTAAATCCATTAAATTAATGGTAAGTTTATGAGTATGATGAGGTATGAGGTATTCTGTGAGGTCGTGGTACCACCCCGGTTCGAGCCGGCCCATCCGTGCGACAGCAAAAGCTGCCACGTGGTTCTACCACTGTTAACCCACTCGGAGTGGCCACCTCGGGCGGCCCTACACCATAGGCCAGCCAAGGGGTTCCTCTTTGTTCACTGTGGGTGACCAAGCCACAGCTACTAAGCCCCCCCCCCCCCCCCCCCCCCCCCGCCACGACAAGGCGGGAACCCGTTCAGGGGGGGGACCTTTTTTTTCCGTGGGGAAATCCTCATGGATACCTCCGGCTGCGGGGGCAACCGGAAGGTTATGTCGGACTTCTACCGGCTAAAACCCCACGGTGCCTCCTCGCACGTGCGCGCGGGAATCCAAATTCTTTCGCAGCCCCGCACTAGTGCTGGCCCGATCTGTCCGGGCCTCGTCTCCTGCACGGGGTAGCGAGGTGTTAAGCTACCCCCCTACACAGCCTCCAACTCCACCTGCGTATCGGACCCCCCCGAGTCCGATACGCGGAGGCCATGGGGCCAGGAAAATCGAGCGCCTTGTAGCGTCCGCTTTCCCGACCCCAGCGGCGGATCTGGTCTCGGGCTAGGGTAGGGAGAGCGGTGCCTCGCAATACCGACACTCCTCTCCCCCCGCGGCCCCAACACCACCGCATCAACGGTGCGGCCCCGTCTGAGTCGCGGAGGATAGGGCGAGTGGCACATCGCCATACCAGCACTCCTCCTCCTCTGCGACTCCACCCCGGCTGCAGCGATAGAGGGAGCGGACACCCCTCTCGTAGCAGCCCACCGACACACATCCGAAGTGGACTTCCCAAGCCCACTCGGAGTGGCCTCCTTGGGCCGGCCCTACACCTCGGGCCAGCCAAGGGGTTCCTCTTTGTTCACCGCGGTTACAAGCCACGGCTACTAAGCCCCCCGCCACGACAAGGCGGGAAAAAACATACAGTCGAATTGAGTACCGGCTCCTTTTTGGAAGTCGGCAGAAAAAGTACTCTGTGACTATGAGCGTATTTAGTCCGCAGTTTGACCGCTATAACGACTGAAAATGGGTACAAACAAGACTATGTTAACTGAAAGACTTAAAGTATTCAAAAATATATTTAAAAAAGTTTCCGATTTAAAAATAATACAATCTACATCCAATCATTCAAATGCCAAGTCTGCGATTCCCCTGGTGTTGCAGTTGTTCATGGGCGGCGGTAGTCACTTGCCATTGGGTGAGCTGCGTGCTCGTTTGCCCCCTCTCCTATATAAAAAATATATATTAATAATGGCAGGGTAATGTACATAAAAAATGAGACGCAGCGGTACCTACATACCTCTACGTTCATCTCCTTCGGACGTGCAAAGCGAACCAACGTGCGAATTTTGTGTGAAAACATTGCGAGTGTGGATTTATTGGTTTTATCAGGCTGTTTTCTTGTAAGGAAGTCTCTTATAATCACTATATTTTAATATCATTCATAATTTCTCATATTGTGAAATTAGAGTTCAAACTCGAGACTGTTTTTGAATAACGATCGGTTTTCGAGTACCGGCCTTATGCCGGCCACATACGTAGCGGTATACCTGTACGGTATACCGGAACTGAAGGCTTGTGCAAGTATACCGAACGTCCATAGTGACCACACACGATTCAAGTATGCCTGTGCAGTCTCAGTTCTGCGCCTGTAACAAACCGAAGAAGTCGTGTTGTGCAGTATAATATATAAGTATTTTGTGAAATATGCCACCGGCACCCACAAATGATGACGTTTTGGCTATTGTTGGTTTGGTGCTAGCTATTAAGAAAAAAGAGAAGTGTAAGAAGAAACGTTCTGTATGGTGTAAAAATCTTTTAAATGAATTGAAATTCGCTCCGAAGGACTGGCACAATTATTTGCGTATGGATGAAAACACATATTTGGAACTCTTGTCCTTAGTAACGCCGTTGATACAAAAGAATGACACGATAATGCGTCCAGCGATAATACCGCATGAGAGGTTAACAGCAACTTTGAGATTCCTGGCGACTGGTAGAAGTTACGAAGATCTCAAGTTTTCTACAATAATATCACCTCAAGCTCTAGGCATCATTATCCCTGAGACATGTAACGCTATCTATGAAGTACTTCGCACAAACTATTTGAAGGTAAGTAAAACTACAAGATTATAATCAAAAGTTTACTTTTATTAAAAAAAAATAGAGAGGCAAAGTCATAGTTAGTTTTCATCGTTAAATTGAGAAAATAAAGTCACCTTGGACATGTTTTCGGTGGAAAGTGAACCCGATAATTGAAGGCTGGCATCCGAGATTTGAGGGTCTGGCCTAGTTGGTGCATTTGAACGTATTTCATGAAAATATGTCGGTTGACTCTGCTGAGATTGTAAATTATAATTTATATTTCTGGTATTTGAGTAATGAGGTTCCGAAAACATCTGCTGCTGATGGATTTGTTGTGGTACCTGATTTAGCAGAGTTGAACTTGTAAGCTTGTGTGATATCGTTAAGTTACCAAATTGTGCCTCAAATAACGTATCAGTAATAATTTTTTCTGCAAACAATCTCTGTTCTCTGGGCAAGTCACGCAATTTTATTGCCACCATTTTGCCAAAAACGTCGCAACCATCTTCGGGTACAGCCGGACGTTTGAAATGATCACGCACCGACAGAAGAACATCTTCAGTTACGGAATCATAATTTGAAGTCCTTTTTGTCGGCCTTGACCGGTTTCTTGAAGGTGTCGGTGGGTGTAGACTTTGGACGACTATAGAAGACGTTGATGCATGTGGACTTTGAATGGCGTCAGAAGAAGACTCAGTGTAGATTTCAACTCCATTAGTTTCAACTTCCTCTGTTTCTTCTGTCTGTAACAATAAGTTAAATATAAGTATTTTTTATAAAACACGTGGGTAAAAAGTTTAAGTATTAGTTATTAAGAGTTTTTTGCATATTTGTTTCAGTTTCCGAAAACAGAAGAAGATTGGAAAGATATCGCAAAAACCTTTGAAGACAGATGGAATTTTCCTCACTGTATCGGCTCAATCGACGGGAAACATATAGATATTATTCCACCGAGTGAAAGCGGATCTTATTATTACAATTACAAAGGGCGGCATAGTATGGTTCTGTTAGCAATTGTGGATGCCAAATATCGATTTATTATGTGCGATTTTGGCACAAATGGCAGAGTATCAGATGGCGGTGTTCTGCAAAATACAGTTTTCTACAAGAAACTTGAGAAAAATCTGTTAAAGATTCCGGTGGAAGAAAAAATTAACAACAGCTTAAAACTATTGCCATACGTTTTCGTAACTGATGATGCGTTTACTTTGAGGTGTGATATGATGAAGCCATTTAGACAAGCGGACTTGAATTCACAAGATAGAAAGATCTTCAATTACCGTTTATCTCGAGCGAGGCGCATAGTTGAAAATGCGTTCGGTATATTGGCGGCTAGGTTCAGAATTTTCCACACACAAATTAATATAGAACCAAATAATATTGAATCTGTAGTAATGGCGAGTTGTGCTTTGCACAACTTTTTAATCGCTCATTCACGTAATCACTACTCGCCTTCTGAATGTTTTGACCAAGAAAATGCAGAAAATGGAACTATCTTGCCAGGGTTACATGCGGGTGACCACATGATCCCATTAAATAGAAGGGGATATGGGAATACTGCACTCAATGCAAAGAATATTCGGGAACAATTTATGGATTACTTTAGTAATGAAGGCAGTGTTCCTTGGCAAAATAATTTCATAAATTAAAAAAAATTAATAAATAGTAATAGAATAGAATTTTATTTTGTTTAATTTTTTGTGAAGCCAGAACAAAAATCTTACCGTAGATTCCTCCGTAGATTCCTCAGTCAGGTTCGATTGCGATGTTCTTGGTGTCTCTTGGTCGCGGATAAAATGCAATTTATCGTAGTACCATAGACTCGGCACGTATACATCGTTGATGCCTGCCCCTGATTTCTTCGAATTTTCGACTTTTTTGTGTTCTTTTCGGTAATTTGTCCTGTAGGTATTAATTTTTCGAATCACTGATTCCCGATTCGCGTCCGGCTCTATTTCTTTCAAAACATCTACCAATTGTTGGTATGCAGCGTTCTTTTTGTCGCGAATATGGTATTCTTTACTTTTTATTTGCCATAGACATGGTAACTTCCTATATAAATCTATAAACTCTTCTAATTTCTCTCTATTACTGCGGCGTGAATCGACAGACATTTTGGCGCGAAAATAAACACAAACCGACCGAAGCAGTGGCGCGCGTGCGACTGAAGCGTTCCGACACACACGCTCATGCATACTTGCACAAACCAGTTTGCGCAGGTATACAGATCGTAGTTTTGAACTGCCTACCAGACTTGTGCAAGTCAGGAAACTTGTACAAGTTTTATCACACACACGCTCCGGTATACATGTACAAGCCTTCAGTTCCGGTATACCGTTCAGGTATACCGCTACGTATGTGGCCGGCATTAGACACTAGGTGAGCAATGAGTAAGTAAAAAAGCAAAGACTAGGCACATTGTTTTACATTTTATAGTCTGATCCTATATATTTTTTTTAATATCATCCTTGTTTGCTATATAAGCCCATCGAATACCTGTCCATTCTAGACTTATTAAATTTATTTGCCGTAACAAATAGAAATAGTGTTTAAAAGCTAGCCTAGTTACCACAGTATCATGTTTCGCTTTTAAGTAGGTCACTCAATAAGTTTTGAGATGCTCGAAATTTAAAAATGGAACGCACCCGTGTTATGTCTCTAAAAAGCAAATTTATTTAAAAATAGAACTCCATAAGCCAATTGCTCAATATTAAAAAAAAATAAAGCTCTATTAATTTTACTGCAACGCTTCTCGCACTTTTCATTTAAAACGATGGATCTTAACCGTGAACATTGGCGCGCTATGATATACGACTATTATGATTTTAAAATTTGTTTAACCGAACACTTCTTCAACAATTCTTCTGAACAAATTTGACCCATGATTCTTTTGTTTCATGGCGCGGCCGAGGAAACCTTTAAATACAAATAATAATAAAAAAAATATAAATGTTTATACCTTAACATTTCCTACCGTGATTATATATTAATATTTTACTGTTCATAATTACTTAACATTATACGTCGATATTGTCAAATCTGCGCATAAATTTTTTTTACTCTGACATTCACGTATGTATATAAGTTTTATTTGATAAAATATAATTAAAAGCGTGTTTTAAAGATAATATTGTTACGCGCCACTATTAATGTCTTGTACATGGCAACACTAGTTACACTAGCGCCCTCTAGTGTCGAGTAAAAGAAAGTGTTGCGCGCCTTGTACATGGCAACACTAGTTACACTAGCGCCCTCTAGTTTCGAGTAGCAGAACTAGGAGAGTCGAGATCCTTCCAGAAATGTCGGGACCGATATGTACTCGAACATTCTAGATGTCGCTACAGTAGAAGGTTCTGGAAACTAGCTGAGGCCCTATATAAGGCCGGTATAGACCACGACCGGAGCAGTATTGAATTGGCGATACAAGAGAATACTTCGAAGCGAAATAACTGCGAACTAAAGTGATTGTGTTTTATTATTAGTGTGATTTTAAGTTGTAATTAGTGTTGTGTAATTAAATAGTCAATTTTGGTAATTCAATCGGCAGTTTGTAATTGTCTCGAACCCCAAGCTCGTAACAATTGGTGTCAGAAGTGGGATCAAATTATGCCGATTTTATTAAAGGACGACATGGAGGGTATCCGTACCCGAAGTCAACGCCAGCTGGAGACGAACCAGAGACGATTTGGTAATGCAGCGCCGCAAACGTCGGAGGGCCAACTGCTGACCACGGAGGCCGGCCCGTCAGCAGCACCTGCATCTGCAGCACCTGACTTAGGTGCTCTGATGATGATGCTGCAGGATCAGGCTCGCCGACACGAGGAACAGGCTCGCCGACAGGAGGAACAGGCCCGCCGACAGGAGGAACAGGCCCGCCGACAGGAGGAACAGACCCGTCGGTTGGAAGAACAGCTGCAGCGCGGTATGGAAGAGCAGATGCTCCTCAGGAAGGACCTTCACGCTACCTTCGGGAAAGAGATAAAGGAGGTGAAGGATAGGGTTGCTCAACATGACAACCGCCTGTCGGAAGCTGAAACCCAAATCGACCAAGTGAACAATCGGGTTGACAACGTGATGGCTGACGTGAAGAAAACGCTGTATGACCTCAAACTTGGGGATGGAGTTACAGCTCCCGTGGTAGCTACAACACCTTCGCTACGTGGATTCAAAGTGCCGCCGTTCGACGGGACTTCTTCCTGGTCGGGCTACAAAATCCAATTCGAGGCTGTCATGAAGGCGAACGACTGGAATAAAAGTCAGGCCATGACTGCTCTCACCCTAGGCCTGCGCGACCAGGCCTTAACTGTTCTGGAAGCTCTCGGTAAGGAAGTGACTTACGAGCAGCTCCTTGAGGCATTGGAGGCGAGATACGGCGATGCTCACCTGGAACACGTCTTTCGTGCGCAGCTCAAAGATCGCGTGCAACGCAGTAACGAAAACCTGCAGCAATGGGCCCTTGAGGTAGAGAAGCTGGTTCGAAAAGCATACCAGTCTGTACCTGCGCTCATTGTAGGGGACCTGGTGCAGACATTCATCGACGGCATCCGCGACCTTGAAGTCAGAGCTGCTGTGAGGCTCGGGCACCACGAGACGCTTAAGGACGCCTTGTCTCATGCACTGGAGGTGGAAGCCGTGCGGCAGGATCATCGTTCCCATCGCGTCAGGGAGGTTGCAGCAGCTACAGTTCGGGACCGCAATAACGGCTACAGCCCTAGGTGCTACGGCTGTGGGGAAAGGGGCCATCTTCGATCCAGCTGCCCTAAGCGAACTGTAGAAAGGGAAGGTGATCGATCTCGAGAGGGTAGTGTGGCTAATAGCACCGCCCAGCAGCAGCAGGGAAACGAGTAAAAGCCAGGACTGCGGGGTGGGTGCTGGCTGATGTTAAAAGAGCCCCAAGGATTACGATCTCACAAACCCATGATGGGAACAGCCTAATCATCAAGGGCGAGGTCAACGGAACGCCGTGTAAACTGACCATAGACACTGGAGCCTCTCGCACGGTTGTCAGTTCCCAAGTTATAAGTCGGTTCCTTGGGGACTCCGCATACAACCGTGAACGCATTAATTTGGTGACAGCCACCGGTCAGCGCATACCCGTCCGTGGAGAGAAGGAGATGGAGTTGAAGCTAGGCAACATGATCTACCTGCATAATGTCATCGTGGCTGATATAATGGACGACTGCATCCTGGGCCTAGTCTTTATGAGGAAGAATTGTTGTGAGATCGACGTTAAGCAAGGTGTTTTGAAATGTGGACAAAAGGAACTTTTCGTGGAGGGGCGTTACCAGGGAATGTGTACAGCCTTAAGAAGATTGTTCTTCCGCCGAGATCGGAAACGATTGTGCCGGTTAGTCTTCCTCGGAATCCTGGGCAAGCTCATCATTGTGTACTCGTGGAAAGGGTAGACAATGACCTTCCATGGAAAGTGGTTCGAACCTTGGTCAGAACCACCGACATCTCATGAGTTCGTGTGTTGAACCTTTGTGATCAGGAACAGATTATAGAAAAAGGTACATTGGTTGGTACTAGTGAGGAAGTGGATTGGTTGCGTCGGTGCGAATATCTATCGACTGGGACCCCCAGCAAGGATGGACAAACGAGAGTGACCACACTTTTAGAAGACTGTCGCAGCATTCTCTCCCCGAATGAAATGGTCAAGGCGAAGAACTTGTTACTCAAGTACGCCAATGTTTTCTCGTCAAACGAAGCTGACATAGGAAAGACTAGCTTAGTTCAACACAAAATAAACACAGGAGAAGAATTGCCTATTCGTCAGCGGCCAAGAAGATTGCCTGTAGCACGTGAAAAGGAAGTGGAAACCATGATTGAGGGAATGGTGAAGGATGGTGTTATTGAACCTTCATCTAGTCCATGGTGTTCACCTGTGGTGTTGGTAAAGAAGAAGGACGGCAGCATGCGGTTTTGTGTTGACTACCGCCGCCTGAACGACTTTACGAAGAAGGACAGCTATCCCTTGCCAAGAATTGATGACACGCTGGACATGCTCACAGGCGTAAAGTGGCTTAGTACGCTGGACCTGAAAAGTGGCTACTGGCAGGTTGAAATTGACCCTAAGGACAAGGAGAAAACTGCATTGTCCACAGGAAAGGGTCTGTGGCAATTTAAAGTCATGCCGTTTGGATTGTGCAATACTCCAGCAACGTTTGAAAGATTGATGGAGCTTGTACTTACCGGGCTAATTGGAGATGCCTGTCTGGTCTACTTGGATGACATCATTATCGTAGGCCGTACGTTTGAGGAACACCTTCAAAACCTGGAATGTGTGCTCATGAAGATCCAGAGTGCCAACCTCAAGTTGAGCCCGAAGAAGTGCTCACTATTCAAACGGCAAGTTAGCTTTTTGGGGTATGTAGTGTCGGAAGAAGGTATCCGCACGGATCCAGAGAAAATTGCCGCTGTCAAGGAGTGGCCGGTTCCAAAAGACAAGACACAGGTTAGAGCATTTTTGGGTTTGTGCTCTTATTATCGGCGATTTGTAAAGAACTTTGCAGATATAGCCAAACCTCTGCACAAGCTAACCGAGGAGAAGCGACATTTCTGCTGGGATGAAAGTTGCGATATTGCATTCCAGGAGCTCAAGGACCATCTGTGCAAAACACCTATTTTGGGGTACCCTGATGCGAGCAAGGAATTCATAGTTGACACAGACGCAAGTGATATAGGACTTGGCGGTGTGTTATCTCAACGGAATGGTGATCAAGAGATTGTGATAGCGTACTTCAGCAAGTCGTTGTCAAAGCCGGAAAGGAACTATTGTGTCACAAGACGGGAATTGCTTGCTGTGGTAAAGTCCTTGCAGCATTTTAGCAAATATCTTCTGGGGCGGAAATTCCACTTACGAACCGACCATGCTGCACTGAAATGGCTATTGCAGTTCAAAAATCCGGAAGGACAAGTTGCGAGATGGATTGAACTACTGCAGGAATACGACTTTGTAATCGAACATCGCAGCGGGAAATCTCATGGCAATGCAGATGCATTGTCAAGAAGACCTTGCCCTGAAGATTGCAAGCATTGTACTAGGCAAGAGGGTAAGGAAGTGGTATCTGTGAGGATGCTCAAGACAGACCAGCTCAGCAATGAGTGGAAGGACAGCTTACAACATGCACAGCAGGAAGATTCAGACATTAAGCCGATTCTGGAGTGGATGAAGGCCAGTGCTCCTAAGCCTAAGTGGAGCGACGTCTCAGCACTGAGTTCGATCACGAAAAGCTATTGGGCCCAATGGGACAGCTTGCTGATTCAGGATGGAGTCCTGTGCCGTAAATGGGAAAATGGTCGGGGAGACAGATGTCATTTGCAAATGGTTGTCCCTAAGGCTAAAGTACCGGATGTTCTACAGCTGTACCATAACAGTTGTTCAGGAGGCCACCTGGGAGTTAAACGAACTCTACTGAAGATCCGAGAACGGTTTTACTGGGTCCACTGTCGTGACGATGTCGAGGACTGGTGCCGCAAATGTACATGTTGTGCGGCTGTAAAGGGACCTCAAACTCGTAGTAGAGGCGCATTGAAATTGTACAATGTTGATGCACCATGGGAGAGGATAGCCATTGACGTTGCGGGGCCGTTTCCGGAAAGTGAAAGTGGTAACAAGTATTTCATGGTTGTGATGGATTACTTTACTGAGTGGCCAGAAGTCTTCGCCATTCCAAATCAAGAAGCTTCAACAGTTGCAGATAAACTAGTTCATGAAGTCTTCTGTCGTTTTGGAGTACCCTTAAAGATTCACAGCGATCAAGGAAGGAATTTTGAGTCTCAAATATTCCAGGAAACTTGCAGAGTTATGGGTACTCATAAAACACGAACAACTTCTTACCACCCACAATCTGATGGACTGGTAGAACGATTTAATCAGACATTGGAAAGGTACCTGGCAAAAGTTGTGGAAAAACAGCAACGGGACTGGGACAGGCACATACAACCGTTTTTGTTGTCATATCGAAGCGCTGTTCACGAAAATACATCAGTGACGCCAGCTTTCGCAAACTTTGGGAGAGAATTACGGCTGCCTGCAGACCTGATCACCGGAACACCACCTGATGCCCCACGCAGTATAACCGATTATGCAAATGACTTGCGGAACAAAATGAATGACATTTATGCGCACGTCAGACAGTCGGGCCAGCAAACGTCTGAGAAGATGAAAACACGGTATGACCGCAAAATGAACAACAAAGGGTTTGACGAAGGTTCACTAGTGTGGTTACACAATCCAGCTCGCAGCAAAGGGAAATCTCCTAAGCTTCAAGCTAAATGGGACGGACCGTACCGGATTGTGACAAGGATCAATGATGTAACCTACCGGATACAGAAAGGTGCCAGAGGTACTCCTAAGATCGTCCATGTGGATCGACTGGCGCGTTATTATGCGGCCAATAATGCTCGGGACGAGCATGTCTTAGGAGGGGGCAGTGTTACGCGCCACTATTAATGTCTTGTACATGGCAACACTAGTTACACTAGCGCCCTCTAGTGTCGAGTAAAAGAAAGTGTTGCGCGCCTTGTACATGGCAACACTAGTTACACTAGCGCCCTCTAGTTTCGAGTAGCAGAACTAGGAGAGTCGAGATCCTTCCAGAAATGTCGGGACCGATATGTACTCGAACATTCTAGATGTCGCTACAGTAGAAGGTTCTGGAAACTAGCTGAGGCCCTATATAAGGCCGGTATAGACCACGACCGGAGCAGTATTGAATTGGCGATACAAGAGAATACTTCGAAGCGAAATAACTGCGAACTAAAGTGATTGTGTTTTATTATTAATGTGATTTTAAGTTGTAATTAGTGTTGTGTAATTAAATAGTCAATTTTGGTAATTCAATCGGCAGTTTGTAATTGTCTCGAACCCCAAGCTCGTAACAATATGTTAAAGTTACTGGTTATGTTAAAGTCACTCCTTGACTTTTGTTTCTCGAGTTGTTTGAACAGTACCTATCTCAATGCACACGAAGGCATACGTAGGTCACTCAATAAGTTTTGAGATGCTCGAAATTTAAAAAAAGCCAATTGCTCAATATTTAAAAAAAATCAAAGCTCTATTAATTTTCCTGCAAAGCTTCCCGCGCTTTTCATTTCAAACAATGCATTTAGGCGCTATGATATATTATGGTTATAAATTTGGTTTAACCGAACAATTAAATTTATAACGATTACAATCAGTATTAGGGGACTCAGCTCCATGACGCGCAACAATTTTTAGGTGGTTTACTGAATTCAAAAGGGGTAAAATTAATCTTAAAGATGACCAAAGAACCGGGGCCCGCAAACAGCAGTGACGGCAGAAAATGTATGGACTACTGAAATGTTGGTGCGAGAAGACCAAGCGGTGGCGACATAAGTAGCCGTATTCATCACAGAACACTATTACTCCTAGGTATTCATGATTTGGGAAACGGGTAACACATTTGCACACAAGTTTTCAAACGAATTCAAAAAAGGAGTAGGTTCTCAATTCGACTGTATTTTGTTTATTTTTCTTGTGTGTCACCTCAAAACTTTTTTCTAGATGAACCGAGTTTTGATGATTCCTTTTATTTGAAAGTTGGTGCTTCTCATGTGGTCCCATATAAATTTGATCAAGATCTGATCAGTAGTTTTTGAGTTATCCTTAATAATGCGCATTTTATTTATATTGAAGTCGATGGTACAAAATTTTTAATTTTAACACTTGTTATATAATACATAAAATCCCAGTATGCGTATATTCGTAACTCTTCTCCTTCCTAAACGGCTTGGCCGATTGTGATACCCCATTATAGGTGGCGAAGTTGTCGAGATCCAGAAATCACCCGTGCGAAGCTGCCGGAATACTCGAAGTATTACAACAGCTTTAGTCAAATTTAACCAGTCCAATATTTAACCAATCACATATACGGAAATCGAAAAGATTGTAGGCATTAGTTCGGGGAGCATTCATAACGTCCTACATCAACATCTTGGAGTGAGGAAGCTTTGTTGTCGATGGATCCCTCGTTTGCTCTCCGAAAGCAAAAAGCAGACTCGTATGGATTGATGCCATGAAATGCGTCTACGTTTTGAAAACGGGGCATCTAGGCGTGTTTCAAAAATCGTTACTGGTGACGAGACACGGATCTATCAATATGATCCGGAAAATAAAATGCAATCATCGGTATGGGTCTACTCAGAAGGACAGTTACCGACAAAACTGCAAAGACCTCGCAATGTCGGCAAAAAAATGGTGGCTAGTTTTTTTTCGCGGAGCGGACATTTGTCGACGTCAATGCTGGACAATTGTAGGTCAGTCAACTCTGAATGGTATACTACAGTTGCATTACCCAAAGCTTTTCAAGCTGTGCGGGAGAGAAGACCAAAAACCGGGCTTCGGGGAATCATGCTGCATCACGATAACGTCTCTTCGAATACCTCCCTTAGAACAAAAGCATTTATTAAGGAATCTGGTGTTGAAACTCTTAACGGTACGTGTACACCAAAACCGATTTTGTCGGCCGATGGCGGACAGAACTGCCCGGACGAGTAACTCGGACGTGTATGTGCTTACACTGCAACAGTGAACGTGTGCCGACATTAGACGTTGCCGGTATTCTGTAGTTGACTCTATTGCTTAACAGAGTTAAGACGCATTTCTTTAAATATCTAGAACCGCTACCATTTCCAATGCAACTTCAGCCCATAACTGTTTCGAAACATCTCGATTATTGTAGTTTCTTGAATGTTTATCCCACAGGGTTGGTCTATTATAAATACAACTAATTAATTTTTCTATATCCATAGTCGTTTAGGTAGATAAAAACACGAAACAACAGAATAAATACAGAATTATTAAATTAAACTAGGTATAAATACATTCAACTTGCACTGTAGACACCGGTAGTCGGGCGAGAAATCCCAACAAGCTCGGACTTAACGGTTGATCGGCCGATTTCGGGCGTCATCGGACGATAACGGTCGTGTTTGTGTACGCGCTCTCTTTCTTGTTTTTTTTTTTATAGGATAAGGGTGACAAACGAGCACACAGTCCACCTGATGGTAAGTGGTTGCTGCGGCCCATAGACATCTACATATATCCTCGTTTGCGAATCAAAATGCAGATGCGTTGTCACCCGTGAGGACTAAGATGGAATGCCTCATTTCCAGTAAAAAGGGCCTCCAGCCACCTGCACTCACCAAGCGAAACGCAGAGGTAAACCTCTACTTCACGCTGGTATTCTGTGAGGTGGTACCACCCCGGTTCGAGCCGGCCCATCCGTGCGACAGCAAAAGCTACCGCGTGGCTCTGCCACTGTAGAAAATTGTACACGTGTTTGATTCAATCGTCCGAGTTCGGCCGTCGTCGCCCGAGCAAACTTCGGCCGATGAAGGATTAGGTGTACGCGAGGCTTATGCCACTCACCCTACAGTCCTGACTTAGCTCCTTGTGATTTATTTTTGTTACCAAGAATCAAAGAAACAATAAAAGGCAAGTTTTTTTCAAGCGCCGAAAAGCCGTGGCTGCCTACGAAGAAGCGATTTCCGACCTGTCAGAAAAGTGTTTTCAGAGTTGGTTTACGCGAATGGAACTTTATATAGATTATAGAACATGATGAAAAATATTTTGAAAAGATGTAAAATAAATATTAATAGTATCTAGAATACTTTTTGTATATCTTAAAACTTATTGAGTGTCCTACGTAATTGTATTAACAAATATCATAGTCATCATCAATAATATTATAGAAATCATAAAGTAACACAAATAATATATTGACTAAATGTGATTTATGATAATACATATGTATATAATTAATAAATAACACATCACATTGATTAACTAATAATTTATTAAAACTAAACAAGATATTGTAACATTCATACAACATAAGACGTAGACAAATCAAATTGTTCTTCTTCTTCTTTTAAATTAGGTATGGCTTTTCTTGATAGAACTCTGCCAGTGTCAAGTACCAGTAATCAAATTGTTTTAAATATCAATTGTATTTCGTGGCGGTAGTGACATATCAAAATTTGACATAATTTCTTACAAAAGAAACAGTACTTTGCTATTTTAGGACTGGACCTACTAACTATCGCGTTCACACTTCATATCAAATATACTAAAACAGTTGATTAATATTAATACATTTATTTTGTTTGTAATTGTTAGCCTCTTTTCTCTAATGCAGAATTGAGCCTTTGAATGGTGTTATTGTTTATTTGATCAGTTGTGACGCCACAATTTAAAGCACTGTCGAAAGCAGCTTTCGCTTCGTCAACTTTACTCTCTAAAAGGTGCATGTTTATTAACCGCGAGTAAGCGTTGCCCAATGACGCCAACGACAAATTTTTATTTGTTTTCAGAATACTAATAAGTTTCTCTATCAGTTGCTTATCATTCCTAATGTAGCTTTCTTGTAATAGCCGTCTGAAAACAACAACATTAGCATTGTTTAAACATTGGTTCCAAATAGTTTCCGCCTCTTTGTCCATGCCAGCTAAAAGGAATTCCATCCATAGTAGATTGGCTGGTAACATATATCCTTTTGATGCAGCTAACAGTGCCACTTCTTGACCTGGAAAAAAATAATACTTTATGTATTTTACGGTTTAAATTGTTTACGAAAGCATTGCTTCATAAACACTTTCAAATGTGACATGCAGACTAAGCTACAAAAGATTATCCACTAAGCATATTGCTAGCGAACATTTTTGCGAATTTGTAATAATATTGTTTTACAATGAAGGTGTTTATTAGTTTTAGGGTGACATAGGACAAGGATGCTATTCTTGTATTAAATAAGTCCATGGGTAGAAATATAATTTTTTATTCAATATCTTTATATACAAAGATTACGTGTCACATTCTTTGTCCGCGATGAACTCCTAAACTGCTAAACTGATTTCAATGTAATTTTTTACACTGTGTGCAGTTTGGTCCTACTTGAGAGATAGGATAGTTTTTAACCCGATAAGTGACACTCAATATTTTTTGATTACGAATTTAAGGATTTTTATCGGACAAAGGATCGTCGGAGAGGGCAGAACAACGTACGCCTGAACAGCTAGTACATATAAAATGCGTTCGGGAGATTACGACTTCTCGTCGGGTATACCTCAAAATTTAAAAACAAGATAGTACAACCAGTGCGTGTTGCCAGTGATGACTTATGGATTTGAGTCGTGGTCCTTCGGTACTGGCCGTATAAGGAAACTCAAGGTCTCTCAGCGAGCTATGGAGAGGGCTATGCTTGGGGTCCGTCTGCGTTAGAACTTAGAAATTAGGATATTCACAGTAGAACCAGAGTAACAGACATAGCCCAATGGATTAGTAAGCGGAAGTGGTAATGGGCTGGCCATATAGCTCGAAGAACCGACAACCCATGGGGGAGGAAGGTTCTCGAGTATCAGCCACGTAAGTGAAGGGTACCATGACATTGAGTGACGATCTAGTAAGATATGCCAGAAGTCAATGGAAATGGCTCAGGACTGTGTTGTAGCAATCCTTGGGAGGTTCATGTTTAGTAGTGGACTTGAGAAGGGCGATAATATGATGATAATGACAAGCAACAAGCATGTCATCCTTTAGTCCTTTAGTCATATATATATATATATATATATAATATCCCTTAGTCATATAATGGTTAAAGTTTTAGCTAGTATATTTTGTCCTAATAACACATTAATAATTCTTGTTGGGAGAAGAGGCAATGTAAACAAAAATCAATTATTAAAATATATTGATAATCTAAATACTTTAAATGAACATAAAATTATCTTGTTTACATTGCCTTACATACAGGGTTGGCCGCAGGAAAATAAAATATGATTTAAATTTATTAATGAATAACTTTTCATGTAATAATAATTTAAACTTGACATTTAATTGTTACAATTATAATGATAGAATTAATTTAATAGATATAAATAACTTAATTAAGAAATTTTTGACTAGAGATAGGTATTATCTATCAAAATATAATTTAAGACAGATAGCAAATGTGCTATCTTATTATTTATATATTAACTCAGCCAAGGACTTGGCTACACAGACATCTGCTTCTTTTGAGCAGTGTAATGACTTAATATGCAATTTGGAATCAGTTCCAAGTAATTTAAATTAGAAAATGAGACAATAGAGGTAATCTCTAGCAATTATAATAACTTAAATAATTTAGAATGTGGCTTACAAATTTTTAATTGTATGACTCCACAGAAAGATAATGAAAATTGTTTACACCTGGTGCATCAAAATATACAAGGCATGATAGATGAACATTGGTTAAAAGCTTATAATTTAATGTTTAACTTCAGTAATCACCAGGTGGTCAGTTCTTTCAATAGAGAAACGGTTTTAAGAGGTGGCTCCTTAATATTAGCTAGTAAATTATTGTCATGTAAAGAACGTAAAGATATTGTGAGCCTCTCTGTTGAGCGAACTGTAGAAATGGCATGTGTTGAGTTTGAGCACCTCATTGTTGTGAGCGTCTAGACCCCCATGTTGTACATATGATACTTTTGAAAACATTACTTAAACAAAATGTAAATGCGTGTACAAAGAATTTTACATTTCATAAAGTGTCATCAAAAGATATTGTAAAATATTTTAAAACTATTGATGTTAAGAAAACTGCGGATCTGTGGCGGATTTCCGTTAAAGTTATTGCGTCTATAATAGATACAATCGCGCCTCATTTAGCTATTATTTTTAATACTAGTATCGAATCTGGTGTGTTTCCTGATTTAATGAAGCATAGTAAAGTAATACATTTATTTAAATCTGGTAGTACAGTAGACCCCGCCAACTTTAGACCTATTTCTGTACTAACAACACTTAGTAAGATTTTTGAAAAAATTGTTCTTGATCAAATGTTAATTTTTTTTAATATAAATAATTTACTTCATAAAAATCAATTTGGTTTCACAAGGGGTCGCTCGACAACTGATGCCGGAAACTTCAACACTACGGTGTAAGAAGTGATGCTCTTAAATTAATTATTTCATACTAGAGCGCAAAAAGATGTCATTAACAGTAAGATCTCTTCCGGGTCGATGGTACAAATGGGCGTGCCTCAAGGCTCAATTCTCGGCCCCTTTCTGTTTCTTGTATACATTAATGACTTACCTTACATAGTAGGGGATAACCATGATATAGTATTATTTGCAGATGACACTTCTTTAATTTTCAAATTAAGTCGACAATTACTAAAATATGACGAAGTAAATAATGCTATATCTAAATTAGTAAATTGGTTCAATGTTAATAATTTGCATTTAAATGGCACTAAAACGAAATGTATGAAATTCATGACTCCAAATGTCAAACAATTAAATACTAATGTAATTTTAAATGGGGAGAAACAGTCTTGTAGATACCACCATTTTTCTTGGACTCACACTAGACGCGAAACTTCAATGGAGCCCCCATATATCAAAACTAGCAAGCAGACTTAGTTCTGCAGCATATGCTGTAAAAAAGATTAGAAGTCTAACCAGTGTTGAAACAGCTAGACTGGTTTACTTTAGCTATTTCCATAGCATAATGTCGTATGGTATTTTGCTATGGGGATACGCGCTGCGACAAAAATTTAAGGAAATTAATATATTAACTTTGGCCTCTCAATACATTTATGAAAATGTAATGTACGTACACAAAAATAAAAGCAGTTTTACAAAAATAAGTGATATTCATTCTGTAAATACTAGGAACAGACACAAGCTAGTAGTACCAGTTACTCGACTCCATCGAGTCAGTAATTCATTCTTGGGGCGATGTATACGCTTTTACAACAAAATTCCAGAAAATATACAAAGTTTGACCTGCTCAAAGTTCAAAAACTTTATTAAACTAAGTTTGTATAAAAAAAGTTATTATAATATTAAGGAATTTATGGATGATAATAACCCCTGGAAATGAGGTGATCGCTACCTAGCTAGCTATTTCTAATTTGTTGTGTTGTTAATTTGTGTAACATCATGATTGTAAGCTGTTATTTAAAAAAAAATAGTCCCGCTGGGTTTCTAGCTGGTTCTTCCCAGGACAGAGGTTTTTCCGAACCAGTCGTAATCAAACAAAAGAGTGACTTTCAATAAGTATTATTTATAATCTATATTGAATAAAAAAGTTTCTGTTTCTGTCAACAAGTCTCCATAAAGTTATTCCTATGTGAACAAACTTTTAAAATACCTTCCTTTTAAAATGGAATAGTAGTTGTAGTTTTAGAGACAGGGGACAATAAAAACACACAGACGAGCAACGATTTGATCTTTGTATACAAATGTTTCTTCTGATTTGTATTCAAACCCAAGACCTAGGGCGTTGCAGCGAAGTACTCTGATCGCTAGGTTACTCGGTCGTCAATTTAAAGTACAGATGCGTTAATTGTGTCTGCAAGTATAACGTAAGCTCAGTCGAAATGACATTAAAATATCGTAAACTAACCATTCTCTCTTTTTGGTGCTTAGAAGAGATACAGGACATTTGGATTCTTAATCGACAAATGTCATCGGCCATAGTATTCACTTACCATCCAGTAAACAGTGCGCTCGGCGGGTTCATATTTTGTGGTTTTATGGCGATTAACCTACATGTGAATAGTTTTAATGTGAATAATATGACAAAACTAATATTTTGTGTAAAAATTACCTCAATCAGTCAAGTCGTGAAGAAGTTACAAATTCATTTACCAACAGTTGTATATTATGTGTAAATAAATCATGGTTCAACAACTTACATTTGTTTTGTATATCCTTATCTTGTATCGCTGAAGCAAGTGCGTTGCTTCGCGGGAACCTCCTAAGAGCAGATTGTACATCTTCATCGGTCTTAGCAACTTGCAAGGCATTCAATACACTTTCAACATGTTGTGCGCCAGCGCCTCTTTTGAAAATAGCTAAAGTCAACTTATCATCATAAGTTATATTCCGTCGCATAGCTTCGTTAACGTATTTGCCCAATGATTGTATCTTTTCCACGTTTCCCTCTTCGGCCAATTTTTTGAGAAGGAACTTTAATACATTATCTTTTGGAATAATACTGTCTTCAATAGAATTTATTGCATAGTCCATAGCTTGGGCAGCTTTGCCTTCCTTAACCATGTTTTCTATAACTGTAGAAACATCTTTCTTCGTTTTCTTCGGCACAATTTTTGGTGTAACTTTTTCAACTTTGTTGATAACCTCTTTATTCTTTAAGTTCATTGGAGATTTTTCCTCAGGCATTATGAATGGAATTTCTCTATTCTGTGATTTTAAATGATTACCAAGCGTAATTAAGAACTGGTCATTAGGGATTTCACCTTCCTCTTGAAGGACCATCCACAACCCTAAAGCTTTGTCAGTTTCGTTAGCTTTGCAGTATGTGACAAGCAAATGGTAGAAGATATTAGCGCGGTCTATGTGTGAGAGTTCTTTTGTCGCCTCTAGTAAGCCCTCTAGATATTCTGATTTACCTTCCTGTAATAAAAAAGGCCTGTTAGAAATTTTTAAACTAACTGGCTATATCGACAGATGTTCTTTTGTTCTTTTCGGTAGAAGTAGGTGTTTTTTGTTATAGAATAAGGGTGACAAGCGAGCACACAGTCCACCTGATGATCAGTGATTGCTGTGGCCCATAGACATCTACATCTATCCTTGTTTGCGAATTAAAATGCAGATGCGTTGTCAGCTGTGAGGACTAAGATGGAATGCCTCTTTTCAAACACACGCACGCACGCCCGCCCGCCCGCCCGCACGCACGCACGCACGCGCGCGCGCGCCCACACACACACACACACACACACACACACACGCACACACGCGCACACGCGCACACGCGCACACGTACACACACACACACACACACACACACGCGCGCGCACACACGCGCGCGCACACGCGCACACGCGCACACGCGCGCACGCACACACACACACACACACACACACACACACACACACACACACACACACACAATTATTACCAATATTAATGAGCTCTTGAGAACTCAACAACACATCGAGAATGCTAATTAAAATATTTGATTCTTGAAAAGCAAACGACGAGGCTCTGACCAACCAAAATATAAAGACTGGTGATAGAGAGCAGTCATTTGTGAAAGGGTATCGACACAATTCTCACCAACCCAGCATTCTACCTGGGCAAACCTTGTAAGTTACACCGGCAAGTTGGCACATTCTAGAAAATGTCAAACACAGTAATATAGGACAGTAAAGAAAAGAAAAGAAGTTGATATACGCGATAAAATACGTAAAAACTAGTTTTCTACCGTCTTCAAAAAGGAGACGGTACTCAATTCGACTGTGTTTTTAGGGTTCCGTACCTCAAAAGGAAAAACGGAACCCTTATAGGATCACTATGTTGTCCGTCTGTCTGTCAAGACCCTTTTTCTCAGGAACGCGTGGAGGTATGAAGCTGAAATTCTTATATATATATATATATATATATCAAATACTCAAGTCCACTGTCCCTTGAAGCTGTGAAAAAATCAAACTTCTAAGCCAATGCAATCAAAAGATAAACGGCTGTTTATGCCGCAAATATTATGCCGCAAGGGAATCAAAACCTACAGAGTACTTCCCGTGAACTCAGAATCTTAAAATTTGGTACGAAGCAACGTATTATAGCACAAATAAAGGAAAAATTGCGAAAAGCATAAATTTTTAGTTACATCATATAATAAAAACATTTTTAATAATTTTAACCTACGGATTTGTTCGGAACCCTCGGTGCGCGAGTCCGATTCGCACTTGGCCGGTTTTTTTGTGTGTTACCTCATAACTTTTTACTGGGTGAACCGATTTCGATGATTCTTTTTTATTTGAAAGCTGGTGCTTCACATATGGTCCTAAATATTGATCAAGGTTTGACCAATAGTTTTTGAGTTATTCTTAATAATTTATATTGAAGTCGCTTATACAAAAATTTTAATTTTAAATTATATTTTAATGTGTAGTATTCATGTTAACATAAGGAATAATTAAAAAAATTGCCATGTAGTGGCGGCGTAAGAAAATCCACTACTTCGAAATCATTCTGTGAGTATCGTAAGAGCCAACAGAGACTGAAACAGGAGATTGACAATAGCATTTTCCTGATAACAACTCGAAACAAAACAAAAAACTGCAGTTGCCAACCCACGTGGCAACTATGGCAAATATCCTCCTTTGATGTTCCGCTGATTACCCCATTACCGTTACAGCCTATTAGTCCACATCTGAACATAGGCCTCACCCTTAAATTGCCTCATAGGGGAGACATTTGGCATAGTTAATACGCTTGGCAAGCGGGTTGGCAACCGCAGTTGTTTATTTTTAGTCATTTTTAGGAAGACGCTGCTGCCTTAGTCGCCTTTTACGATACCCACGGGATGATATGTGGCTGATTACTTTTGATTAACTGAAATGAATTGATGAAAGAAAAATGTCCATATTATGTTCAAAGCATATGTGAAAATAATGGTTACTTAGTCATACCTCAACATATCGTTGGCAAGCATCATCCAAGCGTTTATGTTTTGTTTGTAGACCCGGTGTCTCTAATATGCGGCGAGCCTGTCTCAAGCGACCGCACTCTATGAATGCAAGGACTAAGTCATGAAGGATATTCACCTCGCCGTGAATCTGTAATAACGTACATATAAATGTAATAAAACAAAATAAAGCGGAAATCCACTATGTTACTGTATTAAAAATGTTACAAATTAATTGTGAAAGACCCGCGTAAAGTGGCAGCCTATATACGTCCCACTGCTGGGCACAAGCCTCCTCTCCTTTCTGAGAGGGTTTCATGGCAAGGAAATGTTCGCCGCGCTGCCCCAATGCGTGTTGGCAAACTTCACATGCCTTCGAGATATATTATTTTATTTTTCAAACATCCTCACGATGTTTTCCTTCACCGCCGAGTACGTGGTAAATCGGCACTTAAAATTGCAATTAATAATTTCATTGGTGCCAGCGGAGATCGAACCCGGGTTACTCGCGTACTGTGAAACTTACAGCGAGCGCTAACCATCTGAGCTACCACGGCCGCGTACAAAAGTAATAATGATGGTGGCGTGTCTTTCCTAGTGTAGGGTTCTTCATATCTAAGGGGGCATCCATTAGTTACGTGAGGCGATTTTTCTACCCTCGCCCTCCCCCTGGTGAAATGTCGTTAGATATGGCCCGACTCCCTTACCCTAAATCTCACGTGAGATTTTTCAAAATGCGTATTTTTATATACGTTAATCTGTGCTTGATTGCCTCGGGTTTATTTAAAAAAAAAACATAATTTGCTTAATTATTGTTATATAATTTGTGGAGTTCGCATAACCGCGATAAATATTATTGTATAAGATTTAGTCATATTTTACTTAATTAAACCCAATTTTCTCATAATTATACACGGTTTCTTGCGAAAAATAAACCGAGATATTTGCCGAGATCCGCCCTCTCCCCCAAGTGAGATTAGGTAAGATTCCGCTTGAAACCATCTCCTCCACGTGTGTTTTGGTGAGATTCAGCTAGAATCCCTCTCCCTATAAACACCTCACGTAATTAATGGACGTCCCCTATTGATTTTTTAACATATTCAAAATAAAAATTGTTAGAACCATGGTAGTCCAGGGGATAACTCTTTGCTTCGTTGGTCTTCCCTTGGGTTCTGAACGCATCTGCTGATCATGTGAAATTCTTAGCAATAGCTTGGAGTCAGAAAGTTGGTGGAGTTGCCTCAGAAAGCATGTAAAATACATTGTTCCTGTGTCTGATCTCTATACGGTTGTACATGTTGTCCCATCAGACTATGAGAGTGAAGGAATAAAAAATGCACTTGTACCACACGCTCGTACATTACATGCCTGTCCTGTGCAGATGGCTTCTCTCTGTGGAGATTGACGGCTGTGACCGAAATTCAGTCTGAAGAACATTATAGTTATTATTAGTTCTGGGGATAAGTGAGAAAGCCATAAAATTTCATAAGTACACGATCTGAATTTGTTCCCCACCAGCACTAAAGAAATTCTAGTGCTTATTGCGCGCAAACTGCACTGGATTATAGCATTTACTTTATAGCGCTATAGAGCATTACAATATAGAATGCAGGCAAAGGAAACTAACCTACTATCAGCAGCCACAAATCCAAAAAGCTGCTCGATTTATATTAGCTCGAAACTAGAACTTGTACAGGTACCTACTCTAAGAAAGCAGCTCTTTTGTAATGGGCTGACCAAATATGGAAAAGAATTTAAAAATATAACCTTCATATTATAAGTACCTAGTCATAAAATTTATGTTAATGTTTTGCCTTTCCTTGCCTTTAAAATTTCCAAGAAGGTTACCGAGAAATTATTCCGCCAAGTTACATCAGTGTGTGTATGAACACACAAACACATATTAAAGTGTCACATGCTGAGTGTATATTTTCTACCGACTTCAAAAAGGAGACGGTACTCAATTCGACTGTATGTTATTTTTATGCGTTACCTCATAATTTTTTTTAAAAATTGGTGCTTTACATGTGATATCATATAAATTAGATCAAGGTCTGACCAATAGCTTTTGAGTTATTCTTAATAATTTATATTGAAGTCGGTTGTACAAAATTTTTAATTTTTAATTATATCAAATATCACTTCTAAAACTTGAGGCCCACACCCACATTATTAAAATTACATTCCAAATAAGTTATGGAGGTTTATAAAGTTCCTGGTTTTAATATTATACAGTATAGAATATTTTTTATTCAGCATATTAAAAAAACTTCTGCCGTCGGAAGAAACAGCAAGAAACCCAGTGGGACTCTTTTTTAAATCATAATTCATAACAGTTTAAAATTTAAATATACTTGAATATTAAAATGTATCTATATGTTACCTGTGTACTGAGATCTGCAAGCCACTGCAGTTTTGTGGCATCTTCCTTCAATATAAGGGACTTCATCAACTCTCCCTTCCATGGGGTACTTCTGTACTGTTTACAACAATGCTCAAACTCATTGAGAGCGCCATCTATATCGTTATTAAGCAAGTGTACTTTGATAGATGGACCTAATATTATGTTGGATGGCTCGATATAATTGTTCTCAATCAATACATCTGTCATTTCTTTTACCTAAAAATTGTGATTGGAAAATCTTATTAAAATAATCGTGGAAATAAAATGTAGGCATAGATTTAGCTCTTCAGTCGCACTCATACAAATGGCAATTTATAGCATATTTATAATTTGCATACCTGTAAGAATTGTGCCAACAACACATGATATAAGCTTTGGACACTTATATGAAGTCAAGAACATGTGATGTGACTTTGCATGATGTTCAAGTGACACTATAATGTATCCAGTTATCCACATGTACCTATGACAATTAATTACTAGACAAAACTGTCAAAAAATTGCCAAGGAAACACTATTGTCATCATTAGGTTCGTTTACAATGTCATGATGATCATGATGATAATGATGACAATGATGGTGACGTTCTAGTCGATTTCAGCGGCGATAATTTTGGAATATTATCTACATTAGTAGTCTGCGTTAGTAGCTAATTGGAGGGAGCGGACCGTGAACTCCAAAGGTCGTGGGTTCAAATCCGCCATTCGACTACTGTCGTGAACCACTTCTAACACAAGCATTTTAAGCTTACTATAAGTGGTTAAAGGGAATATTAGTAATATTTAATAACATTAATAGTCTTTTTATTTAAAATAATATTATTGGAACGTTGTGATTCTGTGCAATGGATGTGTAAGATAATACACTAACCAATGTCTTTCCATGGGAGTCGTAAGTGGCGACAAAAAGGAATGAAAAATATGTACACAAGCATTGTCCTGATAACAACTTCAAAATATATAAAAAAGCGGTCGCCGACCAGCCTGTCAAGCGTGGGAGCTATGGCAAACATGTTCTCTATGAGCAATCTATGGGAGAGTCTATGTTCAGCAGTGTTTTTGATAGGCTGTAATGATAGGCTGTAATGATACATACATACATACATATAATTACGTCTCTTTCCCGTAGGGGTAGGCAGAGACCACTTCTTTCCACTTGCTACGATCGTTACATACTTGTTTCGCTTCGTCCACTTTCATTATTTCCTTCCTACATGCTCTACAGTTTAGGGTACTCTTGACCTGGCCTTTTTTCAAGACCTCCCTGATTTGGTCTTGAAATGTCCGCCTAGGTCTACCCCTTCCAACACTTTCTTTCACACTCGTCTTATACACTTTTTTCGTCAATCGTTCTTCATTCATTCTCTCGACATGAGGATGATGATCTACATTATTGAAACCTTAATTACGCAGTCTGATGGTTGAAAGTAACGTTATCGCCTAGCGTGGCGAATATGAGAAAATATTTCAAGAAATGCGTATTTCCAGCAGTAGACTTAAAAAGCGCTTCAGTTGTCTGTGCTAAGACAAAGGCTCGCACTCTAACTCTACTCAAATCGCTGAAATATTATTAGCAGTCACCCAGTGATCACATCCTTCGATCAAGTGGTCAATGTTATATAATAATTCATGTTCATACATACTTTAGTATCATCCTTCTGTTCAGCCAAAGTATTTAACATTTGCCAACATTTAGAGTTGAGCGAGAAGCCAGAATTTTCATTTTCACCATCTTGTTTATTTTCTTTTAGCAACTTAATAGCCTCTTCATATCTATTAGCTCGAACTAGACCATAAGCTAATTGCACAAATTTAAACTTAGTAAGTTTGAATTCCGGGTCTTTTGCAGCAATCTGTGCTTTCATCTCAAGTGCTTTGTCAATCTCATTATTCTGTGCATAGAACTCGCATAACTGAGCAAGAGTTGCAGCTGTAAGCTCAAAATCACTGTTCTTTAATTCCTCCAGATAATTTGTTAGTTTTGCAACTTCATTCTCTTTGATATAAGCTACTAAAAGTTGCTTTTGGATGCGATGCACATTGTTACCACCTTTACTCTTAATCTGGCTCAATAAATGTTCTAACTCGGCAGCAGATCTTGGTCTATTCTGACGTGGACTTTCGATTGGCGCAATTTCCATATCAGATGAAGTTAGCTCAGATAGAAGCTCCGACAAATTTGTCGTCATATTTTGTCCAAGGAATTGTTCTATTTCTTCAGCTGAAGTGGTACTAATGGAAAGTCCTTTAGAACGAACAGCCATTAAAAGCTTCTCGCACAAGGCTGGTTGCATTAAATTCTTTACTGCTGTCTTTACAATACGACCTACTTCCTTGCTAATAATATCATCATTTTGTGTCTCATCATTCACAGAATCTTCTTCAGTATTAGCTTGAGGTTGATTACTAATAACATGAAGAATTGTAACAAATGAGTCAATGTCTTTTGTTTTGTTTAATGCATTAATCAGAGATCGGGAAACCAAAGTGTATTGCCCTCTGGGACGGTACTGTAAAGCAATGTCAGCCGCCTTTTTAATGTTGCCCGATTCCAAAAGTTCAATCATAACATTTCTCGCACTGTGAATGGCAGGGACATTTGACAGTTGTAACTTAAGTATAGTATTTTCGGGTGTATCTTTATTAATTAAGTAAGGTATCACATAATCTCTAAGAGTTTCACCTGATGGGGAAAGACCTTCGCTGCACATTTCTCGAAGTAGTTGCAAAAGACCTTCTTCATCACCTTCTTTCCCTTTCTGTACTAGCAGCGGCCAATAGTAATGCTGTCGTATCTCTAAACCATCTTTCTGCATTTCCTTGAAAAGTTTATAGGCTAATTGAGTTTTCTTTAACTGCAAAGCATTTTCAGTTGCAATGTATAATGCTTTTGGTATTAGTCCTTCTTCTTGGAGTTTTCTGCATGAATTTACAATATCTTCTGGCGATTTGTTTAATTTGAGCAATTGTTTCACAAAGAATGCTCCTTTGAAAGGTGTGTCTTCAGCGTTAGATACCTTTGGCATTGTCATCATCATTTTTTTGGCAGTCTGTTCATGCCCTTTGTTTAGTAATCTTAAGATGAGATTGCATACTTCTTGATTGTATCCATGACTTTTTTGAAGATGAGGAAACAGTTGTTCTATTTTGTCATCATGGCCTCCAATAGCAAGATGTTCGATAATATCAAGAATATCCTGGAATGTAACATAACATTAAGGTTTGTGTAAAATTAAACAACACTGTATATAACTACAAAAAAAATGTACCATTTAATTACTCAAACTATGGAATTTACCGTATCATATACAGAATATCCAAAAAAATTTGGAGCAGTCTATAATATCTAATCTATATTAATATTGTTTAAGCTATAATAAAACAAGTAAACATTTTCTTAATTTGAAATATATAAATAATTTCTGAAAATACGTTATTGCAGTTTCTGAAAATACGAGTGAACAAGGCTTCTACTTTTATTTGAAATTATCCCAAATTGAATGTGATTTATGGGAAACAACGTTTTTGCCCACCGATCGACCATTACGAATGTATGCGTGTGCAGTAAAATCAGTTCATCATTACAGCCCTTCACAAGTCCACTGCTGAAGATAAGGGGTGCGGAAGGGGTGGGGCGTCCCCTTACTCCCGACACCACTCTCTTTAAACGGTAATACACCGTTCTTGAGAAAAATCAAAAACAAAATCCCATAGACCTAACTGGAAAGTAACATTTATCGTCTCCGGCAGGAAGAGGGAACGGGGTAGCAGGAATGTGCCCTATTAGGGAAAGCCCCTCTACCTTACCCTCGTTGCAGAAAAGTATAGTTTATGAGTAATGGTTTTTTTTGTAAAATCTTAACCTCACTTTTTTACACAGGAATCTTGACCCAAAGTTAGTTCTACAACGGCTTCGGCGCTGCGGGAAGTGCAGCCCCTTCGCGCGCCTACCGCTCCCTCCGCGCCTACGGCTTTACAAAAACACTCTAGAAGTAGCACAGACAAGACTACGTGGAGTCGGAGCGTGTTGATTCGATTTTAGTACAGATTCGATAAAATCAGATATCTATAAAGTCAGGTTGCCTTCGCTCCCGCCACAACCTTCTACTTCTAACCTATTACAACTGAAATTATTTCTGGGTGTTCAAGTATTTCTGGGCAGTTTTAAACAATTCAGAAATAAATTAGTATATTATAATCATTTCTTAATTGTCTGTAAACATAATCTTTTTTTCTTAATTAATCAAAAGGATCTCTTTTATTCTTTATAATTTCTCTTCTCCATAAATATTCATATATCAAGTCGGTAAAATTTTCTCTATTATTATAGTTGTCTTTAGCGAAATATCTTTTGACAGAGAGTATAGACAATAGAATAATGTGACACTAGTCTTACGTCCTTGTCACTCTTACACAAAATTCTGTATGCTATCCAGCTTTCACAGTAATGTTTCCATGTTTTACGCATTTTAGGTTATAATAGGTTTTTATTTATTTTTTCGATAACGGTGCATTACTTTTTAATATGAGTGGTATTATTATAATCGGGGAGCAAATCTCTACCAAATAAAACAGCTTACTCTACCAAATTCTTGCCAAACGATTCTAAATCCAACCCTAGTAAAACTAGCTGTTACTCGGCATGTTGATGATTATGAATTCCCTTGGTGTTACAGTTGTTCATGGGATGGTAATCACTTACCATCAGTTGAGCCGTATGGTAGTTTCGTCCCCTATCATATAAAAAAAATATATGCTGACAAAGTTTTACTGCAATCTGATGAATGGTATGGCAGTAATAGTAGTAGTATAATTTGAACAAACAAACATTAATTTTTATATGTTAGAAGATTGAATTTAATAAGATGTTAATGTACTCCAAATGTCAATGTAATGTAATGTAAATGTAAGTGTTCTAGCAATATGAATTTGGACATTAAATTAAAAAAATGTGGTTTATGCATATGTAATTATCAAAAATCTATATATATTCAGAATGAACTTTTTAGGAAATTAATTAATTGATACCAAACAATATTATTATCTTCATAAAAAAAAATTGTAGCACTTTATATTCACATTACCGTTGGATTTAGTATGGCTATAACCTGCAGAAGAGAACTGCGCTTTCAACAATAGGTTCATGTGTATGACATGAATTATGAAATACTGATGAACATACATACATACATAGAATATTATACAATCATACATACATAGACTGCTAAAATCATAACGTCGTTCGGCATTTAGTACCGCGAATGTGTAATTGAGTCACTTTACAGGAGAGACAAAAAACTGATTTATTTATAATGTACGCTTTACTATTTGTTGGAAAGAGTTTTTTAAGTATTTCTAAATCTATTTTTGAAAGGTTTTTGGTCATATTTTAAATACAAAATCGCGTATTTGATTGAATACTATCGAAACAACAAAAAATAAAAATTTGCAATATTTTCACATTCGCGGTACTGAATGCCGAGCGACGATAACCTTCCTTTTGCTTTGCCGTAGTGCGGTAGTTAGATAACATTTATTCTCAAGTTACCATAAGCACACTTAAAGGATAAATTTCGTAAATAATATTCTAATTTAAATGGGGAAAAGTTTTAGATAAAATTTGTTTTAACAATTGTGAATACTTTAGCACAAAACATATTAGTTTACCTTGTCACTTAGATATGCATCTTTTTCAATGGCAGTTTTGATAACATTTTCTACACTTTCAACATCTCCCTTCCTTGCATAACCACAGGCCAGTAATGTGTAAGTTCGATTTGTCGGTTGAAGACCAGCTGCTGCCATAGTTTCTAAAACTGCTTTCGCACCTTCAGTGTCACCATGGAATGCATGACCCATCACTAAAGCATTTAATACAGGTTCTGACACCGGAAGATTCAACTCGCGCATTCTTTCCAAGACTTTAGTGGCGCCCTCTACATCTCCTTCCTGACAGTAACGCCACATAAGTCTCTGGTAAGTTACCCTTAAAAAAAATAAAAACACACATCACTCGATAATGTTTAGGCAATATAATTATCGTAAGTCTAGGAGCTTCCTTTATATTGAAGACTATGATTCCCATGTGAAACATGGTCACCTAAGGTAAGTTGTCTATTAGTTTTTAGCTATTTTCACTGCCAACCAGCAGTACACTCACTTTTATAAATAACATTTATAAGACATTAGCTATTCTAAGTCCTTAGTGTCAAATGCACCTGAGGTCTCCTCGTTGAATGCATGTGTTGATAGTCTGCAATGGTCTAATTAACAAGTGAACCGCAAGCAATTTAATATTAAAAGAATAATGAAATGTAATTTAAAATTACCTGTTAGGTTGTAGCCCTTTTGTTTCCAGTTCTTCAAGGAATTTAGCTGGTGAAAAAGGGTGTTCATTTTCTATGTACACTCTAAGTAAAGCATTATAATGGGATATGTCCATTTGGATTCCTCTTTCTGTTAACACATTCCATATTTTCTGTACCAGAAGTGTTCTTTCTTCTGGAAGTTCTTCTGGCACTAGTTCTCCTGAAATAAAAAAGAATTATTTTCCTAATAATGAATTATGTTCTTCTATGAATAAATAAATTTATATGGTAGTCTGTGCAAGAATATAGAGTAAATGACAAGACAAATAAATAATGATTGATTTTTTTAAATTTATTGGATGTACATAACATTATTATTAACTCTAATATTTTTTTTATATAGGATAAGGGTGAAAACGAGCACACAGTCCACCTGATGGTAAGTGGTTGCTGCGGCCCATAGACATCTACATCTATCCTCTGTTACAGATCAAAATGCAGATGCGTTTTCACCCGTGAGGACTAGGATGGAATGCCTCTTTGCCAGTAAAAAGGGCCTCCGGCCACCTGCACTCACCAAGCGAAACGCAGAGGTAAACCTCTACTTCACTCTGGTATTCTGTGAGGTCGTGGTACCACCCCGGTTCAAGCCGGCCCATCCATGCGACAGCAACAGCTGCCGCCTGGCTCTACCACTGTTAAGAATATAGATATCCTAATTCAATTATCATAATATTGCTAATGTTTGGCGTTATTGAAGTTATTTATCCCAAATACAGTGTTTTAAGAATTAATTTGATTCAGTTTATCTCATTATTTAATAATATATCATACAATAACTATTAAGAAATATAATTTGACTGTGGAAACTAAGTTCACATGCCAAAAAAGTTAAATATAGTTAGTTGTACTTATTATGTTTTTTTTTTTAATTTTTAACATCAGTATATTACCCATGTTAATGAATGAATAAAATGGATTATGAAATATGCACTAATACAAATACACACACTAAAGTCAACTTGACATAATATTATGAACAAAATTTCACATCATGACATCATAACAGCTGTTTTATGACCATGACTTGAAATAGGACTACAATTGATAGCCTTGACATATTCAATAACTTCCAAATTCAAAAAGAAAATACTGAACTATGCCTAAAGTAACTGATATCATATTGGTTCCATGATATGGTTGTATGTTATTATACAACCATAAGAATTTTTTTTAAAAAAATTAAGCTATCATATTTAGATATTCAAAAGACTGCTTTTAATGGTGTTGATAATTACATATAAGTATAGAATAGAATAATTTTTTATTCAATATTGATTATTACATAATGCTTATTGAAAGTCATTTTTTATTTACCACTGGTTTGGACTTTGGTCAGTCCTGGGAAGAACCAGCAAGAAACCCAGCGGGACTTTTTTTCCAAACATATTTCACTTAACAATAATTTCCATTATACAATTTTAAATGATTTTTCATAGAACCAGCATGGTGGCGATCACCTTATTCTCAGGGGTTATTTTCATTCATGTATTCCTTGATATTATAATAACCCTTTTTGTACAGTTTTTCTTTAATAAACTTTTAAAGTTATAAGTTACAAAGGTAGTTTTGGAGTTACAATATTTATTCATTATTGTAAGCTTTATTGGCTATACTTAATAAACAAATAAATTTAGTACACTACCATAATTTAAATAAGCTTACTTAAAATTTGTTTACATTTTATTGAAAATGGGAGTGGAACAGATTTTAGTATTTCCAAAGAAACCAAATTAAATATTAGTACGTTTAAAAATACATACTATAAAAGAAACAGCCTACTAAGACCCACTACTAAGCACCAGCCATCCCTCATTTCTAAGAGTAATTACCAATGAAATTGTAAAAACAGTAAGGATATTATTCTGGGTCTTTGAATATGTTGAAATATGACTTCAAGCATTTATCTGGTTATGATATATAATATCATGGCTCAATATTAACTGCGCTACTGCTAAGAGTAGTAGCTGTAAATGTTTATTTATTCCTAATAAGAAATATGCTGACTAATTAACTATAATAAAAATAAATAAATAATTTAATTTGAAAAATATATCATATTTTAATACAAGATATTTTCCTAATAAGAAATATGCTGACTAATTAACTATAATAAAAATTAAATAAATAATTTAATTTGAAAAATATATCATATTTTAATACAAGATATTTTCATATTTGGGAAACTTTTAACTTACATAAGATTTATAATATCAATATGAATTTTTCAAATCAATTAAAATATTAAAGGAATTTTAAAGTAGAATAAGATCAAATTTTCTTTTGGGCAAAGCTTGTGCTGAAAATGTCATAGTTAATCTAGTGTAGATACTGCATGCAAACCACAGAGGTGGTGTAAATTAAATCAGGAAGGATGTACAAAACCTACAATCAATTTTAAATAAGGGGATTTCTAGACCAGCCTCAGTCTCTACAACTCTCTGGGTACCTGTAATTTGTTATAGCAGAAGAGGCTACACTCCCTTTGTGCCTCCAGCTTTCTAAAAATACTCTAGAAGTAGGAAATATCTGTACCAAAAGGAGTGAGGGTTAATAGATTCTATTCTGCAAGTACATCATTCTATCAGACTTATTCATTCTATGTTTTTTGTGCTTAAATTTTCTAAATTTTAAGAATAAAAAGGCTTTTTTTTGTTAAAAGTAGGTAAATTCCAATAGCTTACCACAACATCTGATAACTAGCAGTGACTGTGAGCTAGTAATGTCACTTTTTGAGCGAATCTCATCAAAAACTTCATCAATGTCTTTTTTTGTTATCCTTCCAAATCTTCGTACTTCTGAATCTAGTCTTTGTAGTAAAGGTTCAAGGCTTTCAGTCTTTTTGGATGTTGCATAGTCCCTCATGAGAATACTAAAAAATCACAGAAATGGCATAGATTAAACTGGCAGAAGAAAAAGTAAGATTGCCACGGTTTGATAAAAACTACTTACTTGTTGCTTGTACATAATGTTTTAGGGTTAACAAGTAAATTTGCTTCTGCAGTTTTAGCAGAATTCAAAATAAGAGTTCTTGCTGCTCCAGTAAAATACCGGACGAACTTCGTTGAGCGTAATAACGAAGACATTTCGAATATTACTAAATATTTTACTGACTATTAGCAATTACATTAACGTACAGTAAAAGTTTTAGTTTAATTTCTAAATACTTATTATACAACGTTGAAGAGAAAAATCGTGTTGAGGTTATCTATAAAATAAGTTCTTCCATTCTTCCTATAGGTACTTGTTATGTCACAATCACAACTGACAACTAGAGATGGGTAACTCAGGAGATATACATACAAGAGATATGAATCAATCCGTTTCCACCAATCACTCTTTATATCCATCCGCATCCGAATGTATCAGTTGTAGAGGGAGTATGTACAATAGAGTAGTCATTGCCGTATACCTAAGCGGGATAGCAATAGTTTAAGGTTAGTGTTGCCGATGATTATCTATTGTTATTTTCTTGATTTTTGGGAAAAGTAAATTCTGTTTACTAATTATAGGTAGAATCAATAACGTGTTTCAAAAATATGTAAGTAATTCATTAACAACCTAAGATATATCTTATTAGGTTAATAGTAGTTCATTACTTCCTAAGATATATATTAAAAGGTTAATGTAGTAAATTGAAAAATAAAACGAATTTTTTAATTATATTTGAAATACCATTATTTTGCGTTTTGTCTTTTCCTTGTTTTATAATCAGTTTTCTTTTATATAATGTTATGGAGTGTAGAGTAGAAGGAGGACCATCTCTATATATGAAAAGTGTCCCTAAAAACGTGTCCAGTAAGGGTGGCGCTGCAGTAGCATAGGATAAATAAAAAAGAGCCAAAATTAATTATAATAAGATGGAGAAATAAACAAAGACCGACCAATCCGCTTGGTTTTGTACTACGTAAATAGTTGAGATTTTGTATACTGGCATTTTACTAACTACTCTAATTATGAAATTTTTTAAATATCTGAATTCAGCTGACTTCACTCCGTTCACAACAGCTATCTTCATATCGTAGTTTTTCAGACGCCAGCGCTATTGTGGTAGGTTTTGGAATCTCTATTTTCAGTAAATAGTAGGACACTTTTTCAACTTTCGCACCTTATAAGATGGTTCTCCTTCTACTCTACACTCCATATATAATGTTTTGCTATGTATAACAGATTACGCAAAAACACACAAAAACTATAATATACTTGAAATTAAAGAGTTTAAAAAACTTACCTTTGGAGATATTATTATCTACCGATTTTTTTATCGGTAAATAATAAATAATATATCCACAGGTATGTAGTCAATTTCGAATGAAACAACTGAAATAATACAAAATATTTATATGAATATTATTTAAATAAAACAAATAATTGAAACAGCACTAGGAAAATTTTTGTACATCTTTACAGTTTTCGGTTTGGTAACACATGCTTCAAAACTAAAGGATTCTAAGTAAATATTTTTTCATCCCGTTCAGAGTCTGTAACCCTAAAAAAGAACAGACAAGAAACTTTAGGGAACTGTTTACAATCAGGTAAACTTACATACGATTACATGTTTATTATTGCAAACATTTATAATTTTTACGAACAAACGAAAAGCGATGAAGTCAGCAACAGCCTTTTCAGAATTATAATCGGGCAGCCATTTTGTCACCGGGAGCCTTTTATACATGAGACGTTTGTACAACGTCTGTTTCTTGAAATGGTGTTTGGACGAAGAGGACATTATTTATTGCTTCTTACCTGAGGATAAAGAAACAATTTTTAAATACTCAATGTAAAAAAAAAAACTATTTTTGTATAATACTAGCGATTCGCCCCGGCTTCGCACGGGTGATTCTGGATCTCGACAACAGCGTCGGCTACCGGGTCCAATTGTGTTTCTCTTCTAAATCATCCAGGGACTCACTCAAACGCACACAAAAAATTCATCAAAATCGTTCGAGCCGTTTTCGAGTTTTAACGAGACAAACGGACAGCAATTGATTTATATATATAGAGACTAAAGTGACAAACGAGTTCGCATGGTAAAAAGTTACTGCAACCAAGTACAAACAAAAGGAATTTCTTGTGCATAGTCGTCTCTGAGAAAGAATGAAGATGAAATATGAGTATGTACACATGTAATTATACCTACTGTCTCTTCCTTCAAACTGAAAAAGAACACTGGAAGCATGACCGCTTGGCGACAGAAGGGGGTGGGAGGGTAGTACATATTTAAACTAAAAATGGGGATGATTTTACAATTTACGATGTACTATATTCATTTTTATAGCTGTAGCTTTTAATTAAGATATAAGACTACATAAGTTTATAGCATTGCTATTGAATGTTTCTCAAAAAGATATAAAAGTCAAAGAGATATAAAACTCATTTAATAAAATGTTTACCTGTTTTTGTAAACACAAAACGCGCCTGCTATCTACCACCTAGTTCAAAGTAAAGTGAAATAATGTTGCAGCTGTAATGATATGAAACCATGGGTTTAGTTAGGATAAGTGTAAATACGATTTCTGAACAATAATATATATATATATATATATATATATATATATATATATATATATATATATATATATATATATATAGCATTTAATTCTATTTACTTTCTTCAAAACAGTACAATACATATGGTAATACCGTCGTGTCAAAAAGAATGCTTCTTTCATATCACAGAGACACGAAAACGTAGCAATTCCATTTTCTCGACATAGTGAAATTCAGTTTTCCAACTTATTTAAAGTCTTTGCGAAAATCAGTAAACAAAGTATGCGTCATATATTTCAAAATAGATCATGTACGCATGTACGAATTTAAAATTTTTACAAACAAACCATGAACGAATTTTTAAAATCACTGACCCCTAAACAAAATCAATTTGTTGTAAAAGTTACGAACTTTGTCGTCATTAGAGGAAATTTTCTTTGCTGTGTAATGCATTCTCACTTTTAAGTATTTTAAACAAATAGATTTTATTAAAAGTGGGTAATGGCAATCTAAAAATTCCTGACTTTGAAAATGTTCATTAATTTGGGGGTAAAAAATCTGCCTTCAAGCATTTTTTGAGGCACTCCTGCGAAAGACTATGAAAATTATCCTTTTTGTACAATTTTTTCATTTGACGAAATGTTTTTTCACTTATTTCGCAAATACATAGAACGTCCTTACTGGGGTAGAGTAAGCCCCCTTTGTCTTTTTTTAACTGTAAGCTGGGATATTTTTGAGAAATTAACGCAGATACACATTCTAGGCACTTAATTTCCTTTTTAAGCCTATGTGCAACAAAAAACCCCGCAATGTAAATAACGACCTGATTGGAAAATTCTGTAAGTTTGCTTGGGTCTGTGATATAGTCATGATCATTTATGGTACTAATTATATCTTCACTTTCAAAGCTTTCATTTTCAGAATTTGCATCATTAATTAATGTTATTTTGTCCGTTGTTTTATTTATTGCATCTTCAAGTTTTCTATATGTCAGAATATTAATTTCTTGTAAGGGAATACAATTTCCAGAGGTAATGTGTTTAAGCTCACCGTGTACGAGCATTCGCCTAAAAGCAGATTTAAATTGTCTAGCGGAAGGATTATTATTAAAACTACCCTTTGCTCTTATAGCACTAAAAAAATATTCCAGGTGGTCCTGGCTAAATTTGTATGTACATAGAAAACGAAGAGAATCACTTCTAGCATGGTTTTCATAAAGATAACAAATACTTTTTATACAAATTAAAAAACCCTAAAACCCAGTTTTTCTGCTAGTTTTGCATAGAGACCAGCCATCTAAGTTTAGGTGAGCTAAATATTGTAACATATCTTATAGAAATTTTTGTTTTTCTACAAAGTTTCCCTCAAATAAAGGTTTTTTGAAACCATGTGCGTTCATATTTCGCGAATTTAATAAATCAAATAAATCGTTTATTTTCCTTATGAACTCTACTGTTGCCTCAGAGTTTTGAAAGTTGTCGATATTAAGTTCATTAGCACAGAATTCAATAGCATCGGCAACTGAATTGCTAAATGTCTGGGCCAATTTCACCTTCATAATTTGTTTACTGAAATTTTATGCAATCTTGTCAACTTGTTGCCCAAGCGCAACCTCTCATTTTCCTGTAAATCTACTAAGAGTTTGATATATCCCCACAAAATAGTGTGGCCATGTGGATCAGAAATTGTTCCCTTTTGACCTAATGTATTTCTTAGGAGCTTCAACATGTGTGAAGGATCCGGAAATATCACCACTTTTTTGTCTCCGATGCAAAATGTTGGATTAATTTCTTTATCTTCTAACTTACATCCTAAAATTTTTGCCATCGCAAAGTTCGTGGGGCACCCATCAAAAGTTACTGATATGACATCAATTCCACATTCAACGTGCACCTTTTCAATGCACGTTTTCATAAGATTAGCTTTCTGGTCTGCAGATATACCGTTTATCAAGAAATAGCCTAATGGTATTTTCCATGATCCATTCACACACGTTAACATAAAAACTAGGGCATCTTTAGCTAATTGGCCGCTGTTTAAATTATTGCCACAGTCAACAAATCCTACACAGTCTTTCCCATTGAAACAACGGACTTACGAATGGCCATCTCGTCAAAAGATAAGGCACAAAGTAATTTACGCAAAGGATTTTTAAACTGTTAGCTCTATTAAGGAGTTTTATAGCATGAAATGACTCTTTGCTAAAACCCGGATTACCATCTACGCCTTCATACCACCGTGATAATGTACGTGGGTGGGGAAGGCAAGTGTTAAAATATTTACGTACGTAATCGTAGGCCCTAGGACTAATAAAGTGCAGAGTCAAAGCAAATTTTCTTAGCTCCGCAGAATATTTTCTTGCTACAGTCTCTTTACTAATAAATCTTTTTAAAAAATACTTATTCTCAGAACCAATAGAAGACAACATATCAGCGGATTCTTCTCTAATCATTAAACGAGCTTTCAATTCTTCTATAATAGTCGAAAGTACTGCAGTTTTTTTTTCAACCTCCAGGCTCTCGACCTTAACACTGCAATCTTCTTTTTTCTTGTGTCAACTAAGAGGGTTTTCTCGCACAAAATTTTTCTTAGCTTTCGTTTACGAGGCGTTTCAACCAATTCACTATATATAGGTATGTTGTTTTAACCCTGTAATTTAAAAAAAATTCTCATAAACGATTTGGTAATATATATTAATTATTTATGTTATTAATTCAAATGGCTATTTGTTTTTTTTTAACTTATGGAAGGATTCTCGATTTTCTTAGCAACTTCCTTGGGTCCTTTAGTATTATATATGCAGACTAATTTTTTGTTCAAAAATGGCATAGGAAATTTTTATGAAATAAACCTCATATAAAAGAATTGCTTTATAAAAAAAATAGCTGCTTTTAAGAACCAAATTTAAAATATTAAACTGAAATCTTTCAATTAAACTACAAACCTTTGCATCATACCACTATAGCATCAGTAGGGTTTTTTTGATATGATGCAATAAGGTTAATGGTAAAAACAGAATGATACAAAAAAGGTATAGCAATAAACAGCAATTTTCAACAAAAAGTATTTATCGTTTTTGTAACTTCCTGTATAGTTAAAAAAATGGTACATCGTACAAAAATTAATAAAGGGATTCACTAAAGCTTACCTCATGCACTGGTTCAGAAAGTTTCGCTTTTTACTAGTACTAGGTTGTTCTACAGGGATTTCCTGAAAACAAAATTAGCTTTTAAAAAAAATTTAAAAAATATGCCATAATATTTTATTTCATAACTAAAAGTGTCCAAATTTTAAGTAAATAATATTTACTATAATATACATGCTATACCAATACAAACTCATTGGAGGGCAGACATTTTTACCGGTATCTTATTTTTATCGCACATTACGAAAAGCAAAAAATATCGCATTGGATATATGTACACAGATATCATTTAAATTGATAAGGATAAATAATTAAATGTTTTTTTTTATATAGAATAGGGGGCAAACGAGCATGCGGCTCACCTGATGGTAAGTGACTACCGCCGCCCATGAACAACCGCAACACCAGGGGAATTGCAGATGCGTTGCCGACCTTTTAGAAAGGTATAAGCTCTTTTCTTGAAGGTTCCTAAGTCGTATCGGTCCGGAAAATTCGCTGGTGGTAACTGATTCCACAAGGAAGTCGTGCGAGGGAGAAAACTTCTTCTAAATCGCACAGTGGTGGACCGCCAATCATCCAGATGGTATGGATGGTAACGCGAGTTTTGTCGCGATGTGCGATGGTGAAATTGAGCGGCTGGAATTAGTCCGAACAATTCCTCAGAGCACTCCCCGTGATAAATGCGATAAAATACGCAAAGAGATGCAACATCTCTACGCAGTGCCAGTGTATCGAGCCGATCAGAAAGAACTCGGTCGTCGACGATTCGAACCGCTCTGCGCTGGATGCGGTCAAGTGGAAGGAGGTGGCACTGGGGTGCCCCGGCCCAGAGATGAGAACAGTATTCCATGTGGGGCCGAACTTGCGCTTTGTAAAGTTGCAAGCGATGCGCCGGCATGAAATACTGTCCCGCTCTGCTGAGCACGCCAAGCTTTTTAGAGGCCAATTTGGCCTTCCCTTCCAAGTGACCACGAAACTGCACACTATTCGATATGTCGACGCCAAGGATTCCGATACTGGCTGAGGCAGTAAGGGGAGTGCCTTGAAACTGAGGAGATACGACAAAGGGGTTCTTTTTAGCGGTAAACGCGCAAACTTGTGTCTTCTGGGGATTGAACTGGACTAGATTTAGTCGCCCCCAATCCGAGACTTTGGTAAGCAAAGACTCGACTTCAGACACAAGTTTGTCCCGGTATTCGGCGACGTTTTCCCGAGAAATATTGGCACGGCCGGTATATAAGGCACCACCAGTGCTGTCGTCCGCATAGCAATGAATGCTACCAGTTAGCAACATATCATTGATATGCAGGAGAAACAGCGTTGGTGATAGCACGCAGCCTTGTGGAACACCAGCGTTGATAGGCTTGAAGTCAGAGCATTCACCGTCTACTACGACCTTGATGCTTCGATCAGCAAGGAAACTGGTGATCCATTTGCACAATTTCTCAGGAAGCCCATACGCAGGAAGCTTCGAAAGAAGCGCTTTGTGCCAGACCCGATCAAAGGCCTTCGCTACGTCCAAACTAACGGCTAATGCCTCCCCCTTGGACTCTACTGCCTCCGCCCATCTATGAGTTAAGTAGCCTAGAAGATCACCAGCTGATCGACCCCGACGAAAACCGTACTGGCGGTCACTAATCAGCTGGTGATCCTCAAGGTACCTCATGAGCTGGCAGTTTATAACGGCTTCCATTATTTTGGAGAACATTAACACTAAGTACTTAACTCCAGTCTCCATTCAACATTTTTTGGCATGTTAATAGTACTAGGACGAGGTTGCTGAACTGTACTTTCCTGAAAATAAAAGTAAACTCTTAAGTGGGTCCAGAAAATTAATATTGTACCTGCTCAGTTATTCATCAATTACTCTTACATCAGTTACTCGATTTTAGTATAACTATGAGCCTTATTACCAACTAATAATGAAACCGTGCGGTAATTTCAATAACTGCAGGATTTGGTGTAGAACCCAGGCGGTTATTTCAATTAGGGACCAATAAAAAGAAATATATGGGCTAGTTTCTTTGCCGACACAACTTTATTACTCACAATGGTATTTAAAAACGTCGTATGACACTCGTACGCTATTAAAAATTACGTATTTCGCTGAAAATTAAGCACTCGGGAAACAGGCGAGTTCTTGATGCCCAATGTCAGCCTCATACATAATTTTCAACTAAGCGTACTTGTATCATAATGTATGTATTATTATTTTACCTCAAGTCCTGGTTCGACGATTTTCAGTTGTTTCGTAGTACAAGGTCGCTCATCAATAATATCATGTAAAAATAAATATTGAGCATGTAGAAAAAAATATCCCTATAAAATTCAAAATTACAACAATAGTTAACAACAAAAATTCAAAATCAAAATAGGTTACTCACTGGAATAAAAAGTGTTGGAATCGCATTCGGCAACAAATAAGTCCTCTTGTGCGTTTTACGATAATAACGCGACTCAAAATGTTTCGAACATATCCGGTCATTCTTCTCGGGTTGCCATTCCTTTCTCCCAGTAGCTACAATCCACATATTTATAATTTTTGCTTCTTTAGGAAATTTAAAATAAATAAATTATATTGGTAATTAAATTACGGTTAAAAAAATTGTTCAGGGTCGTTAAAAAAATTAAGGATTTTTTTGCCAAGCACTGGTATCCCTGTAGTGATTATACAGCACATTAGAAAACGACAAAAAAATAAATGGCGACCTTTAAATAAAAGAACGCTTCTTAATTTAGTCGTATATAACGAAAAAAGTTGTAGGTTATTTTAGTAATTTATTGTCAAGGAGGTTATAACATAATATAGGGAGTGAGCGCTTAGAACATTATAACCGTTCCTTATTTTTCTTAGAAAGAGAGGCACCGAGTTTGGTATTTTATCCCCTTCTAATATTGATAAATGTTTACACAAGATAATATCATTACCAAAGTTTAGACAGTTATTGACTTAAAGTAATATTTTAGACGTATGCTAGAACGATAATCTTACATTTTTCATCGCTAATCATAGTTGGTATATTCCATATTGTATTTTAATTAAGCTAATTATTAAGTATCACGAAAAAAAAACACTAAAACACTTTAATGTATAAAATTTATGACTCCAAATGTCAAACAATTAAATTCTAATGTAATTTTAAATGGAGAGAAACTGAGTCTTGTAGATACCACCATTTTTCTTGGAATCACATTAGATGCCAAGCTTCAATGGAGCCCCCATATATCAAAATTAGCAAGCAGACTTATTTTTTTTATAAGCAGAATTGCAGACTTAGCATATGATCTGAAAAAGTTTAGAAGTCTTACCAGTGTTGAAAAAGCTAGACTAGTTTACTTTAGCTATTTTCTTAGCATAATATCGTATGATATTTTGCTATTGGGACACGCAGCTGACACTGAAATTATTGTTTTACAGAAGAGAGCCAAAAGAGCAATTTATGATTTAAAGCCTAAAGAGTCGCTGCCGCAAAAATTTAAGGAATTTAATATATTAACTTTGGCCTCTCAATACATTTATGAAAATGTAATGTACGTACACAAAAATTTAACAGTGGTAGAGCCACGCGGCAGCTTTTGCTGTCGCACGGATGGGCCGGCTCGAACCGGGGTGGTACCACGACCTCACAGAATACCAGCGTGAAGTAGAGGTTTACCTCTGCGTTTCGCTTGGTGAGTGCAGGTGGCCGGAGGCCCTTTTTACTGGAAATGAGGCATTCCATCTTAGTCCTCACGGGTGACAACGCATCTGCATTTTGATTCGCAAACGAGGATAGATGTAGATGTCTATTGGCCGCAGCAACCACTTACCATCAGGTGGACTGTGTGCTCGTTTGTCACCCTTATCCTAAAAAAATAAATAAAAAAAAGTAGTTTTACAAAAATAAGTAATATTCATTCTGTAAATACTAGGAACAAACACAAGCAAGTAGTACCAGTTACTCGGCTCCATCGACTCAGTAATTCATTCTTGGGGCGATGTATATGCTTTTACAACAAAATTCCAGAAAATATACAAAATTTGACCTGCTCGAAGTTCAAATACTATAATAAACTAAGTTTGTATAAAAAGGGTTATTATAATATTAAAGAATTAAATATTAATTGATATATTGATTAAAAAGGTTTCTGTTTCTGTTACACGAATGTTCTTTCCCTAAAAGCTAGGAGGGGCAATTTAACGCTAGAGATGACAACACTATTTTAAAATTTGACGTTGTCAAATGAATGAATATATTGTTTTCTTTTTATATAGAATAGGGTGACAAACGAGCACACAGTCCATCGGATGGTAAGTGGTTGCTGTGGCCCGTATACATCTACATCTATCCTAGTTTGTGAATCAAAATGCAGATGCGTTGTCACCCGTGAGATAAAATGACTCTTTTCCAGCAGAAAGGGTCTCCGGTTCTCTATACTCACCATACGAAATACATCAGTTTTGAGCTGCTATTTTACGCTGGTATTCTGTGAGTGCGTGGTCCTTCCCCGGTCGAGCCGACCCATTTGTGCTACAACTATACTACTTATATAGCTGCAGCATGGCTCTACTACGTAGAAAACGCCATGTGCTAATCAGTCACTAAATCTATGTGGAGTGCACTCACTTAGGGAGCGTTAATTCAAGTTTAACTTTTTTTCGGAACAGTAGAAAGAGTTTACAGGTTCTTTTCATCATCCACACGTCAATGGGAAACTTTAATAAAAAGTGTAGGCGTATCCGTCATAAGACTCTCAGGGACAAAATGAATTGCTCATCATGACGTTGTTAAACCACTGCAGAATAGTTTTAAAAAAACTAGTATAAACACTCGAAGATATATATGATCCCAGTACCAACAAAGAAAACGTCGATACAAAAGAAGCAGTATCTACACTCTTACCAGCTTTGTGTGACTTGAGTTTTTTATGCTATCTTTCCTTTTGGTGTAAAAGCCTAATAGAAGTTAGTCAGACGCAAAAGTAAATATTAAACTATATAATAATAATCTAGATTATCACTGGAAAAGTATGAGATAAAAATCAAAGCCCAAAATATTTTTCAAAGCCAACTTATTCAACTAGTGGAAAAAGCTATTCCCTACGTAACAAAAAATGTGAGAATGTGGAAATTTCGATTGAAGGAAGAAGAGGAATGAGGAGATTTCGAAGACGTTTACCAGGAGAAATGACCCGATATGCTGGACTAATATTGCCAGAGGAGCTGCAGAGAGTTATGTTAAAATGTCTTGACAGATTTTACGACGAAGTAGACTATCGTTACTGAGCAATGGATGATATTCTCGTAACATTTAGTGTTGTTCAGCCTTACACTCTGCTAACGTCGCCAGATGAAGATCTTCAAATAATAGTTCAAAATCTGACAAAAATTTGCGATGACTTTTCTGCAGGATATATAATTTTGGAGACTTCACGACTTGAAAGCTACCAGCATTTCTTCTCAAGAAGCGGTTCAATGTAACTCATTGGAGCTTTTCTCCTAAAATTGGGCTGTTCTGAATCTGTTCCGAATTTAACGCTGTGTCTAAAATTTTTTTTACTATTAAGTTTCATGTGAAGGAAGCTTATCAAAACTCAAGTTCTAACTTAAGTGGATCTTAATCTTAATCAGCCAAGCGGGACTAACCAATCTTTCCATTTTATTTATCGAAAATGACAAGAAAGTAAACTTTGATATTATATTAGTATATTTTAGCAAAATAAAGTCCCGTTAGCATGTATAGCATTTTTGTTTTATTTTGGGGGTTGCTTGATAGAAAACCGCCCTGAGTGTCAACCCATGCTACGCCGCCACTAGTTACCGTAAGGTTTGATACTGTAGCGAAGCAATAATGTAATCAAAATATTAAATGGAGTTTAATTATAACACTATTCAGCACTTTCCATATTGAAAAAAATACGCATTTCGTTCTCTGCATCTCAAAATATTGTATCATGGACACTCTATTAGAAAGAAATGCAACGCTTAACTCGGTGCCTTTCATTCATTTCAAGGTCACTGATTTAGGAACGTTTCTCTAGTATAAAGTGCGCACTCCCTATATTTTACAATCTCCTTGTTTATTGTATATTTTCTGGTAATTATACACTAAAGATAATGAAATTAATCAACTAATCGATTTCCATAGGCAATTTTACTTTAAATAAGCTTACTTACTGATGAAAGGTTATGTTTGGTATTTTTCGTTCTGGTCGGTTTTTACAACCTAACACACAACAACGCACCATAATTTTTCATAAACTCTGTCTAAAACAAAAAACTTTAAGCGTCACGTAACTCAAACGTCAATAATTTAGCAAATAATCACATAAAACCACTAAAACAGTTGACGACAGCCGTTTGTTTGGAACATAGTACATTTGTTCCAAACAAAGGAAATCGCATACGGTGAAAGAAATAAAAAATAAATTGGTTGACTCGCTCACTCTTAACGTAACACAGATAAGTGTGTTTCTCTCACGCATTTCCTGTCATTTTAGTGACGCCTCTATAGTTCATGCTCTCTCTACGGTATCAGTGTATCTTTACAAATCATTGACTCAAGGCGTCTTTTAACTGTCTCTATCCCACACCTGTGTCGCACATTGCGCACGGTGCTTTCTATTATACCTCGGCCGGCATGGCCGGCCATTCCAGGAAGATTTCGGAAAGTCCATAGTACAGACATTTCTTTTGCACCTCACTATTCAGAATGTTCTGTCGCGCTTTCGCAAGACGGAGAGAGTGAGTTGTTGGACCATTATAAATGTATACGTCAGCACAAAAAGGTAAATTGATAACTATGACTGGTGCTTAGAGCTTAAAGTCTCTCTACTACTATTCATAAGTTGCAATTCTGACATTTGAATAAGTGTAAGTATGTTTAAAAAACGATAAGTATATATGTAAATGATGCTGTAAATAATAATCAAAAAATCACTGTTTAGAAATCAGTGGCTATGCCACTGATTTCTAAATACGCCAACCTAAGAATCTAATTTTTACTTAATAAATACATATAACTATGTATAGGTACCTAATATTTTACACTATAACCGAAATAACTGCACGTAAATAAAATCAGTAAACTATAAAAATATAAAATATATATTTTCTACAAATAAATACAAACAATATCTACCATACCTATGTTATTTTCGTTAATCATTAATTTAATTATCATTTAAAACTAAAAATTTAACTCCCTTTCTATTCTTATTTCACATAACGTTTTACTTTCTTCTCTTTCAAAAACCATCACTTTCGTCTTACTTGCGTACCCCTTTCATACCCCTTTCATACCCCTTTCTTTTAATGAGCAGTTCATTAAAGTAACCATCATTTGCATCTCGGCCGCCGAGGATGCACTTATGACTTGATAATCGGCGTATAAAAGGCATTTGACGTTTAACTCATCCATTCTCAACCCACATTATTCCACTTTCAAAGTTTGCAAACAACTGTCCACAAATAGGTTAAACAGCCACGGAAAAACTACACAAACCTGTCGACACTTTTTTGAATGCCAATCCAGTCCGAATAGACCCCGTTGATCCTGAGACAAGCACTAGAGTCCTTATAAATAAACATTAATGCCTGTATCAAACCATCGCTCAACCCAAATGAGTTCAGTATTTGCCATAACAGATTCCTGTCCACTCTGTCATAAGCCTTTTCCAAGTCCATGAACGCACAAAAAACTTTCTGGTTTTTGGCCAAAAACTTCTCCGCTATCATGCGCATGGAAAAGACTTTTTTGAAATTTAATTGAAAGACTTGCACATCGCAAATTTTTCCATCAGCTTCTTCCATAACTCTTTCAATTAACACCTTAGCATACAATTTACCCACAATGCCAAGCAAGCGGATACCACGGTAGTTTTTACAGTCCTGCTGCGACTCCTTTCCCTTATATATTGGGACTATAACGGCTTTGCAACAGTCTTCCGGTACCCGCTTCAGTTCCCAACATAAATTAAACAAGGTGTATAGCAGGCCTGCAACCACACCCTCCCCAGCCCTTAGCATTTCGAGTGATACTGTATCATATCCGGTTGCCTTTCCAGCTTTTCATTGCTTTCATTATTTCATCTACACTTATCTCCCTACCTCTCGCCACTTTTTTCGGAATTTCTAGTTCACTTAATTCAGACGACTCTTCACTCTTAAACACTCTTTCAAAGTATTCCTTCCATCTCTTTAAATTCGAAACTTCATCATTCAGCATGCAGCCAATCTCGTCTTGTATAGCATTCATTCTAGGCTGTTTTGAATTCTCCCTGGCAGTTCTTACTAGTTTCTAGAACATTTTAATATTTGCCTGGAAGTTATCAGATATCCTTCTATCATTCTTATCCATCGTTTCTTGCTTTTTCCTTTCAAAAACTTCTTTTACTCTCTTATTTATACGTCTAAATTCTGCCTTTTCCTTTCAATCTCATCACTCATACCGCCAGAATTACCAGCTTTGGTTGCTAGTAAATCTAGCCATGCTCTCTTCTTTGCTTCAACTTCCATCCGTGCCTTATCATCCAAACACAACGTATTACTTTTCCTTTCGTTCGTTCTCTTACTCACACCACATACTTCGGTGGCTGCATCCACTAAAACTTTCTTAACATTTTTCCATATAGTCTTCAAGTCTAAATCATTCATACATAATTCATTCAAACCACTTATATTTTCCCTCAGTCTACATTTATACTTCTTTTTCACACCTTCATCTTGTTACCCCTCTATTTTTATACGCTCTAACGCAGTAGTAGACACAGATGTCCGATGCTGCCAACGCCTGAATAGACTTTTAATTCGGCATAAGACCAAGTAACGATCCGTCCCTACGTTGGATCCCCGGTAAACCCTTGTATCTACCACTGCGCTCCTCATTCTTTCATCCACAATTATGAAATCTATCATATTTCTATCATCCCCTCTTTCCCATGTATACTTGTGAATCTTCTTATGGCGAAAGAAAGTGTTCGTCACAAAAAGATTCTTTTCCACACATACTGTGAGGAGGTCTTCACCATTCTCATTTATACTTTCATCGCCAAACGTTCCTAATATATTTCATAACCGGACCTCCTCCCTTCCTCACCCCACCCCAACCCTTCCATTAAAATCTCATCATAACTTAATAATATTTTCATTTTCCTTACATTTCATCAACACCAGCCTTACCATGTCCCAAAACTGCTGTCGGATATAAGTGGGCTTAGATATATCTGGGGCGTACACCCCTAACACAAACAACTTTTTTAAGCCTACTTTAATTCGTATCCACAGCTAAACGTAGTGATTATATTCTCTTTGTACACAGCAGCCTTGGGCAAATGTGTGATAGAGTATGAATATGTAAGCCCAAAGCCAAAGATAATATAATCACTACTCTTAACTATGGTTCTGACTAAAATTAGTGATTATATACTTTTTGGTTTTGAGGGGTACTTTTTTAATATAAACATACTCTTTGGAGCTTTCTACAATGGTGACCTTAGACTATCTCATATGCAAGTGAAAGACTAAAAGATTAATCTAAAATACTTTTTTATTAATTTAAGTATCATACTCACTGATGAAAAGTTATTCCCTGGTATTTGCTAACATTTCTCGAATATTTGTGCAATATATATTTTATCAAGAGATTTTTTTATATAATCAATACAGCACGTGTCAAATCACTAGCAACTAGCGAGTGACTAAGTCAAGTGCGGTGACATCACCGCAATTAAATGGAACAGCGTAGCTAAATCCATTGTCGTCTATAGTACGCAGTACATAATAGCTCAATGGTTTGTGTGCCAATTTCTCTTGTAACATTGTCAACATCTATTTTTGCATTGCTTTTATATAGCTTTGGTAAAGTAAACCCAGTAAGAATTGATGGTGATTTTGGTCGTTATTAGCCATGCATTTTTTTACGTGTTAAAAACATAAACAGAACATACTATCAAATACAAAATAATGTTAGTAAATATATAATAATTATACATATTTTTAAGAAATAATAATGTTAAAAAAATTAAAACAAATTACGTCCTAGTTACCGATGATGCCTTCTCACTCTTACTCGAACCTCGTATAGTAAGCAATAGTCCTCTCTTTTTTAACTCGCGACATAATACAACGGCGTAGGATTTAAAAAAGATTTTATACCTGTGTAAATTCACACCTGCGAGAATACTAGCGAGATATACTAGGAATTTTTTTTTCCAAACGTAAATTTAGGATATTTTACGATTAATATAAATATGGCAAAAAATAAATAATTAATTAATTTTTAAGCATTGAAATTTCAATAAGAAAATTTCAATTTGCTATATTTTTTTAACAATAAAAATGTGTATCTCTAAACATTTAATTTTTAAATTTAAAATCAAACCATTAGGTTAGATTTTTTAAGCAATTTGAATAAAATTGCTTATTTTTCTACTCTCTACGATTTTTTTAAAATTTACGTTCTTCCTCTAAACTTAAAATCTCCCTAACTCGGATAAATTTCACTGGAGGAAAAAAATCATTTAACCTTTTTAATGTAAAATTTTAAACTCTACACGTTGTTACAAGAACTTTTTGTAAAATTTTTACCGTTTTCCAGTAATTGCGAAAAAACACTTTTTTATACCTTGCCGGGGGTTCCGGACACGAAAACCTTTACACATTGGTTTTGTATCATTAATACTGCATTGTATCAATAATGCAAAGTCGAGTGTCAAAATTTTGATTTCAGACCTTATTTGACTGGACTATAAGGACTAACATAAAATCAGTGTTCTCTAGACAAGTTTTTTGTTATGAAATATTTTTCTAAAACATTACTGTTGAAACTCAGCACCGGTAGGGAAAATATTGGACATATATTTAAATTTTTATAGCGATATGTGTTTCTTCCTAATTTTTTTAATGCGTCATGTAGTTTAATTTATGTACTAATTAACAAAATTAATTAGAATATACATGGCCAAACAAGTCTATATGTTAAAGTTCGGCACAATATTTTTGCACGTTATGAAGAACTACCCAGTGATTATACAGGAGTGTAGAGTACAAGGAGAACCATCTTATAAGGGGCGAAAGTTGAAAAACTGTCCTACTATTTTTTTTATAGGAGAGGGGGCAAACGAGCATGCGGCTCACCTGATGGTAAGTGACTACCGCTGCCCATGAACAACTGCAACACCAGGGAGGGAATTGCAGATGCGTTGCCGGCCTTTTAAAAGGAGTACGCTCTTTTCTTTAAGGTCCCTAAGTCGTATCGGTCCGGAAAAATCGCTGATGGTAATCGATTCCACAAGGAAGTCGTGCGAGGAAGAAAACATATTCTAAATCGCACAGTGGTGGACCGCCAATCATCCAGATGGTGTGGATGGTATCGGGAGTTCTGCCGCGATGTGCGTTCGTGAAATTTGGCGGCTGGGATTAATCCAAACAATTCCTCAAAGCACTCCCCATGGTAGATGCGAAAGAAAATGCAAAGGGATGCAACATCTCTTCGCAGTGCTAATGAATCGAACCGATCGGAAAGGGCTCCGTTGTCAACGATTCGAGCCGCTCTGCGATGGATGCGGTCAAGTAGAAGGAGCTGGCACTGGGGAGCCCCTGCCCAGAGATGGGAACAGTATTCCATGTGAGGCCGAACCTGCGCCTTGTAAAGTTGCAGGCGGTGTACCGGCATGAAATACTGTCCCGCTCTACTGAGCACGCCAAGCTTTTTAGAGGCCAATTTGTCCTTCTCTTCCAAGTGAACACGAAACTGCACGCCACTCGATATGTCGACACCGAGGATTCCGATATTGGCTGAGGCAACTAGGGGAGTGCCTTGAAACTGAGGAGATACGACAAAGGGGTTCTTTTTAGCGGTAAACGCGCAAACTTGTGTCATCTGAGGATTAAACTGGACTAGATTTAGTCGCCCCAGTCCGAGACTTTGTCCAGCAAAGACTCGACTTCAGACACAAGTTTGTTCCGGTACTCGGAGACGTTTTCCTGAGAAATATTAGCACGGCCGGTGTATAGAGCATCACCAGTGCTGTCATCCGCATAGCAATGAATGTTACCAGTTAGCAACATATCATTGATATGCAGAAGAAACAGCGTTGGTGATAGCATACAGCCTTATGGAACACCAGCGTTAATAGGCTTGTAGTCAGAACATAAACCGTCTACAACGACCTTGATGCTCCGATCTGCAAGGAAGCTGGTGATCCAATTGCACAATTTCTCGGGAAGCCCATAGGAAGGGAGCTTCGAAAGAAGCGCTTTGTGCCAAACCCGATCGAAGGCCTTCGCAATGTCCAGACTAACGGTCAACGCCTCCCCCTTGGACTCTACTGCCTCCGCCCATCTATGGGTCAGGTAGACCAGAAGATCACCAGATGATCGACCCCAACAAAAACCGTATTGGCGGTCACTAATCAGCTGGTGATCCCCAAGGTACCGCATGAGCTGGCAGTTAATAATGGATTCCATTATTTTGGAGAACAAGGAGGTGATCGCGATAGGCCTATAGTTGGACGGGTCTGAGCAGTCGCCTTTTTTAGGGATCGGGTGGACAAATTACTGAAAATAGAGGTTTCAACACACACAGAGGTTCCACAATAGCGCTGGCGTCTGAAAAACTACGATATGAAGATAGCTGTTGTGAACGGAGTGAAGTTATGGCAATTCATGACTAGAGTAGTGAATAAAATGCCAGTATACAAAGACTCAACTATTTACGAAGTACAAAACCAAGCGGATTGTACAGTCCTTGTTTATTTCTCCATCTTATTCTAATTACTTTTGGCGTTTTTTTTTTTAATTTATCCTTTGCAACTGCAGCGCCACCCTTATTGGACACGTTTTTAGGGACACTTTTCATATATAGAGATGGTCCTCTTTCTCTCTACACTTCATAAGTAGAAGGAGCACCAGCTCTATATATGAAAAGTGTCCCTAAAAACGTGTCCAATAAGGGTGGCGCTTCAGTAGCATAGGATAAATTAAAAAAAAGCGCCAAAAGTAATTAGAATAAGATGGAGAAATAAACAAGGACCGACTAATCCGCTTGGTTTTGTACTACGTAAATAGTTGAGATTTTGTATACTGGCATTTTACTAACTACTCTAGTCATGCAATTTTTTAAATATTTGAATTCAGCTGACTTCATTCCGTTCACAACAGCTATCTTCATATCGTAGTTTTTCAGACGCCAGTGCTATTGTGGTAGGTTTTGGAACCTCTATTTTCAGTGAATAGTTGGACACTTTTTAAACTTTCGCCCCTTATAAGATGGTTCTCCTTGTACTCTACACTCCATACTTCTACTTTACACTCCATAGATTATATTCTCTTTTTATTTGACATTTAAGAATCAAACTGACTAAAGATGGGTTAATACCGATATTTGTCAGTATTAGTTAATATGAATATATTCGTCAACTGATATTATAATATTTAAACTAATATATGAATATTACTGATATCTTAATATAACGATGATACGTATTCTATTCATGTAGGTAATAAGTTAATTTTACCAAGCAATCTTATTAGTTTTTATACGTATGTATGCTCGGTTTATATGCTTTGATAAATATTAATGTTGTTAGTAAATAAATGATATTGTGAGGAATTGGAATGAAAAACAAACAACATTTTTATATAATGTGTATATGAAAATTTTATTTTATATTCGTGTGTAAAAACATCAATTTTTTCACCTTTTTTGACGACAGACGAATTCGTCAGTCGGTATGTGCAAGGCATCCAAAGTTTTTAAATGAAGATCTTTAATGCAGTTTTTAATATTTTTAGCATTGTCAGAAACAACTAATTTAATTTTTTTGTGAAGTTCCAATCGTTTATGACCTCATTCAACTCCGTACTCAAATTAACTACTGTATGCGGCCCAGACAAAATGCGACATTGTAGAAGAGCAGTTTCTAAATAATTTTTTTTTATCTATGTAGTGCGCTGTTACCGCTAAGTAGCCTTCTTGTGCTCTTGATGTCCAGCAGTCTATTGTGAGACAAGCAGAATCGACATTACTGAGTTCTTCTCTGACTTTATTTGAACAGTTGTGATATTCAGCATCTAACAATGTTTTTGATACATGTTTACGACTCGGAAGCTGGTAAGCTGGGTTTAGGTTTGCTACAAAATTTTGGAAATATACATCCTCAACTAGTGGGAACGGCAGAAAACTTTTAGAAAACAATAACATTAATGCGTCATCTATTTATTTTCTTTGTTTCGTCGATAACTTTTTAGTATTAGCGAACAATCTTAGGGTTGACTGAATTTTATTAGATGCTTGCGGGTCCGAAGTTGTCTGTACGCTTGGCACACTTACGTTTTGTGAAGATCCAGATGGAGCAACGTTATCTGCATACTCAACGTCGGCGTTGGAACCAGTCACTGGTAAAGTTAGCGGCCTCGTTGGATTGACTTCCTGTTCCTGTCTTGAGTTTTGAGTAGGGACAGTTATAAAATGCCTGTTTTTTAAATGTTTATTTAAATTGGAAGCAATTCCTTTAAAACTAAATTTCGATTGGCAGATAGTACATTTTGCAAGCTTATTTTCTTCAGAATCAACTGTGAAATAATTCCATACTTCACTTTCTCGATCGCGCTTCATTTTTCTAATTTAAAGTCTTTTTATTTTATGATATAGATAAAATAGATGTATGCCTTTGATTTTAACCGCTTTAACACTCACAACAGAACTAAACTTTAAATACACTGTTTAAGATAATTTTAATTTAATGTTCACGAATTCACAAATTACCAAATGTGTTATACCACACTGTACCCAGAAAGTCAGAAATGAATTGCATTGAATCAAAATACACCCTTTTGTTTATATACGTATAATTGAAAGTGATTTGAAGTGGTTAGAATAAAAATAAATCCACTGCACAAAACAAGGACCCTTGTTTTGTATGTTTACATTTTAAGATTGATTTACAATATCTTACAATATCATAACTCATTTCAATTCATGTCGATAAGATTTTAACAAGAATATTGGGAAAATACCATGACAATAAAATTAATATATGCCCAATAATTTATTAAAATAAATAAATGTAAATATACACTATTAAAAAAACTACTAGAGTCAATAAATTTTAAACATCTATAAAGAGTTTTATTTGTAAAGTCCCGCTGGTCGCCGTGATATAAAATATCCAATTGAAAATAGTCCCTAAGTACTATATAATAGAGAATGAATACCCGCCAAACGCTCATATCGGTTAATTCATTTGATCATTCGGCTAGCTCGCTTGCACCGCTATACTTACGATACGAATGGTACAGATATCCGTCACGAATATCAGCAGTCGGGTCGAGCCGAGTGATATTATCCAACCGATGTTGAACAGTTAATGTATAAATGAAGTGAATATGGAATATTAGCATATCAGAATCCTTTGGATTACTGATCTATGAATCCACCCATTATTACTAATATCTTAACGAATACGAATATATCGGTTACACCTTTAAAACTGACACATTGATATAAGAAGAGTAGAGGATAAGCTGTAAATTGCATATATATTTTTTGGTTATACAAATATCATGCAAACATGAACCTTGCCAACAAAAATATATCTGTCTCATTCTCACACGTTATGATTTTCAAATGTAAAAAGAGATAAGTACATATCTTAGACTTCAATTTTCTGTTGCCAGTTTTCATAAATGTCACCAAGCTCCACCTTGAAGCATGACGCGCCATTTTAGGATGACGTTCATTTGTGGTAGTTCGTCTGTCATCTAAGCCTTGTTCGGAGTTATTTCGCAGTGTTACAGTGAATTTTGACTATTTTGGAGCTTTTTTGTTCATTAGTAAAGGGTAATTGAGCAAAAACAACATGACAAAGTGTTGCATCAATGGATGTAATTCAAATTCTCGTAAAAATTAAAAAGGATTGTCATTTTTCAGGTTAGTTGTAACTTTTTTCCTTAATTGTATATTTTTCGTGTGAATTGCGTTTCGTGTTCATGTTATGGGTTCTAAATCGTGTTTCCCGATATTATCTAGAATTTCCAATGACTATTATCATGTAAATTTAAACAAGTAAACATTTTGATTGTTTACATTTTTACATAGTGTTGTCCTTACGTGTTGTCATGTTTTGAAATTATCGATATAAATTTTAACAATATTTTTTTATTAAACTGGCTTTACGGCTCTGGGTTCTAGACCTTCTGAGCCTGTTTAACAATAATATTAATGTAGTCATGATCAAATAACGTTTTAGATACGTAAACTGTATATTTAATCAAACGATCGATTGGGAGCCTTTCGTATAAGAAAATAACTTGCAAATAGTGTAAATCGTAAATTTTCTATGATAGTTTTTTTCATCAAATAATTGATGATGTTAAGATTATTTTTGACTGGTACTTAACGATGCATAATATTTATTTTAGGTTGCCAAAAAATGAAGGCCTTCAAAAATTGTGGATTGAAAATATAGGCCAAGAAAACATAAAACCTGCAGTAGTAAGAGGAATATGCTCCTTGCATTTTGAAAAAGAATGTATAAATAGAACGCTGGATGTAGTTCGGCTTGAGGGTGATTTGGTTCATGTCTAAAATAAATTTTCTGACTAAATAATATTATTTCGTCACGAATAAATGATTTTAATCAGTATACATTATTGTTATTTTATTTATTTTTAATCCTTACTCTCTCGTTTACCTCCAGTATCCTTAGTGGTGGATTACGCTACTGGTGGAAGTCATTACAACTTGCAGGTTGTAAACACTATAAAATTGATATTTTGTGGTGTTACACAAATGGGATATAATGAGAAATGAGTATGGAAGTGGAAGTCTGAAGTGGCGCAGCCGCCCCTATTGATCGAAATGTTGCATGGAAATTGGTTGTCGTATGGTATGAACATGGGATGCTGAAGATTGAGGAATACGTTACGATATTTAAATGATTAATGGATTGTGTGAACGGTGGTATGGTTAGAAAGGGGCTGTTCAACTCGATTAGATTACTGAGATAAATAAATAAATAATCTTTATTATCAAAAAAAGAGAGATGACGGCTAGTAACTATGTATGAAAGAACACATGCTCCACAAACTTTAAATAAATCAAGATAAAAGTCAGTCCACTGCACGTTCATGGTGACTTGAACTGGTAACCGACCATTACCACGAAAGAAAGGTGTTGTTGAAACTTAATGGCGGCTTGGAAGTTAAGAGCGAGCGCTAGTCCGTGCAGATATAGTTGAAAGAAAACTTGATGGTGTCTCAGATCACAGTACGTAAAGCGAAGCGTGAAGGTACTGTGATCTGACACATCATCAAGTTTTACAGTGGTAGAGCCACGCGGCAGCGTTTGCTGTCGCACGGATGGGCCGGCTCGAACCGGGGTGGTACCACGACCTCACAGAAAACCAGCGTGAAGTAGAGGTTTACCTCTGCGTTTCGCTTGGTGAGTGCAGGTGGCCGGAGGCCCATTTTACTGGAAATGAGGCATTCCATCTTAGTCCTCACGGGTGACAACGCATCTACATTTTGAATTGTAATAGAGGATAGATGTAGATGTCTATGGGCCGCAGCAACCACTTACCATCAGGTGGACTGTGTGCTCGTTTGTCATCCTTATCCTATAAAAAAAAAGGTACAGGACTTGCGCTCGCAACTAACTTCCCAGCCGCTATAAAGTCTATATATATGATATAATTCACGCACCCTGGACGCATACCGTTGGGGCTGGTTCGATATGGTGCACGACAAAACTACTGGAAAAAACTTAGGGGAGACTTCTGCCTAGTATTGGGACAGCATGGGCTAGAAAAAAAAACCTAACGAAGCCTAATACATTGCCTATAGTGGTGGTTTCGTTAATCTCTGCAGAGGAGAAAAAAATGCATGCGTCGACCCAGGGACGCACGGATGGAGTGCTTATGTGCAGATTGCCGTCGTTACGAAAAAACGTTAGCTCGTTGCACGAACTCAGTATAATATTCTGGTGCACGTCGTAGACGTCTTCTGAAAAGAAAGGAGTTAAAGCTCCAATCAAGTGTTTTTTACTTGGTCTCTTCGCTCACTTTTGACTGTTGCTTCACCATATCTTAAAGCAATTACAGTTTCAAAACTTTCCTATTCTGAGTTGAACGTAAGATTTATTTATTTATCATCTCAATACAACTATTATTACAGGATTAACCCAATTCAATAGTGTAGTGATCTAATATCTGTTTATTTAATATATACCTATGAGATGGATGGTACGTCATAATTTATATAGCATCGATACTGAAAATATCGACAAAAACAACGCTATTTCTTGTGGGTGGAGCATGGGGTGGAGTCGTCGCCATATTTGAGAAACACTTGACTTCAGGTCACGTGACCACATGCCATATCCCCTATTTTTCTTATATCTATGATCCACTAAGTAGTCTGTGATCATATTTATTTATCTATGACATGACATGTAAATGTAATAATAATTTTATACCTATATTCATCTACTAATAATTTTATATGCGTTGCATCGAGAAGTAATAGTGTTCTATGCATTAAAGTAACAGTATAAATACTTTGCTTACATAGATATAGTGATTATATTCTCTTTGTTAATGTATATAGGTTTATATAACGTATAAATTCTACGTGACTACGTGTTCGGTTCGCCGGTTAGATTTTGATATCAGTCAGTGAATCAAGATCAAGAGTTCAATATTCAAAGGGCAAAAGTAGGACCGTGATAGTGAAACTATTATTCGTTCTCTTGTGTATTTCTTAAAAGTCCCTTCTGCTAATCTATAATATTGCGCCAATATAAAATGGTAAGTTGCAGGATATTTTCTCCAGCGGATGACATTGCTTTGACCTTTAATTATTTTGCCGGCTGGTTTGTGTAACCTCGTAGATTTTGATAGGAACATAAATTTAAAAAAAAATATATAGCCTTTATAAAACATGTGTAGACAGTTAATTAATGCTCCAGTTGCTTACCCTTCAATATAAAATGCAAAGGAGATCATGATAATAATGATATGTTATCATATATTTCTATTTATTTAATCTTATAATTACCTACGGAAGCCTATGTTGCTGTAGAAAATCTGTATATACTTACTGAAAATCTTTTGATTATTGGACCTATAATCATGGTGTGTATTTATTTATTTGTGCCATAGGCTAAGGTTAAATCAGATAAGTAATTATGCTTGCAGTATGATTATTTTGTAACAAATAGAAGAGCAAGATAATTTCTGTCCATTTTACTCGCTATTTAGTGGTGGCAGAAAACTACAGAAGATTTGCAGCATGCCTTCCAAGCTTGAAAACTATTTCAAATATCAAATATCCAATTTAGGCAATCTATGGGGGAGGCCCCTAATGTTCAGCAGTGGAATTTGATTGTCTGTGATGATGATGAGGAAGATACTTTTTAATTGGATATAAATTGAATTTTCATTTCTATTTTCTATTTTATAAAATAACAGTTTTAACAGTGGTAGAGCCACGCGGCAGCTTTTCCTGTCGCATGGATGGGCCGGCTCGAACCGGGGTGGTACCACGACCTCACAGAATACCAGCGTGAAGTAGAGGTTTACCTCTGCGTTTCGCTTGGTGAGTGCAGGTGGCCGGAGGCCCTTTTTACTGGAAATGAGGCATTCCACCTTAGTCCTCACGGGTGACAACGCATCTGCATTTTGATTCGCAAACGAGGATAGATGTAGATGTCTATGGGCCGCAGCAACCACTTACCATCAGGTGGACTGTGTGCTCGTTTGTCACCCTTATCCTATAAAAAAAAAAAATATATTTTTATTAAACATTTGAAATAATTATTCTGTTATTTTGTTGAAGCTTTCGAGAGATATTAATTATTGTTAAAGAACTTAATTATTCATGAAAATTTCTATTTCTAATTAATATTTTTAATTATTCATTGAAAATATTAATTTTTATCTAGTTAAATATTTTTTTTAAAATGATAAACAAAAGTATTCTTTTCTTTTCAGGCTGCACCAATTAAAGTAGTAGTGACTGGGGCTGCTGGACAAATTGCATATTCTCTTTTGTATCAAATCGCTTCCGGTGCTGTATTTGGTCCTGACCAGCCAGTATACCTACACCTGCTTGACATAGCTCCAATGATGGGAGTTCTAGAGGGTGTTGTAATGGAACTTGCCGATTGTGCACTACCACTTCTCACTGGTGTTCTCCCCACTGCTAACCCTGAAGAGGCGTTCAAAGATGTTGCTGCTGCCTTTTTGGTTGGAGCTATGCCCAGAAGAGAGGGAATGGAAAGGAAAGACTTACTTTCGGCTAATGTACGCATTTTCAAAGAACAAGGCCAGGCATTGGATAAAGTGGCTAAAAAAGATGTAAAAGTACTTGTTGTAGGTAACCCTGCAAACACCAATGCTCTGATTTGTTCTAAATATGCTCCATCTATTCCAAAGGAAAACTTTACTGCTATGACACGACTTGATCAGAACCGCGCTCAGTCTCAGTTAGCAGCAAAATTGGGAATCCCTGTGCAGGATGTTAAAAATGTAACTATTTGGGGCAATCACTCATCCACACAGTTCCCCGATGCTTCTAATGCTATTGCCAAGATCAACGGGGTTGAGAAGCCAGTCCCTGCTGCTATCAATGATGATGAATATCTGAAAACCACATTTGTCACCACTGTACAAAAGCGTGGTGCTGCTGTTATAGCTGCCAGAAAAATGTCTTCAGCTTTGTCTGCAGCTAAGGCAGCATCTGACCACATGCGGGATTGGTTCTTGGGCACTGGAGACCGCTGGGTAAGCATGGGTGTTGTGTCTGATGGTTCATATGGCACCCCTCGCGATATTGTCTTCTCTTTCCCTGTAACCATCAATAATGGAAAATGGAAGATTGTTGAGGGCCTTACTATTTCAGATTTTGCCCGACAAATGTTAGATAATACAGGAAAGGAGTTAGTAGAAGAAAAGCAGGATGCTTTGGATGTCTGCAAGGATTGACTGTGTAATTTATAAGAAGGAATATATGTAGGTGAAAGATAATTTATAAGAACAAGTAAATGTAGAGAATACAACACAGTTTTTGTTTGTAGTCTTAATAAGAATTATTTTTGCTAATGAGAATGCATGTTGTTATCATAGTATATAGATTACATCTATGCTTTTCAGTTATTTAACCATGTTATTATTTTTTAACAACTATTTGATATTGTATGTAATATTATTGATATTATGTCAACAGCAATAAAATTATTGTAGCTCAATTCTTTCTCCTTTTTAATCATTAAACCTTATTTTATGTTTAAGCATACTTGTATATAATTTTCACTAGATAATAGATTACATACTTAGCCTGTGTACATATTACTAGGTACGCCATTATAAATTCAAGGTCAATTAATATTTTAGATTTCACTGATTAGTGAAATCTAAAATATTAAAATACTTTTTAAATTTATCATATAGTCGATGCCTGCCTTACAGATTGTTATGAAACACAGTCAGCTATATTTACTCTCCATATCGTCAGGTTATAATTCTATCTCATTCTGTTAGTCATTAAATTTTCTGCCCCATCAGTTGTTGTTTGTTATCATCAGCGTCAAAAGTATAAACTAAAGTGGCAATAGGCTGGAAAATAGTTTTGAGTGCTTTTAAATTCAGTAACAAATTTATGTTCCATTGTTATTCTTAGTTTGTAATGTAATACTAGTTCAATTAGTTAATTAACTAGGCTGGGATATATGGAGCTTTAAGTTTTCATAATCTATAATCTATGCTTGGCAGAATGATATAAAATGTTTTTATCACATCATATTATATCTTTTGTTAGGAGTTGAAATTTCCTAAAACTACAACTTTAATTGTGTCATTGAATCCAAGGCTTAAACAGCCACAAAGAAATTTTGGAATTATACCAAGGGCATTCCAGTCGTCTGTGAAGTACTGCTGTCATTTATAAGCTTGAATTTCATAATGTTATAATAGCAACTTCGGATTCAGAAGAGCAGTGTGGCTTGAAGTTGCTTCGATTTGTTTAAAACTAATTTAGTCAGCCTCGAGCACATGTGCAGAGTAGTCAGCCAAATGGATTTTTGTAGTACCTTCATTTTTGTATTAGGTACAGGACTTAATTCGTAGGTGGATTAAAGAATTCTTAGTGTGTCTTCACAACCATGTTGTCTACATAATAATCTGTATTCGTACCAAAAGGTTTGATTCTTCGTTCGTAATGTGTGATAGTTGAGTGCCCTGTGTTTTACCGTAATACCATACACTCAAAAGTGCAAAAGTGAATAGTTTTTTTTTAAATTTCGCCAGTGTGCTTTTTTTTTGGAGTTTTTGGCCTGGTATCTAGACCTTTAGGCCAAGTCTTGTGTATTTTTATTCGGTTTATTATAATTTCCCCAAACCTTGTCTTTATGTATTATTATCCTTCATAGTTCACTGCTTCACAATATGTTGATGCGTCACATTGTGCAGCCCTTGGGAGATTTTGACGGCAACTTGAGCCAGCAGGCAGCTGACAGTTGGCAATGGTATCTAAAGGCGCCTATGCAAACAGCTTATCTTGAGAATCCATCACCATCAGAGCACTTGTTTCACCGTTTCCACTAATAGTTCACATGCGTAGACAGTTAATACATAAAATCGCATCACTTTTACATATCAAAATCCACTTCAAACTATTACTTAAACTATAATACAGGAGCAGCAAACCGCCGCCGATCAAGTTCCCGCCAAAACTCCCCGCCAGTGTGCTTTGTCATCTAAGACTACAGCAACATTAGATCTGTTTTCTGATATTGCACATGGCCACATAATATGGCCAAATGATCTTCATCTGGGACCACATGAACAGCAGTAGTGCTTACGACAACTAGACCTATTGGCAGGCAGCCCCTGTGTCTGTGTAGTAGACAGTTGGCTCGGCGTCAGCAAAAAAAGAAATAATCTAGGAATGAAACTTATTTGAAACTTGAAAAGTAAAAATATCTACATACCTACAAACATTTCATTCAAATATTTAGAGCCGTTTCTGAAAAACCAATTGCGCAATACCTATATAATTTAATAATACTATGCACCGTTACGATGAACTCAATAAACTAGTACAGTAGGTACTTAATTATGATAAAGCCCCAGTAGCTATGTCACAAATCGGTCGGCTTCTCTGGTGAAGAATCATACTCGCACAGAATACCAGTGTAAAATAGCAATAAGTAATGCAGCCGTTACATATTATGTTGACTTACGAGAACTTCAGCCCCTTTACTGGTACGTGGAAAAGCGGTTGTCAAAGTGGATAAGTTATTTTAATTTTTAATAAAGTTATAAAATAGGGATAGTTGAATAAAACGAAAAATATACAATAGATTTTATTTTCACTGTTTTCCTAAGTACATAATATATTTAAGATCTGATCGATAGACGCGATATTCATTGCGTAAGTATTTAACAGTTATCCTTGAACTCAGTCGATAAGAAAATATAATTATCAGATACATACCGCGTTTAACGTTAATTTATCACAGTTATAAAGTTATCATACATGTAACGACGGCATGTTCTCCAAATTGTTTAAATATTTCTAATCTTACAGGCTAAATATGTTTTTACAAAATAATAGCAATATGAGAGTCAATATTACAGTGAACAATGAGAAACGTGAAATACAGAACGCTAATTCTCCAAATTGTTTAAATATTTTCTAATCCTACAGGCCAAATATATATAACAAAATAATAGAAATATGTGAGTCAATATTGCAAGTAATGTGAAACTAGAAAAATAATACCCTACAAGAAATCAGTATAAATAGGACTAAGATAATTTTTTGTTGATTTTAACATTTCATATTTTTAACACATTTTATAATAATTGTATAATCGTTTGTTATATTGCAGATAGACTTGACGTAGGTATTTACATCTAAAATTCTGAAACAGTAAAATTAGTCTTATTTGGTTTTTGTTAATGATGTCTTATATACCTATATAACAACACTAGTGATAGGATATAAACAAAATCACAGATATAATACTTATCAATAAATACTATATTATGTATTCAATATTGTTAAAAATTAAAATAATTATTAATTTAAGTATCTATAATTTTCACATTTTCGTTTACCTAAGAATGCTCAACTAATCAAACAGTGTCAGAAAAATTTAAAAATATAATAAGATTCCCTTGCTTAATTGATGTTGCGGATAGTGTGTATGTAATATAGGTATAAAGTTTATCCAACAAATACTAAATGACAGCAATTTCCATACACGCAAGTTTTACCATCTTATGAACAATTCATATAACGACTTCTCTGTGTGTTCAAAGAGGGCTAATAATTTTCTGCTTACCAGATGTCGCTAGTTGAAGTAATGTTTTTGTTACACAATGTAATTTAATTGAAAAGTTGGTTTTTTAATAAAAGTTTATCAGTTTCTAGAGTATTATATTAACACACAAAACAATGCCTTAGTGGTTTGCTCTTTAATTTTTTGCACATTTTTAACATTTTTTAAATTTTTCTACTTTTATGAATATCTGTGGTTTGGTCTATTTATTTTTTATCTTATTAATATAAAATATAGCTAATAGTACAGAATGAAACAATAACCTTTACATTTTCCGAACAAATTAACTTCCCTGCTATGAAATATGTCAAATATTATACCTCACTGTCTAGTGGCTCCGCCCTGGTGGCAGAGAAAGTCGTGGATGCCCTCATTGATTGATCGATTTTTCACTGCACTTATCTTGATTTATGACAACATAGAGTAGTGATAGTTATATTGTGGACGATCACTGAAGAATCTTTATATGCAATTGTATTGTAATCAAATTTTTTTCGTTAAATATTTGATTTTTTGATACGATACAATGATATGGTAGAAGATAGTTAGATATAAGTGTGTGTTGTTGACTGAAATAGTTACGCAACTAACATTACCTAGCTACTGCTCACCCTTAACCAATAAAATTAGAATGAAGTGATTGAAATCTTATCGTATTATTAAAGACATTATCTGTGTTTTAAAAATTTGCTGATGTATGACATAAATTTGTTTGAGAATTCTGAAGTTAGACGATAACGTAACACAAAATACGCGATCATCCTGTGAATAAAAATGAATACAAGTAAACCAACGATTTGCATGTAATAAGTGTCAGTGGCCATTCCTACATCTCTTAGCAAAAGTGTAGGGTCAGAGTATAGGCAGAAATCCTGGCTACATTCCATCAGTGGTCTCTTTTGGTAGAGAGCAATAGACAATCCAGCTAATCCGTAACGTAGGTAAGAAAGGGACATTAAGGCTTTCATTCTGGCCTCTATGTATGGTCCGAAACCCATACCGTAGCAACACAACACCAAAAGTGGAGCCGCTGTAGCTGGGCCAATTATAGAGCCATTCTGAAAAACAGATCAATTATTTACGTGGTGTATCGCATTATATCAATTGATATGATAATCTAAACGATTGTTACCTATAATGTAAACCGTGATTTTGTAGTGCTATTGTTTTAATAATGTTTGGATGAATATATTTTATTAAATACTAGCTACTATAAAATAATACTGTAGATATATAATTTATTTATACCTCGATCACAGCGCTACCGAGAGGGTCCAGATTTTGTGATTTTATTATTGAGCACTATACCGCCATATATATTTTTAACGAACACACATTTCACGTGATGGTAAGTGGATGCTGTGATCCATGGACATCTACATTTATCCTTGTTTAAGAATCAAAATACAGATGCGTTGTCACTCTTGAGGTCTAAGATGGAATGCCTCGTTTCCAGTAAAAAGGGTCTGCGGTTCTCCATTATTACCATATGAAACACTGCAGCATTGATCTGCTTTTTTGCGCTGGTATTCTGTGAGAGCGTGGTACTTCCCACCCATTCGTGCTACAACCATAATTATAACTGCAGCAAGGCTCTACCACGTCTAAACTTATGATTATAAATCTTTTTGCTCCGTAAGTATTGAATTTGTTAATAATTACAGGGCCACATATCGGATCCCAGCATAGCTATGAACCATCGTCTGGACCTTTGATTATATACATGTCTAGATGCCACATTGACCGTACAACGGCCCAAATAAAGTCTACTAAAATTGGTAGACTCGCTTCTCGCTTACGCCAGTCATTTGAATCACTTAAGGATAACGTGGACAAAACTAATGTAGGTATTATGTGAATATGAACTCCAATACGTAGGTACCGTTCGCTGACCTCTACCGGTCAGATCGTTCAGAAGTTACACGATGACCCTAGCACTTATTAGTTTGTGACGATGACTAACCGACTCACCAACTATTATATATTTATAGATAAATTGATAGTTCATAAATTAATTGTTAAGTTGGATAAATATACCAACGATGAAATTTAAAAAGATCGGGTGTTCATAGACTGCAGGACTGGGCAACTTACATCAGGTGGACTGTGAGTTCGTTTGTCACTAACAAATCTACATTTTGTGTAAACAATATTTTATAGGCGCACAAGTAAAACGTATTTTATCTCTATACATAATATAAAAACCAATTGCTGTCCGTTAGTCTCGGCTCGAGCGATTTTGATGAATTTTTTTGTGTGGACTTGAATGGATACTTGGATGGTTTAGATTCACAATTGGACCAGCTTCAGGAATTACCCGTGTGAAGCCGGGGCTGACTACTAGTAATGTATATTTTTACTTTTAATATTGAATGTTGCAATTTGCAAGCGTGGTAGGAGGCGATGCGATTCTTCTCGCGATGAAAAATGCATTATTGGAAATACTTATACAGTGCCTATAATTTGGGTTATAAAGGAACTTAAAAATGTTGGGGTTGACGACCAAAGATATCATTAGTCACTGTTAAGTAAAGTCAATAAAAGTCTTACGGTAGCATCAAATGCGGATCCCACTGCTAGTCCGAGTCCCTCGGAGCATATGCCGGTCAGAATTCCATAAATTACAAACAATATAAATCGGTCCCATTCAAGTATCTGTCCTGACATCAAATATGTAATGCCTAGGAACAGTATGCCGAAGAATAACTGAAAGCAAACAAAACAAAAATTAAAAAAAAAAAACTTTATTTAGGGACTTTGCTGTTAGATATAAATGTCAGTCAGTATATATTTTACATTCATGTAATATGAGCCACAGTCGCGCGGTAGTCTAAGGTCCAAATCCCTTTTATTTTATTGGAAACCCACATCAAATGATTACAAATCAAAGACAGTGACTTGACGTGACTTTTATCAGAAGTAGGTACTTATTTTAAAAGTGAAAATCTTATCGTCTATCTAAGTGAAATATTTTAAATGTAAAATTACTAATTCTTGCGCCGAGCTGAGGTAGATAATATTATAGTCCCGAATGCTCGCTGTGAATGTGTGAATTTACCCATTACTGTTATGTACCTACATAACAGTAATGGGTAAATCTCATTACATATTTTGGACTACATTTCAAAATATTTGTGGAACTGTGAAATTATTTGAAAAGCAAAAATAGATTCATGGAACCTTTAGGTTTCGAGAAACCCACTTTAGAAATCTTTGGTCTAAGGAACGCTGCTTGCCGTGGCCGATCTAGATTTTCAATTTTTTATAATATCTATGGATAATAGATACTAGGTAAATATTAAAAAATGAAACTGGTACTCGATGACGATCTAAGTTTATTTTGTTTTATTTCCAGATTACTAAATACTGTATCCAATATAATATCTACATAATGTGTAAATAAAAAAATATATTTACCATAACAGGAAGGGATGAAAATGTTAGTGCCGCGTAATACGCTTTCAGACCGTACCAGCGGTTGAAGTATTCGCGTCGTAACATACGAACCTCCATAGGAACTGAAAATAAACAATTTATAAATTAACATTACGAACACAGAATAGTTTTTTTTTTACGTATAAGGTGGGCTCGACCGGAGAAGGGTAGGGCAGCCTCTTACAGAATAATAGCTGCTGTGTTTCGACAGATCGGCCGTTTTTACGGATAACTAGGCATTGCATCATATTCCTCAAGGGTGACAACGCATCTAAATCTTGATACTTAATCGAATATAGATTTAGATGTCTGTGGGCCACCGCATACATTGGTGGACTGTGTGCTCGTTTGTCACCTTTATTCTATAAAATAAATATTACCTATAGCTGATTGTCCTACTTACTAGCTGTAAGAGGAGGTTAAACATTTTACACTAAGTTCACAGCCGATTACCGGACAACGGTCTAGTGACTTCCATTAAAAATACTGAACAATATACAGCGTTTCACCAGTCAGTCATTGTTTGGATCTGTTTATGTAAGTAAGGGTAAATACGGTCAAAGGAGGAGTCCCCCAAAGACCAGCCCAGGAAATCTGTGAAGCTGGCAACGGGAGAGAAGAAGCTCAGCTCTAGTGCCGTAGTTAGCTCCGCGCCTGTAGGAATTCGCAATTCGAATCCTATGAGCGTGGAGGAGATGAGGCTGGTCCATCGAGCACTACCGCAGGCTATCGCTAAGACGGTCTGTGGAGCGCAGCCGGAAATGGGACCGAAATTTTCGGGTTTCACCCACAAGCCAGGCTGAATTCTGGTGACGTGCCTGAATAAGGCAAGCCATGACTGGATTGTGGCTGAAGACGGAAAACAAACCCTGGCCGGAGGCAGAGCTCTCGTAATACCCGACTAAGTCTCAGCTGGCCATCACCTTTCTGCCCCGCAGCGAAGCTGACTCTCCAGAGGAGGTGAATATGCTGTTGAGGGCACAAAATGAAGGGCTCCATACCGAGCTCTGGAAAATTCTTACCCGTAGGGATGAGGGGAATGGGTTCTTAGTAACCTTTTCTCTGGACGACCCGTCGGCGGAGACTTTATGGGCGGCAGGTGGCAGAGTCGTCCTTGGCTTTAAAATAATAACTTTTAAGGTCAGGCAGGGGAGGGTCTGACACAGCAATGGAGCCTGAACTGGAACGTCATCAGTGAGAGTGACTGAGACGCAAGGCGCTGATCTCTACTCGGTCCACTAGTCTCGGCCAGGGGTAAGGGGAAGTGAGATGGGAGCGATAGACCGAAAGGTAGGGCAGGAGTCAAGAGTGGCAGTAAAGGACGTCTTCCTCCTCAGTAAGCGAAAACGATCCCTGGCACCTCACGCCTATAAATGGCTAACTCCAAGAGTAAAACGAGGGTCCTCCAGGCAAATCTTCACCATGTAGCAGCTGTTTCTGCCGTGGTGGAGGTTTGCTTTGCAGAGGACAAAGGTGGTAGACCCAGAGCTTGTATAATCTACAATAAAAATATTGTTCTTTTACCTGTTCCAGAGTATTGCAATGACGACCTGGTCACAGCCTTTATAAATCTCAAGGGATACACAGGGGCCAGAGTAATCATTTGCTCAGCCTATCTTCCCGGAGAGAACCCAGATCCTGCCATAGAGTTAGAGCGAGTGGCAGAGCTCGCCCGAATACAGCATGGGGAAGCACTAGCATCAACGAAAGAGGTGAATTACTTTATAACTTTCTTATATCCAATCGCCTCGTAAGCCTAAACTTAGGGTGTACACCAACCATTGTAACGCGTGCTAGGCAAGAAGTTTTAGATGTAACCTTTGTTACCAATAACATATCCAGGCGGATAACTGACTAGCTTGTTATGTCTGATGTCTGATCACAAACACATTAAGTTTGTGATTAGAGCATCACCAACTTATGAAACTGTTGTTTTTAGGGATCCAAAAGTGACCTCTTGGGATGTCTACAGAGATAGCCTAAGGAGGAATTGGAAAACGTTTCCTAAAAACATCAAAACGAGTGAAGGTCTGGAGTTAGCGATGGAGACTGTAACCGTAGGTATCCGTGAAGCCTTCAAGGGCAGTTGTCCCGTCAAAACCAAGACCTCAACACGAGAAGTTCCTTGGTGGAACACTAAACTAAAGGAGCTTAGGGAAAAGACCAAGAAACTATTCAATAAGGCCAAAAAAGAATGGGATATTTATAATGCAGCCCTAACCGAATATAGTAAAGTAATTAGGAAAGTTAAGAGAGGATCATGGAGGAAGCTATGCGGGGAAGTTGAGTCTCTGCCTCGCAGTGCAAGGCTACACAAAATGCTATTGAATGCTAAAGCTAACCAGATCGGGCTTCTTAAAAAGCCTAATGGTAACATCACTAATATTGAAACAGAAACACTGGAGCTACTAGCGTCAATTCATTTCTCAGGGTCACATAAGACTTGTAAGTCGATGAGAGCTCTTAAAGAGTTCGATGTATCGAACTCTTTAAGAGCTCTACGAAGGCCTTGTAATGAGGACTGGTGTAAGGCTGCAAAAGATAATAAGGCCAAACCTGGTGCAATGGGCTGTTGACTCCTTCAAACCATACAAGACAAGTGAAGAGAATGGAATAATGCTCATCCATCTACAGAGGGATATCGATATCCTTCTTCCTTATCTGGTGAATATCTTTAGACCACGTTTTGCATGGGGATATATTCCAGAATTTTGACGGCTCCGTGGCGCAATGGCTTAGCAATGAGTTGTTGCGCTGGGAGCCGCGGATTCTAATCCCGCACGGGAACAAGTATTTGTATGGCCTACAAATAATTGTTCCGGGTCTGGATATTTGTCCCCGTGCAATTTATGTTTGTAAACTGCCTCCACGACACAGGAGAAAATTCTAGTATAGGGGTAACGTTTTTTAAAGAAAGAGAAAAAAAAAAAGAACGATGGACAGTTATCAAAGTTCTATTAACGAGTATACCCACGGCTGGTAGAAAGGACCACGCTTTACCAAAGTCCTTTACACCTATAAGCCTTTCTTCCTTTCTTCTTAAGACATTGGAAAAGGTCATAGATAGATATATTTGGGACGTAGCTCTAGCTACGAAGTCTACAACTACAATCAGCGTGCTTATCGCAGAGGCAAATCTACGGAAACAGCTCTGATCAGTGTTATCGACAGGGTCGATAAAACGCTGAAGGATAAAGAAAAAGTTCTTTGTGCCTTTCTAGATATCGAGGGCGACTTCGACAGTAACCCCACATCACTGCTGGTTGGGGGCCTGACATCTAAAATGTTGACCCCACTACCATCAGGTGGGTGAAGTAGATGATCTCAAACAGAAAGGCAAAAATAGCGCTGTTTCAAACTTCGACGTTGCGACTATAAGAGGCTGTCCACAAGGAGGTGTTTTGTCACCCATCCTTTGGACCAATTTTGGTTGACCAATTATTGTACAAGATGACAAACCTTCCGCCTTTACACACTGGATTATTCTGATGACTTCAATAATACAAAGAGCCCTAAAAAACTATATAAACAACTGGTGCAGGTATAACAGTTCATGAGTTAATGTTGATAAAACTGTTATAATACCCTTTACTAAAAAGAGGCGATTGGAAAAATTAGTCACACCAAAACTTAATGGTAAAGTAGCATTCTCCACTGAAGTTAAGTACTTGGGCGTAACAATCGAGCAAAAACTAACGTGGAACTCTCACCTTAGCAACGTATGTCATAAGGCTAAAATTGCTTTAGGTATGTGCAATCGCATGGTCGGGAACAACTGGGTCTTGCGTCCCAGTATGAACCTATGGCTGTACAGTAGTATAGTGAGGCCGATTCTTACCTACGCCTCCACTGCTGTCTGGTGTAATAAGGCCAACCAAAGACGACTGCGGACAGACTAAATAGTCTACAAAGGACTGCCTGCTTAATGGCAACTGGAGCGATGCTATCATAGCTTGGAGCGTCTCTTAATGACTTCTAGGTCTAACGCCCCTTGATCTTTATTTAGAGAAGGAGGCGAGCGTTAATTTGTATAGGATTAACGCGCATCTGTGAGGTTGGTAGCTTTATTTGGTTTACAGATGAGTCAAAAAGTAGCCTCGACGTAGGCTTTGGAATTTATGGGAAACGCCCCAAATTCAAACTTAATATGAATTTGGGTAGATTCACCTCTGTCTACCAGGGAGAAATTTTCGTCATACTTCAGTGTGCGGAAATGAATCAGCAAAAACACTATGTCAACCATATAATCTATATTAACTCCAGAGGCGTAGCGTGGACTATAGACGTGGGCAAAGTCTCATCAACGGCCTCTTTTCTTTCGTTCCCAAGATCTACCTAATAGATCTGTCCCACCAAACATGCTTTGACACGACATACCTACTCGTAGCTATAAATTCCCAACAAGTCTCGTATTCCGTCAATCTAACGGTCGCGGTCGTTGAAGGTAGTTACAACGGCCTCGCAGTCGCACTTAAGAGGGGCTTCTTGCGAGGCCCCAAACAAACACGCTTTTAAATTTGTGACGTTCTTTTTCTCAAATTAATTAGTCATCAGTGGTAAAGTTTGGGGTCTCGCGAGGCCTCATTTAAGTGCGAGGCCGTAGGCGACGGCCCACTTCGCCCACGCCTAGCTACGCCACTGATTAACTCTGATAGTCAAGCAGCACTGTTAGCGCTGAGATCAAACTTGGTGAACTCGAAGCTAGTTGGAGACTGCGTTAACCGTCTAAACACATAGAGAGGTAACAACAGCGTCGTTTTAAAATGGATTCCAGGTCACGCGGGTACTGTAGATAATGAAATTGCCGACACGTTCGCACGGGAGGGCTCAAAGAGTACACAATTTGGACCCGAGCTATTTTGTGGAATCTCTAAAAGCCTCACCCAACTGACCTTTTAAATTCTTTATCACAATAAATCACTTAAGGTCTGGTCTGATGCACCAGGCTTAAAACATTCTAAAACCTTAATCCGGGCTTTCGATCGTAAATTCGCTTCGGAAGGAATTAAAAATAAATTGCGCATTCTGGTAAGAGCCCTGACTGGACACTGCTGCCTTAAAAAGCAAATGTCCATCCACGGATTAAGCAACTCTAGGATGTACCGGTTTTGTTCCCTAGAGGAAGAAACGCCTTTACGCATCCTAACTGATTGTGCACCCTAATGCGCAAACGTTACACTCATCTGGGAAACTATGTACTCCGCCTAGAAGAAGAAGAGCTCAAAGTTAAGCAACTCCTTCTATTCATTGTGGACGTAGGGCTTAGCAGTGAACTATAGACAGCAGCGATCACAATAGATCTTTTAGGTCGCAGTGATACTGCTCTGAAAAACTAATGCTGCCAATTATATATTTTTAGTTGTTATGGATATACATATAATACGTTCATTATGTTCATGGAAATATTAAAAAAGATTCAATGTATATAAAAATAATAAGTGGGTTAAACCGTAGGCAAATAAAATACTTCCAGTTCAATGAACGTGTACATTTGTATCAGGACAAAGAAGCTCTGAGACGTATAACTGAAAAAATAAAAGTCTCTTCACCCTTCAAAATTAAAGAAAAGCAACATACCCTTCTTTAGCCTTTGTTATTGTTTTATTTACATATCTATATTATTGACTTCTATTTATCCACAATATATCTTTTGACAGTGCTTCCATTATAATATTTTTGTTATCATTTCTCGTTTCTTATATTATATTTTTTATAATTTTCCAAAAAAAGAAGAAGAGACCATTCACTGTACGTATAAACTTTAAACCCTTAGATGTAACGTACGATGTGAGATTCCACTACAACATCCAATCCCGTGGGTGTCGTAAGAGGCGTCAGAGGGAAACAAACCAGGAGATGGGCGGCGTCTTCCTAATAATAACTACAAAATAAAGTCAAGCGTTGCAACTATAGCTAACAACCGCCTATGAGGCAATCTGTGGGGAGGCATATGTTCAACAGTGGACTTTTGATAGTCTGTAACGGTAACAACAATAGTATAACATACTAAAACCACAAAATACAACTATAATACAGACTATGATAAAAATAAGATTTTTTTTATAGGATAAGGTTGACAAACGTGGGCTCAGTCCACCTGATGGTAAGTGGTTGCTGCGGCCCATAGACATCTACATCTATTCTCCATTACAAAACAAAATGCAGATGCGTTGTTACCCGTGGTGGCTAGGATGGAATGTCTCATTTCCAGTAAAAAGGGTGTCCGGTTCTCTACACTCACCATACGAAACACAGCAGCGCTAAGCTGCTATTTTACGCTGGTATTCTGTGAGAGCGTGGTCTTTCCCCAGTCGAGCCGACCCATTCGTGCTACAACTATACTACTAATATAGCAGCAGCATGGCTCTACCATGTAGAAATTGCTGGCGGTAGAATAGATTTACAAAATAATGAATATATTAAATAACACGGTAGTAGCTCCAATCTATACTTAAGTTGGCCATAAGCTCTGCTTATTTTTTTAAAAATTTTAGAAAATTAGGACAAAGTCCTACTAGATCCAGCTCGCCCCGATATTTTATCATCTACAATAGAGGAATTGTTTGGTGTACCAAACTGTTAATAGTGCGATACTCAAAAATACGGCTGAAGTCTAGCATTTAAAGCGGCTTTAGTGACGTATATACGCACAAGTTAAGGGGACTAACTAATGTATACAGTCCACCTGATATTAAGTGGCCTATAGACCCTTATGTCTATTCTCGATTAAAAATCAAAATGCTTTGCGATGAGTTGTCACACTTGAGGACTAAGATACTTTGTTTCTCTTTACGGAACACAGCAGTATTACGCTGCTATTTCACGTTCAATATATGCGAGAGCCGTGAGCCGTGGTAGTACGCGAGCAACCTGGGTTCAGTCCCCGATTGCACCAATGAAATTGTTAATTGCAATTTTAAGTGCTGAACTACCACGTGCTCAGCGGTGAAGGAAAACATCGTGAGGAAACCTGCACGTATGAGAAATAAAAAGAAATATTTCGAAGACATGTGAAGTCCACCAACATCCAGCGGAGCAGACACTTCCTTGACCTAAAACGCGACGGACACTTTCTTGTCCTAAAACCTTCCTAGAAGTGAGAGCAGGCTTGTGCAAGCCGTGGGACGTACGTAGGCTGCAACTTCAACTAATTTTTAATTTTTAAATATGTGCGAGCGTGGTTTTTCTCTGGGCGAGCCGACCCGTGAGACTCTGTGGCAGTCATGATACTCTTCAGTGTGGCTTTACCACGTAAAAATACTAATTAATTACCAAGTACTTACACAACAAGACAGGTATCATGATGTAAGTATACATGAAGAAGACCAGCACACTGATGCAGAACTTGAAATTGACAATAGGCGCGCTGCCATCGTTGCCAACAAGGAAGAAAATACTGCCGAGCAACACTGCGGATATTATGTGGTGCGCCAATTGGATCCATAACGTTATCTGTAATATAAAAGAAAACTGAATAAAGCCTACAATATATTAAGGATATCTATATAATGTTTTTCTTCGAACCAGAGGTAATTAAACAAAAGAGTGACTTGCAATAAGTATTATTTATAATCTATACTATATTGAATAAAAAAGTTTCTTTTTCTGTTTCTGTGTAGAAATAATTTGTAAGTCCCCTGGCTAGTGATTGCATTTTGTTAAAATACTACGAGGTCGGCACGGTGAAAATATCGTGAGGAAACCCAATTTTTTAATATTTCGAAGACATGTAAAGTCCGCCACTACACATTTAGGTATCGCGGCAGACACGTCCCCGCCCTTCAGAAATGAGAGAAGAAACTGTGCCCAGGCATGGGACGTATAAAGGCTGTAATTTTACGTATATATTATTTAAAATAGGCCCCAGGTTTGAAGGTTCTTCTTTGAGGTGGTCTGGTTTTATTGAAACCGTGTAAATTTTTCGTTCATATAGCTTTAAACAAAGCCTTAATTGAATAAAAATAACGGTAAATGAGCCTCTCCCATTGTGGATAACGATGAGGATTTGCCATAGCCATGCCAGGCTGTATTGTCAAGGAATAAAATAAAATAATACTAGGTATGTGACATATATCAGTGCGTGTTGCCAGTGATGACTTACGGGTCTGAGACGTGGTCCTTCACTGCTGGCCGTATGAGGAAGCTCAAGGTCGCTCAGCGAGCTATGGAGAGGGCTATGCTCGAGGTTTCTCTGCGTAATAATCTTCGAAATGAGGATATCCGCAGTAGAACCAGAATAACCGACATAGCCCAACGGATTAGTGAGCTGAAGTGGCAGTAGGCCGGCCATATAGCTCGAAGAACCGACAACCGATGGGGAAGAAAGGTTCTCGAGTGGCAGCCTCGTACCGGTAGGCGAAGTGTAGGGCGACCCCCCACTAGATGGAGTGACGATCTGGTAGACATGCAGGAAGTCGATGGATGCAGGTGGCTCAGGACCGTGCTTTGTGGCATTCCTTGGGGGAGGCCTATGTTCAGCAGTGGACTTATGAAAGGCTGTAATGATGATGATGTAACATATACTAAAAAGTACTTAAGAATGATTAATACACCACTAGAAACGTAAGTATGTACCTATGATTAAACCAAAAGCTATGCAGCCTATGGTTGCAGCCTATGGCGGTATTCGGGAGATTACGACACATCTTGTCGTCACGTATTGATCAAAACTTTAAAACAAGAGTGTACGATCAGTGTGTTACCAGTGACGACACATGGAATTGGAATGTGGTACTGCACTGCTGGCTGTATGAGGAAGCATAAGGTCGCTCCGGGACGACCAGGTAAGAGATGGGGAAGGGGCGAAGCCTATGATCAACAGTGGACTTGTGATGACGATGATGATGAAAAAAATAACTAAATGTAGGAAGGAATTGACTTAAGCACTAGTTTTTATGTTAATATACTAACGAGCACATACGAGTAAAAAAAAATAAAAGTTTGTGACAAAACTGATCCCGTTGGAAACCGAGATCGAAATGTCAACAGGATCTGAATCAAAGTGCGTTTTGAAACCGTTTTATATGTTTCACTGTTTAGGAGAGATTTAGCCTCGTGATGCATTCTTCGCTCCAATCGACAAGTCGCATGAGGCAACTATCAGACAAGCTAGAAGCTTGCATGACCTCGCAACACTCGTAAAGGCGGAAGAGCATCACTCCATTTTAGCCAATGGGTGTCATAAGAAGCAACTATGATATATGCTAAAAAGATTTGATGGCTTCCGATGGATGACGGTCTAACCATGTCGTTAATATCGGGCGTACATTACCCAGGCCGACAGCGAGGAGTAGGGATGGGCAAGGGAAAATAATATCGATATATATCGAATCAATATTTTAAGCAGTATCGATATATATCGCGTGATTAATATCGATATATCGTCATCATTTGCATGATGTAAAGATAAGGTTCAAAATTTTATATTACTGACGGTTGGAATACGAAAAAAAGGACACATGAATACTTTTGTACCATTGTTGTTACATGATTTTTCATTAATACAACATTTTAAAATATATCGAAATTGATACGAATTCGATAGTCTAAAATAAATATCGATATATCGCGATTTCAAATATCGACATTTTTTAACTAAGCTTAGCGAGAAGTAGCGTCAAAGGTGTGACACGTTTGGTATTACGATGCCTGCAAAGACGTGGACAAATATTCCCTATAATGGGAGTGGCCTAAGTCCAGCAGTGGACTTTTACGGGCTAATGAACCCTCTTAGCCTGAGTAGAAGGTAAGGAGGTTCAGTATCACAATACTGAACCTTTCTTTTTCTCCTGAATTTCACAAAATTGTTACTTAATTGAAATTTTTATACTGATTTATCTCATGTTCGGCGGTTAAAAGATACAACAAAAATCTGCAATGCTAGAGTGGGTCGTATATTACATGTTATTAATTATTATTTGAATTTTTCGCTTTAAAACATAATAACAGTACAAAAATTTTAATTTCTTGTTATTTTGAGTAAATACTTTAGATGTTCTTTGTTTACTTTCCATTCTATTCGTATAGGTCTTTATTGATTTTGTTTTCAAATAAGAAACTGGCTTAAAGGTAAATAAATTTGAATAATGGACCTATCGATTAGTAATTAATTCGTCTATTATTCAAATTGTTATTCAATTCGTAAAGAATTAAAGACTTAAGCTGTATTGGTTGCAGATTTAATTCTCAACTCAAAAGTTTTTTTTCTATTATAATTACTAAAGATACACGATAAATAATATTATATACACTGTTTAAAGCATCTTAAAGAATTAGTAAAATCAATTAAGGTTTTAGTTTTGTTTTATGTTACAGAAATAATTGAATACTCCATGTCCATTGCACATTACTAAAATGACTAAAACGTGTTACGGACGACTGCATTAGCGAATGAGCAAGTATTTGCGACACAGCTAATGTTGATTAATTATGACATTGAGCGATGAATCCAAAGATGGAACTACTTTTTTTTAAAACGGAAAACTGAAAATTCTATCCTCCATTATATTTTAAAATGAAAGCTAATTTTGTATTTTATTATTTTTTATATATTAGAAGCCATTGCTTGACTACTATGCCACCTGATTGATGGTAAGTTGTGATATTATAGAGGAAAATAGTTAGATGTACTGATTTTGTGACAAATTAATAATAGCAATAATAATAAATTAGTAATAATAACAAATTTATAAAAATCTCAATAGTTATGACACTACTAACATGCATTGTAGCATCGCGGTGGCCTTATTACATAAGTCCACTCTCTAAAAATGTGAGGAGGCTTGGGCCCCACAGTGGGAAGTAAATGACGTAATTAAAAATGGATGTAAGCCAAAAATTCTATAAGTCAAATATGATCTGTAGTCTACCTTTTATTATATTAAACAGATTTTTTTTATAAAGTAAGAGTGACAAACGAGCACACAACCCACCTGATGGTAAGTGCATGCTGTGGCCCATAGACATCTTTAATTTTCAACTTCAACCGTCGCTATTATTATCATCATCAGCCCACAAAGGCAAGTGGAAAGCTGTGCCCCAAAGATATCTATCCTCGATTAATAATCAAAATGCAGATTCGTTCTCCCCCTAAAGACTTCCAGCAGAGCGGGACAGTATTTCATGCCGGCACACCGCCTGCAACTTTACAAGGCGCAGGTTCGGCCTCACATGGAATACCGTTCCCATCTCTGGGCAGGGGCTCCCCAGTGCCAGCTCCTTCCACTTGACCGCATCCAGCGCAGAGCGGCTCGAATCGTCGACGACCGAGTCCTTTCCGATCGGCTCGATTCATTGGCACTGCGAAGAGATGTTGCATCTCTTTGCGTATTTTATCGCATTTATCACGGGGAGTGCTCTGAGGAATTGTTCGGACTAATTCCAGCCGCTCAATTTCACCATCGCACATCGCGACAAAACTGGCGTTACCATCCATACCATCTGGATGATTGGCGGTCCACGACTGTGCGATTTAGAAGAAGTTTTCTCCCTCGCACGACTTCCTTGTGGAATCAATTACCACCAGCGAATTTTCCGGACCGATACGACTTAGGAACCTTCAAGAAAAGAGCTTACACCTTTCTAAAAGGTCGGCAACGCATCTGCAATTCCCCTGGTGTTGCGGTTGTTCATGGGCGGCGGTAGTCACTTACCATCAGGTGAGCCGCATGCTCGTTTGCCCCCTATTCTATAAAAAAAAACGTCTGTTACGGCATTGGCCAATTCAAGCATGGTGATTACCACAGATCTTTCTTAGACGTCCCTGTCCAGCGCTAGATTAGTATCAAGGTCAAGTGAAAGGAGCTGGCACTGGGGTGCCCCGGCCCAGAGATGAGAACAGTATTCCATGTGGGGCCGAACTTGCGCTTTGTAAAGTTGCAAGCGATGTGCCGGCATGAAATACTGTCTCGCTCTGCTGAGCACGCCAAGCTTTTTAGAGGCCAATTTGGCCTTCCCTTCCAAGTGACCACGCAACTGCACACTATTCGATATGTCGACGCCAAGGATTCCGATACTGGCTGAGGCAGTAAGGGGAGTGCCTTGAAACTGAGGAGATACGACAAAGGGGTTCTTTTTAGCGGTAAACGCGCAAACTTGTGTCTTCTGGGGATTGAACTGGACTAGATTTAGTCGCCCCCAATCCGAGACTTTGTTAAGCAAAGACTCGACTTCAGACACAAGTTTGTCCCGGTACTCGGCGACGTTTTCCCGAGAAATATTGACACGGCCGGTATATAAGGCATCACCAGTGCTGTCGTCCGCATAGCAATGAATGCTGCCAGTTAGCAACATATCATTGATATGCAGGAGAAACAGCGTTGATGATAGCACGCAGCCTTGTGGAACACCAGCGTTGATAGGCTTGAAATCAGAGCATTCACCGTCTACTACGACCTTGATGCTCCGATCAGCAAGGAAACTGGTGATCCATTTGCACAATTTCTCGGGAAGCCCATAGGAAGGAAGCTTCGAAAGAAGCGCTTTGTGCCAGACCCGATCAAAGGCCTTCGCTACGTCCAAACTAACGGCTAATGCCTCCCCCTTGGACTCTACTGCCTCCGCCCATCTATGAGTTAAGTAGACTAGAAGATCACCAGCTGATCGACCCCGACGAAAACCGTACTGGCGGTCACTAATCAGCTGGTGATCCTCAAGGTACCTCATGAGCTGGCAGTTTGTAATGGCTTCCATTATTTTGGAGAACAAGGAGGTGATGGCGATAGGCCTGTAGTTGGACGGGTCTGAGCGGTCGCCTTTTTTAGGGATCGGGTGCACCAAAGCTGTCTTCCATGAATTCGGGACTACGCCTTGGGAGTAGGAGTACCGGAAAAGAGGCGTTAAAACCGGTGCCAACTCCGGAGCACACGTCTTCAGCACAATGGGAGGGACTCCATCGGGCCCACTCGACTTGTTGACGTCCAGGGAGAAGAGTGCTTTGCGGACCGAGCGCTGTGTAAATCGCACATCCGGCATGGAGCACTCACATCGCGGGATGGTCGGCGGTGTGTTCCCCCCGTCATCTAGAGTCGAGTTGGACGCAAAAAGAGAGCTCAACAGATCGGCTTTCCCCTTTGCGGCATGGGCCAGTGAGTCGTCCTCTCTGTGCAGAGATGGAAGAGATGGCTGACAGAAGTTCCCTTGGACAGCCTTGGCGAGAGACCAGAATGCACGGGTTCCCGAAGGAAGGCGAACTAGCTTCTCGCCAATTCTGCCGATGTGCTCAGACCTTGCCTTGGCAATGACGCTTTTGAAGGACCTGGAGGCGGAATTATACTTCTTTTTTAATGCGCTGGTGTTTACATCCCGAGACGTTGATGCGTCAGCCCAGGCCTGGTAGCACTGCTGCTTATAGCGTGATGCTATTTTACAGGAGCGACCAAACCATGGCTGGGATCTGCCTCCGATGGGCACCACAGAAGATGGAATAAAAAGTTCCATACCCTGAAGTACCACATCAGCAACAGAATCGGCAACAACGCTGGGATCTTCCGACAAGAAGCAAACCCGCCCCCAAGGGTAGGATGCAAAAAAAGACCGCATCCCGTCCCAATCAGCAGACCTATAGTGCCAAACACGGCGGCAAGCTGTAGATCGCAACTGCGATTGGAGCGTGAGTGGCACCGTACTCCGGATCAGACAATGGTCCGAAGAGCCCAGAGGGGCATCGACGGAGACCTGATATCCGTCCGGATGAGAGGTCAGCAGAAGGTCCAACAGGGAAGGTACATGGTCTTCCACATCTGGGATCCGCGTAGGCGAAGTAACCAGTTGTGTTAGACCATATGCCAAAGCAAAGTCATAGACAGATCTACCCGCATGATCGGTTAAACGAGAACCAAGCCATTCAGCGTGGTGGGCGTTGAAATCACCGAGTATCACGATCTCTGCGGATGGGACCTGTTGTAGCACGGAGTCAGCAGCCATTTGGACGTGGTCTATGAGTCGGTCTGTGTCGGCATTACCGCTATGGGACCTATAGAGGCACCCGTAGACGCGGGGATGGTCGTCGCTGTCTACGCGCAGCCATAGGATGGACAGGTCCGTACCTTCAAGGCTGCCGAGGCGTCGAAAACAGATGTCCTCTCTGACATACACGCAAACTCCAGCCCGGGGCACAAACGAGTGTTCTAATTTGTACCCCGGGTAGGAGAGATACGAAGTATCAGCCGGAGAGGACACCTGTGTCTCGGTAAGAAAGAGCAAGGCCGGCTTAGCTATCTCCAGATGGTAGTGGACGGCGTTAAGGTTTGAATGAAGTCCCCTGATATTGCAGAAATCCACGGTAAGCGTGGCAGGGGTTGCCTTTGTCTTCTTGCTCCGCTTGCCCCGAGCAGGTTTCGTCTTGAGCGGAATTTCGCCCCCCCCCCTGAATACGCGGGGCAGCCTGAGCACCCACGCCCAGGAGTGGAGTAGTTTGGTCGTGGATGCTCAGCGAGGGATTCTCCAGGGGTGCTGGTACCCTCCTGGGGTAGTCTTTTATTTAATTCCACTACCATGTTGATGGGGGGGGGGGGGAATTGGGCCTCCGGCCACCTGCACTCACCAAGCGCAACGCAGAGGTAAACCTCTATTTCACGCTGGTATTCTGTGAGGTCGTGGTACCACCCCGGTTCGAGCTGGCCCATCCGAGCGACAGCAAAAGCCACCGCTTAGCTCTACCACTGTTAAACGTCTCGTCTAAATTGAGCGAACAATTTTTGAGACGTTAAAGGAGATGGATGTAGTTGGCTGAGAATCTTGTGGCAGTGTTTGCGGTGACATATGATCTGCACTGGACTTGTTGGACTGAAATTAAGCGTGGTAGAGCTACACTGCAACTATGTTATTATGGCTGTATGAATGGCCTGGTTCGGCCGGGAATACCAGCGTGAAACAGCAGCTTAATGCTGCTGTATTAGGATGAGGCTAGAGAACCGTTGTACCCGCCTTTGGCAAGTAACCAGATGTTCTATCTTAATGCTTGGAGTGACAACGCAGTTGCATTTTGATTCTTAATCGAGAATAGATGTCTTTGAGGCACAGCATCCCACTTGACATTGTTGGAAAATGATGATAATGATAGCGATGTTTGAAGTTTATATGGCATCACTGTGAAAGTATCGATTAAAAATAATCTGCTTAATTTTATTTTGCTGCTAATTTTCAAATAATATATTATCTAATATTACATTGGTTAAAGAGAGGCTATGTTAATAGGTAGTCTGCCTGATAGACTTTGTAAGGAGGATATCCACAGTAGAACCAACTAACCGACATAGCTGTAGAGATTAGTAAGCTAAAGTGGCCTTGACTGGCCATAAACGCAATCGATGGAGAAGAAAATTTCTCGAGTTGCAGTCTCGTACCGGTAAGCGAAGTGTAGAGCAGCCCACAAGATCGACGTGATCCAGAAATAAGGGAAGACGTGAGTGGATCCAGAAATAAGGTTCCCATTAATTTTTCAAATAGATAACATTGTTTATTTGAAAGAAGACTATAGTATAGAAAAATATAACAAAGTATATTTTTCGACATAATCCTCAACTTTTTCTACGCATTTTTGTAGACGGTGCTCCAATTTCTGTATCCCAATGTTATAGAACTCCGCCGCCAACGAGTTGAGGAAGCGTTTCACCTCGTCTTTGACTTCATCATCGCTCCGGAAGCGTTGGCCTCTCAGGTATTCCAATAACTTGGGGAAAAAATGACGAGGTATGGACTGTACGGTGCTTCGGGTATAACAGTCCACTTAAAGTTTCAATAGTTCCTAGGTTTGACGGGAGACGTGGAGTAGGGCGTTGTCGTGAAGCAACGTTTCTTCCGGAAGTGTTGAACAGGCATACACTTGTCGCCATACACGTTTATCAATTGATAATGAATACCCAAGTGTGGAATCCCTTTGGCATGTAAAAAGAGAATTACGGAACGAATTTCGCACTTGGCGGGAACAACAATGGGCACCTCTTTCTCGGACAGCAGCTAAACAAATATTGAGCGGCACAGCGAAGTACGGCCGGGCAGAGTCGAGAGTGGGGAAAAAGCCGCACGTAGCGGTGTTGCTGGATTTTACCTCACACTTTCCTGTACGGCTGGAGTTCTTTGGGAACCTTATTTCTGGATCAACCCTAGTAGAATAACGATCTGGTAAGAGATGCAAGAAGTCGATGAACTTAAGCGGCTCAGGATCGCGTTTTGTGGAAAATTCCTTATGTGGAAGAGATCTTGGGGAAGACCAATGTTCAGCAGTGCACTTGCGTAATCCTGTTACGATGGTGATGAATGATGTCATAAGGCGCGTATCCACCAAAAATGTTGACAATGTTTATGTTTCCGACTGTTGACAAATCAACAAACGTTGACGACATTTGTTTCAAAATGTTGCAAGAAGCGTCTCCACCGAGGGAACAAATGTCGGCAGAAAAGCGTATTCCTTTGATGTTGCCGCCGAAAATGTAAACACGATTCCCGACATTGTTTCGTTTTGTTGCTATAACTAGGTGATTACAGAAACATTTGTCGGCAACACGTGATGACAAATGTTGAAAACTTTGGTGGAGACGCGCCAATATATATTACAAATATACCTACTCGAATCGATAAACTTCTCGTTTTCGAAATTGGTTAAAATACCTATTCATTTAGTGTACCAGTGTTTAATAAAACTAATTTGTAAACAGTTTTTAGCAAAATTATGTTTTATGTATTACATTTGCTACCTCTAAGGAGTTGGTAAATAGCGAGCAATATTTTTGACATTAACTTTTAAAATGGAAACGGGTGGGACTTTCCCCCTATAAAAGTTGTTAGAAGAACTTCTGAAATTGTGTTTAGTTTAGTTTTAATAATAGATTTATTTTGGTACAAGCATTATTCAGTACGTTAAAAGAGTTGTGACACCTCAGGATATTGACTGTGCGATTGCCTTAATTTTGACATTGACCTTTCTCACCGTCTAACATATTCCATGAATGCCGAAATTACCACGCTTGGTAGTTTGAACTTATAGTTTGTAGCACGAATGGGTCGGCTCGACCGGGAAAAGACCACGCTCTCATGGAATACTAGCGTTAAACAGCAGCTTAATTCTGTTGTGTTTCATATGATGAGTGAAGAAAACCGGAGACTTAATCTTAGTGTTCAGGGATGACAATGCATCTACTTTTTAATATTATTTTGGGTTATCTATAAAGTTTTCTCATCTGGTTGGGCAATATATAATTGTAAATGAAAATGGTAAACATACATAAATATCAATAAAATAAAATTAATACATAAAAAATACATAAATATATGAAAACCCAACCAGATGGAAGCCCTCGGCAGGGGAGACCAGACGGCCGAGGGTTAGGGGGAAAGGGAAAGAAACCGGCGGACTATGCGGGCGGTATCGAGGAGCACCGCCTTCTGCATTTGAGCCTGGTGCGGTCCGTCACGGAGTCCCAGTCGCCTCAGATGACCCGAGAGGCTGACTGGGATTAACCCGTTCGCAGAAACGACCACAGGAATAATTTCGGTCGGCAGACCACACCAGATGTCGGTCACCTTGTGAGCCAGGTCCAGATATTTAATCAGCTTATCTGTTTCGGCTTTCACGAGGTTCTCGTCATAAGGAATGGTAATGTCGACCAAAAATATCCTTGACTGTGCCCGGTCCATCAGCACAATATCAGGCTTATTCGCAAGAATAGTCCTGTCTGTGATGATGGCCCGGTCCCAGTAGAGCCTTGCGCGGTCATTTTCGAGCACGGCTTCCGGCAAGTACTTATAATACGGCAGTTTCCGATCCACGAGGCCGTATTTCAGAGCGAGCTCCTGGTGTAGAATCCTGGCTACTAGATTGTGTCTGTGCAAATACTCAGAATTAGAAAGCGCCGAACAACCGGAGATGACATGCCTAAGTGACTCACCGGGATGGCGACAAGCTCGACAGATGTCGACGGCGCCATCCTTTAGGATGTATCTCCGATAATTGTTGGTCTTAATAACCTCATCCTGTATCGCACAGACAAAACCCTCGGTTTTCCCAAAGAGGTCACCGAAACGTAGCCAGTGGAGGGAGGCGACTGTGTCTACGGAAGGCTCACGTAGAGCCTTGTAGAACCTCCCGTGGAGCTCCTTCTCCTTCCATACGGTCTCCCGGTCGGAAATGCACTGTACTGCCGGGTCTTGCCATTGCTCGTTGGCTAAGGATAGAGGAGTGAGCCCTTTATCACACGAAATGACGTCCCTATAGAATGGATCACCCGATCTCACCAGAAAGTAATTACGGAGGCTGCACACTTCACGATTATGCATAGTGAGAGCGCTCAAAAAGCCGCGCCCACCATGTTTCCGCGGCAAGTACAGCCTCATTACTGACGATCTCGGGTGATGCATCCTGTGAGACGTCATTACAGTGCGAACTTTTCTATCCAGAGCGTTCAGTTCGGTCTGAGACCACCTGAGTATGCCGAAGGTATATATGAGGACAGGCATGACCCAACCGTTATATGCGTGTGTCTTATTCACACCCGACAAAAGACTGTTGAGTAATTTTGTCAAGCGTGCATAAAACACATCGCTAACTGACTGTTTCATATCCGCCTCATCGATACCTATGTTCTGTGACATACCCAGGTATCGGTATGTTTCAGCCTCGGATAGGGTCTTTATGTTGATGGGCATAGATAAGTCTATGCCCTCAGAGTTAGCAACCCTACCCCTTTCGACATGGAGGACCGCACACTTATCCGTCCCCAGCTCCATTCTAATGGAATTGCTAAAATCACAAGTGATGTTCAGCAATTCCATAAGATGGGAGCGACTGGAGGCGATTAATTTGAGATCATCCATATAGAAAAGGTGGGTCACTTTTGTACCTCCTTTCCGAAGCTGAAATCCCCTCCCGGAACTCTCCAGTAAGGTACTGAGAGGGTTCAGAGAGAGGCAGAACCAGATTGGACTCAGACAATCGCCCTGGAAGATACCCCTTCTTACCCTTATGTGGTCCTCCGCAGCCATCATCTGCTCGCCTAGATGACAAAGGATCGTACTCCACTGCCCCATACACTGCCCGAGGAAGTCTCTAACTGTACAGTCAACCTTGTACAGCTCGAGGACCCTCTTCAGCCATATATGAGGCACGGAGTTGAATGCCTTTTTGTAGTCTATCCAGGCGGCGGAGAGGTTCCGACGGTTGCGTTTAACCACCTTGACCGCGTCAATAAAGAGTGGTTCCTTGGTTCCACGACCACCGCCCCGACATCCATTTTGAGTGCGCGACATCACCTGATTTGAGTTCAGGTGACGAGTAATTCTCGCGCTCAAAATGGATGTTAGTGTCTTATATATCACAGCACAGCGTGACACACCACGCACCCCTTCAGCCAGTAGTGATGTCGAGATGTGTTGAGTCGAGCCCCGGACTTTTCCAGTTCAAGGCCCTTCGGACCGCCTCAGCTACATCGTCCGGCGTTATAATGACGGGGTCCATGGGCGTAAGATTCGCACACTGACTCACCACAACTTCAGTCCAAGAGCCCTCGCTGTGGTTTACGGGCTCTGACCACAGGCTGTGCCAGAATTTGACAGTGTCAGCCTGATTCGGTGCTTGGCCCGTTCCACGTACCATCGGTCGCTTTAATGATTTATAGAGCCTCTTCTGATCACTCTGGAAGAGACGATTCTGGTTGAACCGTCTCGACCTCTCGGTATATCGCCAAATCCACTTTCCCCAAGCAGCGATTCTCTGCTTCAGGTCGTCTATGCGCTCCGTCAGCTTTTGCGTAATATCCGGCTGGGACAAACTTATATTTGTCCCAGCAAACGCCATCCTGACGGTGCGCACAATTCTCGGTCTATTATTACCCGACCTGAAGCTTGTCAGTCTGCCGATTAGGGCTCTTGCCTTTGCGATACGGTCCTCAATTCTTTTTCTCCAGGCTGGGATGGCGCTACTTTGTCTAGTAGCGCGTCCAGCCGTGGGAAGTTTGGCGCCGATAATACGGCAGCCAGTGCGGCGCCAAAAAGAATTGAGTCCGTATCGCAAAGGTCCCGGCTGGCTTCCAAATAGGTCACCAGCATTGGGTTGAGAGCCCTCACAACAGCCCGATTCCGCTTGCTTAGGGGTATGCGGGGAAGTCGCGGTCGATTTTCGAGAGACGTACTGCGCGTTTCCAAAATAGCCTCTTCCAATATACTCCTCATTTGTTCTACTTTGTGGGAGACTATTTCATCATCGTCTGAATGAACTACAACTGGAATATCCACGGCGGCATCCACGTGTGCAGGTTGCTCTGCAATTTTTAGCGCCGCATTACCAGCTGTAGCATTTTCATCCGATGAGGGAACAGCCTCACGTCGTAGTCGTTCGAGTTCGGCGTCACCAAATATGTTGGAGCGCAGGATATACCGAACTCGGTCTGCCAGGTTTTGCTCCGTTACATGAACCGATGGCTCCAGCTCTGCGAAAAAGGGATGCATCCGAGCCCGATACGCCAACATTCCAGTTTCTTCCCCTTTCGCCCTAAAGTACGCTCGCAATGCGTTTGTGTTCATTATTTCCGTCTAACGCATGCGACGTGTTCCACCAGTGGCGGATGCCGCTTGCTGAGTCCGAGAAGACTCGGCCGACATCAAGCCCTCTGGTGGGGATGATGGATGCGGGCGGCTGCTAAGTGGTCTTGCAGCCCCCCACGCTCGGCTGGCGTCCCGCACGCTGTCACGGCCAGCGCCAGCTCCAGACGCGCCCTGGCGACCTCCAGGCAGCGGCCCTATGCGCACTCTTCTTTTTGCCATCACCCATTAAATGGGCGTCAATTAACGGGAGACGCCCAGGCCCGGCACCGTTTCATGGTGCGGCCGTAAGCACAAACGAGCCTTTGCACCCTCAGTTCTGCCGAGGCACGGCGCTCACACCTCTTGGCAAGGCGCTGACTGACTGCGCTGACATAGCAGTTTTGTCATTTAACTGTTACGTCAGCGGGCGATGGGATCGTCAGTTCCCTACGCCTTAATATTATTATTATTATTTTGATTCTTAATCGACGATAAATTTTAATGTCTATGGGCCACAGCATCCACTCACCATCAGATGGACTGTGTGCTTGTTTGTCATTCTTATTCTACAAAATAAGGTAATTCATAGTTATGTATTTATGTATATTAATGAGTCAAATACTAACAAAACACAAAAATATTGATACCTATATAAATGTTTCTATCCTTACTTTGACATTACTATTGGACATTGGAACAATTGCGTATACATAGGTGTTTTTACTCTCAAGTACGGGACAGTGTCCGTTAAAATCTCTAAAATTAATTATCATCAATGTGTTGTATTCGCGTAAAAAAAATCATTCGATTCTTCAATAGAATGATTTTTTTAGTTAATTTGATCAAGGTATGACCAATAGTTTTTGAGTTATTCTTAATAATTTATATTGAAGTCGGTTGTATAAATTTTTTTATTTTAAATTATACTTATTATAATTTATAAGCCAATGCTTGAATACGATCCCATTTACCAGATTAGTAGTAGCCAAAGATTACCAGTCGTCTTAGCAAAACAAAAGCCCATTCATATTCACTCTTGCTTTGCAGACATTCATATTGTAATCGGATGGAAAAACAGACGCTGGCAAATTAACTCATTATGCTGTATGCATTACAAAAGACAAAGCAAAACGTTTGTTTTAAATGCGTGAAATATCGCCAACAAAGGTTAACAATAGGGGGGAAGTTTGCTTGTCTGACGGTGAAAAGGTGAGGGAAGAATTAAATCATATAATTCCTGCGCACACTCTAATTGGGAAAAACCATTAACACTTCAAAATAAGTTAATCTTTTCTCTATTTACATAAAGCAGCAAATTAGATAGAAGTATTACAATTATGATACTCCATGAAAAATATCTTTTTATTGTTCCGCTGTTAGATGCTATAATTTTGTTCTGTATATCCCAATGTCTCAAGTTATAAATTACTAACTTAAAAATATAATGTACACAGGTAGTTCTATATTTAAACTACTTAGGTTAAAATGGAGAAGTGACAATACTGTGACACACTGGGACATACAGAACACAATTACAGCATGTAACAACGGAGTTATAACAAATATATTTTTTTACTTTTTATAATGTAAATAGCCAAGGCCAAATGGCAAAAATATTTTTCCACATCCCTACTGGTATATTGATGGATTTTAGGTAGGTCTTTTAAAATAATTTTAAAGTTTCGTTATGCATAGTTTTCTCAATTATAAATTTAAAAATAGCTTGCAGTTCCCTTCTTAAATGTAAGCTGACTTCAGTTATAATCGGATCTGGTTGACATTTTAAAATTAAAGAAAATGTAGTAGGATTGTCTTTCTTTCTTTTACCTTTTTCTTTGAAATCGCTTAAATATTATTAAGAACAACGAAGTTAAAAAGTGCACTATGACCTGTATGGTCTGAATTATTATTGTTTAGTTGAAAACAATGACATTATGCGGACAATTTATACCAATATATGCGGATATGGCTAATTTTTTATTCCACATTTTCATTTTGAACAGTTTGAAATAATTCATAATAAAATTTAATAATTCAGCCGACCATGCATACAAGCATATCTAGGACGCAGTTGATATCATTTTATAAAAGGATGTTCTAATTTTGTGGGTCACGTTTTTCCGTCGAAAATATAGTAAAAATCTCGGCAGGGACTAAGGGCCAATATTTGCGTTACAGTTTTGGATATTGTACTTTTTTCTTTACTTTGTTGGACGGTATTAATTTTTAATTTACAACAATAAAAAATAGTGAAATAAATTCAGATAAATATATTTTACTAGGTAGTAAAATTGCTTTTCTGCCTAAGAGTTCGCTTGGGTTTGTTTCATCATCTTTTGGCGCATTCCTGTCGCCAAACAGCAGTGTCTTTCGGTTTAAAGTGATAGTTTTAACTGAAACACACTGCGTTCAGTTAATGATCCAGTAGAAATAGATATGTTTTTCCAAAATCATGTCATTCGCAGGGGTTATTATCATCTATATATTTCTTAATCTTATAATTACCCCTTTTCATACATTATTTGTTTAATAAAATATTTTAACAGTGGTAGAGCCACGCGGCAACTTTTGCTGTAGTACGGATGGGCCGGCTCGAACCGGGGTGGTACCACGAACTCACAGAAAACCAGCGTGAAGTAGAGGTTTACCTCTGCGTTTCGCTTGGTGAGTGCAGGTGACTGGAGGCCCTTTTTACTGGAAATGAGGCATTCCATCTTAGTCCTCACGGGTGACAACGCATCTACATTTTGATTTGTAATAGAGGATAGATGTAGATGTCTATGGGCCGCAGCAACCACTTACCATCAGGTGGACTGTGTGCTCGTTTGTCACCCTTACCCTATAAAAAAATATTATGTAAACAGTAAAAATTACACTGTAGATGGTACAATTGTTGGAATATGCTGGAGAAAAAGGAAATGCATCTGCTGCCAGTTAATGCTTCAAACTTTTTAAAACACAATTTTTTTTTAATTCTAGTTACACTAGCTAGAGAGTTAGTATAACTAGGGCCATTTCATCTTCAGGGTTTTCAGGGGCATCATCTCGGGGCAAAATTGCTTTGCTGTTTGAAGTTAATTGCAGGCAGGAGTGTATGATCAGAAATGGGACATAGGAGTAACAATCGAGTGAACAGTTCACCTGATGATAAGTGGTTACTGCAGCCCATGGACAAAAAAAGGAGGCCACAAATGCGTTGTCACCTTTGAGGACTAAGATGGAATGACTAACAGCCCATAATTATACTGGTATAGAACTTTAGAACTTTAGCTTTAGAACGAAATACGGCAGTACGTACGCTACGTGCGTATTACGTATACCTACACGTATTGCTATTTGGTTGACATTTAAAAAAATTAAAGCGGCGGCAGGAATAGGTAAGAAGGTGAGGCCTATCCAGACGTGGTAGAGCCATGCTGCAGCTATATTGTAGAGGTAGCATGAATGGGTCAGCTCGATCGGGGAAGGAACACGCTCTCACAGAATACCAGCGTAAAATAGTAGCTTAATGCTGCTGTGTTTCGTATGGTGAGTGTAGAAAACCGGATATCATTTTTACTAGCATTTTGATTCTTAACAGGCTGATCGAATTCTAAGATGTCTATGGGCTACAGAACCCATTTACTATCAGGTGGACTATGTGCTCGTTTGTTACTCTTATTTTATAAAAAAAGAACTACCAGGTAGAAGAGGAGTCTTATCACCTAGTAACACCACTTAACACTTACCATTAGGTCGTACTTTTAATCTTGATATAAAAATATACCAACACTTAAAAAAGTTAAAAGCCGAAGAAAAATCCTCATTAAATATTTTGTCACATGTTTAAAAGATTAATAATGTTCATATGTTACTTACCGAATTTCGTCTACTTTGCATAAACATACGTTTCGTCAATATTATGAATTGTGTTAAGAACGTTGTCGGGAATTCCATTTTCTGCAGTTGTTCTTTGGCAACATGTTCAACAAAGATCCTCTGAATTGAATCGTCTGAGTGTAAAACGGGCTTTCTGAAAATTGAAACAAATTTTTAGCTTATTTTAAAATAAAGGAATTCTCAGTTCCCGTGTATATTTTTTTATATGTATTTACGCGATATCTTCGTTAATTATGAACCGATTTTGATGGTTCCTTTTTTTATTAAGTAGGTTATACGTTATCCCATAATTAATAAAACTAAATCCAAACCCAAGCATACTACTGCAATACTTCAAGATAATGATTTCTGATATTTACGCGAACACTACACATTTAAATAAAATTAATTTTACGGATTTTATCGTGTAGGAGTGTACAAGTTTTATTGTGATTGTGGTCTCTCTTACATATATAGGACAAACTAAAAGATCCTTAAAATCCCGCGTTAAAGTACACATAGCTGATGTGAAGAATCGACGCTCAGGGAAGTCTGCAGTCTGTGAATACGTATAGGACCACCCCCGTCACTACATTAGATTTGATAGACCACAAATCCTCGCTAAAGAACACCGATTCCTTCCAAGGATGATTCGCGAGGGTATTGAAATCAAAAAACATCCTAATTTCAATAGAGAAGATGGCTGGGTGCTACCATCTGCTTGGGATCCCATAATTAATAAAATTAAATCCCAACCCAAGCATACAACTGCAAGACTTCATGATACTGTAAGTTCATACTGCGTAGATCGGAACTAAAATCAATAATTTTAAATCTGGAGGTAGCCGTGGTTAACTATGACATTGGGACGTCATACACCTCAGTCCCCCCGTGACCATGGGTGCTGTAAAGTGTTCGAAACGTCGGGAATATAAAATAAATTAATATAAGCGATAAAATCCGTAAAATTTGTTTTATTTAAATACTTGAAGATATTGTAAGCTCGTTCTGTGTAGATGTAGATCGGACTAAAAATTAATAATTAAAATTTGAAGGTAGCCTTCGTTAACATCAGGATTTCAACCAAGTAAAGTGATCGATACGTCGGGAGTTACATCTACATCTATCCTCGGTTAAGAATTAAAATGCAAAATGCTTTGTCACCCCTAAACACTAAGTATTAAGGATTTATTGAATTAAGGATTGTTTCGATTCCAGTAAAAAGGGTCTCCGGGTTTCTACATCACCATAAACCATAAAGAACCACAGCAGCATTAAGCTGCTATTTTACGCAGGTATTTTGCGAGAGCGTGGCCCTTCCCCGGTTGTGCCAACCAATTCGTGCTACAACCATAATATGCTGCAGCGTGGCCTAATACGCATAAAAAAGGCTGTAATCGAAAAATGAATGAGTGAATATTTTTAATTGCAATTATTAATTTTTTGTCATTTGAAAAAGGAACACAATCATGCAAACACAAAAGAAGAAAATAACACAAGCATGAACACAAACGCAGTGGTTATATTCTGTGTGATAATAAAATTATTCCATTTTCAATATGTACGGTATGCCAATTTTATTTAAGATTTTACCAGACTCTGATATTACTCCATGGTATTTTGAATTACAACTTCAGGTTTCATTATTAAAAGTGGAAAGGTATTTTCGCTTTATATTTTGAAGATAAAGCTTTCAGATGAAATTATATTTCGTGAAATATGACTTTTCGGCCCATCTTCCTTAATATTTAGGGCGCTGTTGTGAGTTAAGGAAATAATACAATGAATGTTATACCTCTCATGAGCAACGTAATATTTGGAGTTTTTCTTTTTTGTAAATTTATGTTAATGATTTACGCACGCCTTCTAAGAAAATACTTCCATTTATATTCTTTTTTACTAAAATACACATTAAGGATTATAACAGCTAATTACAAATACTCTTTTTACTTTTAAAGCAGCGTCTCATCTTATCCAGAAGCATAAAATACAAATAACAAGGGTGGCAACTATGCTATCGCTTGTATCAACAATTATTAAAATACATACATACATACATATAATCACGCCTCTTTCCCGTAGGGGTAGGCAGAGACCACTTCTTTCCACTTGCTACGATCCTTACATACTTGTTTCGCTTCGTCCACTCTCATTATTCCCTTCATACATGCTCTACGGTTTAGGGTACTCTTAACCTGGCCTTTTTTCAAGACGTCCCTAATTTGGTCTAGAAATGTCCGCCTAGGTCTACCCCTTCCAACACTTTCATTCACACTCGCCTTATACACTTTTTTCGTCAATCGTCAATCTCTCGACGTGGCCAAACCATCTCAGCATATCTTTCTCAATTTTTGTCACTACATCTTCTTTCAGACCACAACGTTTCCTTATCTCACTATTTCTTATCCTGTCACTCAGTTTAACTCCTATCATACTTCTTAATGCTCTAATCTAATCTCTAATTAAAGCAGAATAAATGCAGTTGAGATGATCAACTGCATTTATTCTGCTTTCATGTTTCTTCTGCCATACCCAACTTTCAAAATATCAACATTATTTTTATATATTTTTTATGGATGTTCGGGCATATCTCAGTCATATATAGATGGATCTGCAAAATTCTTTTTTTTTGTTCGAAATAGACTTATTTCGAAATGGAAATGTCTGAAATCCATTTAAATTTCAGACAACGGAACTCTTCAATAAATGCCAGCAAATCAACCGCGATTGCTGCAATCGTATTATGCGTTTACGCAATCACACAACTTAAGATCACGCCTGTACTCTCTAAAGGGTTACGCAGATGTATTCAGTATATCACGGTATATCCTAATTTCTGTCAAAATTGTTATATTGAAGTCGGTTGTACAAATTTTTTAATTTTATCACTTGTCATTATAAGACTGTAAACAGTCAAATGTTACAGACCTCGGGTCCCCCGTAGTAGGGTGAAATTGCCTTAATCGCTACTCCTGGCACACGAATTGGATTATGAGACATTATGTAAGCCATATGATCGTCCTGGAATTTTCCATAGAGTCCTCTTATGATTCGCACGAGACGAAATGGGGCGATGGTTTTTTTTACATGGACATAGGCCTCCTCGTATATTGGCCTATAGGGGTGATATTTGCCATAGTTGCCACGCTCGACAGAAGCGTTGGTAACGCATTTTTTTATTTTTTAGCTGTTACTTGAAAGACGCTGTTGGCCATCTCCTAGTTTGTTTACCCGTGTCGCTTCTTACGACACCCACGGAACGATATGAGGTAGTTGATATTTTTACAACGCAACTACAGGATACCCTCTTTCAGTTATATGGCAGTCAATACTTAGGTTTTATATTAAAATAACATTTATTTTATAAACTATCTAAATTCATATTTATTATTCATAAATATTATAATTGTTTTAATTGCTAAGAACTCACCTTCCTCCTCTAAGTGTCATCCTGTCCAACTTTCGGCAGAGTTTTCCATTTTGGCACAGCTCCGACATCTGAGCGGACGCCTCCGGGTCGGTGGCGAGAGTCTCTAATACGAAGTCAGCGGGATTGTGCGTTGATGGACATATGTGGCCAATTTCGGCCAGAAAAGGTATGAGCAGGGGAGCCGCGCCCTGTTCAATATAATTAGTTTAGAGAAAGATTTTTAGATAAAATATGCAATCAAACTACAATAAAACACAAAATTAATTATGAAACAAGTACAGTTGTAATGAAGTCTATTATTATTTATTGAGAATATGTAAATCACGAAGGAATATGGATTAAATTTGTCATAAGTCATCATCATCATTATAGGCCTTCAAAGTCCACTGCTATACATACAAAGGTCTCCAACAAGTAATGCCACAAAGCACGCTCCCGAGCAACCATTCTTATGAGATTACTTTATTGACTTCATCAATAAAGTAATCTCATAAAATCATAATAAATATATACAATATTAATAGATGTATATAAGTTGGCTTGAAAATGATAACTATACTTATGGAAATTGTCTATTAACTATTCAGTTGTCAATAACACCTTGGCTTACTTATCCCTATTCGTTCGAAGAATGTCGGTGTCATTCTCATGGACGTTCCATCTTGTTTTTGTGCCGGAAAATAATAGTTTTATTGTGAGAATGAAATTATGATAAAGTTATTTACAAATAAAATGTCATTAATATAGACAATATTTATATTAAGGATTCTGTTGGCGACCGTTGTGTTAAAGTATTTTTACGCACATATTTGCATGTATTTTTACTTACTTACTTACTTACTTATCTTCACGCACAATCCCTGACGGGGTAGCCAGAGAGAACAGATCGCCAAGTGTCACGATACTTACATACCTCTTTCGCTTCTTTCAGATTCATTATCTTCTTCATACATGCACGTCTAGGTATCCGAGTACTCTTGACCCTCCCCTCTTCGAGCAGTTTGCTCACATGGTCTTCGAAAGTTAGTCTCGGTCTACCTCGACACCTTTTAATATTAACTTTCGCGCTATATATTTTCTTCACCATTTGGTCTTCACTCATTCGCTCAACGTGCCCAAACCATCGAAGCACGCCCTTATCAATTTTTGTGATAAGGTCATCTTTCAAACCTGCCATATTTTGAATACACGTAAATAGTACTCCCTATGTATATTTATAGCAGATTATATACATAATGTTAACATCAAAGAACGAACACTTTTATTGTGTAAAAAACCGTGTACAACATGTTGCGGTTTCTTCAAATTGTGTTCATTCTAAACGCTAGTTGATGTAACCACAATGAATAGTGTGTAATATAATTATATAACAATAGTATAATATGATAATAAATTATGACGTTTCTAACTTAAAGACTAGGCAGGCCTCTATGCTATAATATCTAATTATATTTCAAGATTTGCTATATATATTAAATTTAATACTTAAAAGGAACAGAAACATTAAGTATGTATGAAAAAAGAAAAAGGTTATTAATCTTTTTTGCTCCATGACTGTTTTCGTTCTTTGAGTTTAACATTACGCACATTTGTGAATGTAAATTATTTATTTTTCAAATTTGGATTATTTCCTTTTACATTTAGGGCTAATTTTCAATCCTTAGTTAAAAGTTATTCACATGATAAAATACAACATAAGCAAATTAAAAACCACAGTTGAACGAAAATAGTTTGGTTGTTTCACTTTTATAACGTTTTGTATTTTTGTAACGTGGTAGATCCATGATGACAAATAATTGTTCTGGGTCTGGACGTTTGTCTTTGTGAAATCTATGTATGTATACTGCCGCCACGGTACAGGTAAAATTTATTTATTAAAAAAAATAGGTTAAAGAAAAAAAACGTGGGTTTCATTTTTTATTCATATTTCTTAGTTGACGTAAAATAGAAAGACACACGAAAAACGCTAACTACGAAAGGATAAGTAATACACGAGCGTATTTATCACTGGCAAATACAATTACCGTGATGTAATTAAATTGTATATGTAGTATAGTTATATGGGTACTTATATGGGTTATACGGTTCTTACTGTACTATACAGGTTATTGTAGAATTATATGGTACTTACTGCAATACTCAAATATAACATTTTTTTCATGATGTAGATGTACTACCATGATATACGCGGTAGAGTCATGCTGCACGGCTAGCATGGGCTGGGGACAAAAATTTTATCCACCGATTATATCCACTGACAAGAGATAAAATTATCTTGTCCCTATGCCAAAGCATGGCAACAGGGAGAAGTATATCCCCGTTTGACATAACGAGTAGACATATATCTCCCGTCCGTAGCATGGAGCAAAATTAAAGACAAAAAAATTATGATTTTTTGACTTTTGAAAGGGACAATTCTGTCTTAGTTCATTGGACGTGGGTTTAAGTTTATATTCATACAAAAAATATATCTAAGTCTAAGTCTATCTCTCATTTTATCTACTGTGGATATTATATCCACCAGTGTGCCCATGCTCGAAGGGTGGATAAAACTAAGCGAGGGGATAAATATTTTCTCCTTTCCCCGGGGATAAAATTGTCTCCGGCCCATGCTAGCCCTGCTGCAGCGATGTTATTAGTATAGTTGTCGCACGAATGGGTCGGCTTGACCGGGAAGGACTATGCTCTCACAGAATACCAGCGTAAAATAGCAGCTCAATGCTGCTGTGTTTCGTATGGTGAGTGTAGAGAACTAGAGACCCCTTTTTACTGGAAACGGGGCATTCCATCGCAGTCATCACGGCTGACAACGCATCTGCATTTTGATTCATAGTCTACGTTGTCTTTTTCTGCGCGCGCCTTAGCGCTGCAGGTTCAGGCCTCGGGCATCTCCCCATTGCCTGGGTGTTCATCTTAGCCCATAACTATGGGCCGGTCATGGGTGCCTTCTTGGCATTTATCCATTTACTACAGCGACGCGGGTTCGATTCCGGTCGCTGTGAGTTGGTGTTCAAAATGAGTGGTATTCGGATGTCTATGTTGGCCTTTCTGTGGCATTGTGGGTTTTACTCAACTCCCTAATCTATATAGGGAGGAGTTCTCTTGGTAATGGTCGCCCGTCCGGGGGGCGGGCGTGAAGCGGCGCGAAGTTGTTGAGGTGAGGGTGTGGCCCGTTGTCAGCGCGGTTAAACATACCGCGCGCCAACCGGACCACAAATTGTTCAAGGTCTTCAATTTTCAGGTCGGCCGCTATCACGTCGTTCCGGACGTAGCGACCAGCACCGACAATGGTCCTTAATGCCAAATTCTGTTGGACTTGCAGTCGCCGCTTCTGCCGGTCGCTCAGGAGTGCATACCAGGCCGGAGCAGCGTAGGTTAATACAGGTCTTATGTATAGTTTGTATAGCTTCAACTTCGTCTTCAGTGGTAACTTGGATGCCAGTACGGGACGCAGCGCCGCCCGCGCACCTCTCGCGTTGCGGACGACGAGATCGACGTGCGCGGTCATGCGCAGCATTCTGTCGATCTGGCATCCAAGGTACGTCACGGTCTTCTGGTATGCAATTTCCTGTCCTCTGAGCGTTAGTGGTGGTGGGAAGTTCCTATAGCGGCGAGTGAGCAGAGCGGCCGTCTTACCAACATTGACGGCCATCCTCCACTCATCCAGTCATGCTGGCAGCAAGTCCAACAGCCTTTGCATCCTGGCGACTGCGATGTGGGCTCTTCTGGACGAGGTGAAGTAGGCGCTATCGTCCGCGTATAGCGCCAGTTCGACGTCGTCCTCCCACTCTCGCAGGTGTCCTTCCAGTGTTGGGATATCGTTGGTATATGCCGCGTACAGGACTGGTGACAGACAGCTTCCCTGTGGTACGCCGGCTCTGATGGTCTTCATTGCGGACATCGCGCCCTCTACGCAGACGTAGAACTTCCTGTCAGCCAGGAATGACGCTACTAGCCGCAACATAGCAGGAGGGATACTGGTTTGTTCTTCTAACTTGTAGAGTAAACCAGAGTGCCACACTCTGTCGAACGCCTTCTCTATATCGAGAAGGACGCCCAACGATGTGCGGCCGAAGTTGTACTCGACCGCTAAGTAGTGCAGCACCCTGGTCAGCTGTGTTGCTGATGAGTAGTCCCTCCTGAATCCGTGCTGCTCCGCCCGAAGTTGGATGCACGAGCGGAGGCGTCTTAGCAGCAGTCTTTCTAGCAGTTTAGCTATGTGCGGTAGTAGCGTAATCGGCCTGTAGCTGGCAGCTCTACGCCTGTCCTTCCCGGGCTTCGGTAATACAATCACCATTCATAGTCAAGGATAGATGTATATGTCTATGGGCCACACACTTACCATCAGGTGAACTGCGTGCTCGTTTGTTACCCTTATCTTATTTAATAAAATATTCTGCCTGTCTCGCTTACCAACTGTCGCATGCACACATATTTTGCTTTACAATTATTATTTTATTATGCTTTGGCTGTCTGTTTTGTGTATCAAAATAAATAAATAAATACTTAGGTATAAAAATAAATGCTAAATGGCTTCTATCATGGAATATTTAGGTTCGAAATGATTTAAGTTATTAAACACACGACTAATGAAGATGTACATACCACAAAATGAAATATTTAAATGAATATGAATAAACGGATGGATTCAAATTTACCTGGTAGCAACACTTGCCCCTTGAAACAATGTACACACGATCGAACAAAGAGAACAGCGATGCAGAAGGCTGATGAACAGTGCAGATGATGGTCCGGCCTTGACGTGATAGCAAACGGAGAAGCACCACCAGTTGCCTGATGGACACGACGTCCAAACCGCTGAAAATTTTTGTTTCCATTAATTGTGATGGCGATCATGAGTTTGCAATTCCAACTATACCGAATCTACTTAGTTAGATGAATGGGAATAATACGGCAACTAATTAAGCTACCCACATCCATCCTTAGGAACCGCATTAGTACATATTATGTACGTAGTACCGTACATAGTAATAATGCGTTTAGGGTCGGGTAATTATGACGTCACGTTCGACTGTAGTCTAATTACATTGGTTGACGTTTTTCACAGTTGGCAAAGTATATAAAATACAATGGTGAGTGACTGTGTGACTGCGAACACCTTATACGCACACACACAGAGTTACTCAACCCTCCTCTAAACCTACCAAGTTAATATTGGTTACCGATAAGATGGGTTTTACGGAGTATTAGACTTTATTTAGAAAAACAAAAATGTCTATTCTGGGATCAGAGAAGGAATTACGTAAGTATTTGGTAGATGCCATGTCACTATAACAGCAGCTGCTATAATGTATTCTAACACTTTTTTTATAGATTGAGGGTGACAAATGAGCACATAGTCCATTTGATGGTAAGTCGATGCTTTTGCTCCGTGAAGTGGTGTGGTTCTAGTGATAATTTAAAAAAATAATAGATTCAATGATGGTATTATAATTTTTAAGATAGAGCAGTAACAAAAAACGTTCGAAAATGCATTTCTTTCGAGGTTTCTTATATAAAGATCCTCTAAGGCTTAAACACTTTATTCGTTTCATAATTTGCCATTAAAATGACCACTATAGTTACTAATGATTAAAAAGTTACAGCCCTTCGATAAAGAGACAGTTGGACTCAGTAATAGGGTTCCGTTGGGTACTCCGCCGGGTAATGAAGGTGTAAGAATATCCACTACCCCATATCTTCTCGCGGGCATCGTAAGAGGCGACAAAGGGAAACACACCAGTAAATGGGCAGCAGCGTCTTCCTAATAACGACTAAAAATAAAAAAAAAATCCCCTTTGCAAGCGCGGCAACTATAGCAAATATTCCTTCTATGAGGCAATCTATGGTCAGGTCTATGTACAGCAGTGGACTTAAACAGGCTGTAACGGTAACGGTGATGATGCTGTGGCTCACAGACATCTACATCTATCCTCAATTAAGAGTCAAAAGCTGCGTTATCACGCCTGAGAATATAATTTAAAATTAAAAAATTTGTACAACCGATTTCAATATAAATTATTAATAATAACTGAAAAACTATTGATCAAACTTTAATCAAATTTATATGGGACCACATGTGAAGCATCTGCTTTTAAATAAAAAAGAATCATCGAAATCGGTTCACACAGTAAAAAGTTATGAGGTAACACACATAAAAAACCTAACAATCGAATTGAGTACCGTCTCCCTTTTGAAGTCGGTAGAAAATAGAATGGTTATCTACACTCTCAATAGGACACAACATTATGCTATTTTACGCTGGTATTCTGCGAGAGCATGATCCTTCCCGGTTCGGGCCGACCCATTCGTACTGCAACCATAATGGAGGTCGGCGTGACACTATCACGTTAAAAATAGTGCTCAAAATAGCAAAATTCTTTCACCTATATTCCATCTGAATATGTGTTGCAAATGCAAAGTATTAGATACTTGGGCCTGAATACAACTCAAATACTTTAGTTGTGCCAGCCGGGAACCAGGATATACATATCCTCAGTTATTATGACAGTTATAGTAAGGTTACTAAATTGAAAGCAGTAATAATTTAAAATAATAATTTAATCAGCGTAAAGCTTAACTATGTTATAGAATTGTGTTAAAATTATATTGCTGGATTAAAATGTCGTCGGGAATTGAGTACTGTCCTGCATGTTTGCGGAGACAATTGCGGCACCATTATAAATGTTTGCAATAGCTCGCAATTGCCTACATCGAGGCAACCACAATTGTAGCCATTCCGACAACAACTTGTGCACAGACTGAAATACAGTTAATGCGAATAGTGCTTCGAGGAAGATCGCTAGCCTCAATAAACTAGGACTAAGGTAGTTAATGGCATCGTCATTTTTAAAATGTTATTTTTAGAGGCATCATTGCTATATTATGTGCTTATTAATATGTTTTAAATATGTAATTTAAAATAAAAAAATGTATAACCGACTTCAATATAAATTATTAAAAATAAAAAAAATAAAAAACTATTGGTCAGACCTTGATGAAATTTATATAGGACCACATGTGAAGCACCAGCTTTAAAATAAAAAAGAATCATCGAAATCGGTTCACCCAGTAAAAAGTTACGAGGTAACACACATAAAAAACATACAATCGAATTGAGTACCGTCTCCATTTTGAAGTCTGTAGAAAATATAAAAGGTGAATAGTGTAATAATGGTGTTCTTAGTGACAATCAATTAAATTTTGACTTACTGAGATGTTTTATTTTAATACTAGCTGTTCCCCGCGACTTCGCCCGCGTGTTATTTAGCGTTTTAATTATGTTGCGCGGAACCCTGTTTCTTTTTGTAAAATGTAAGTAGCCTAGTTACTCCTTATAATATCAGCAAGCTGCTAGTGAAAGTCCCGTCGAAATTGGTCCAGCCGTTTCGGAGATTAGCCGGAACAAACAGACAGACAAATATTGTAAAAATTGTATTTTTGTTATAAGTACCGTAGATACTTTCATATGGATTTAGTAAAAAAACTGTTATTTTGACTATTGAGTCTCGTACCGGTAGGCAAAGGCTACTCTTTTCCTACGGCTAGTAGATGGAGTAACCTGGTAAGACGCGCTGGAAGTCGATGAATGCAGGTAGCTCAGGACCGTGTTTTGTGGTATTCCTTGGGGGTGGTCTATGTTCAGCAGTGGACTTGTGAAGAGCTGTAATGTCGATAATGAGAGTGACCTGTTATAAAATGCTACACAGCTTTATTTTACACCATCTTTTTTATCCTTGAAATCGTAATACAGCAGTATGTGCTTGACGGCAGAAATAAGCAAGAGAATTTACTTTTAGGCAGCATAGGTGTCCAAAACTAAAACCTAGTAGAAATTAAACGTAAAGAGTAATATATAAAACGATAATTTTGAAAAATATGCCTACATTATAAAAAGGTAAGCTTACTGCGAGATTGTTCCATGTTTAACCTACACCTTTTTTATCTAAATGGAGTCATAAAAATGAAAAGTATGTTATGTATTTATATATCATGGCCCCTTTATCTTTTTAAGTATGCAAAAATGTGTGTTTGTGTAAATAAATTATTTTCGTTTCGAAAAAAAGTAACATAATTTAAAATTTTACTCCTGCTCCATCTAACTCTACCAGCCCATTTCCACTGGTAGGGACAAATGTGTTTTTTCTATCTTTCCCTTCTAGTAGATAAGATGGCGGTAAGTCTCAAAGGAGACGAGTCATCGTCGCAGGACAGGATTATAGTGCCAAATTGTATGCTCAGTGCACTCTCTATTCCTTCACTCTCATAGACCGATGGGACGGTAAACCGACACGACCAGAGAGAGATCAGGCGCAGGACCAATAGCTTTACGTACTTTACTCGGAAAGTACGTAAACTTTACGTACTTTCCGAGGCACGGGGGTGAGAAACCATCAACTTCAGGAAGACTGTCAGGGCTCCGGGCAGCTACTGAGAATTTCTTGATGAAATCTATACAAATAAATAAAATTGAAGTGTCTGTTTGTAATGTTAAATTAACAGCTTTTTTTTTTGCATATGAAACTATAAACAGTACTAATAATAAAAAGACAATTTTCAACATTTTTGTCTGTCTGTCTGTTTGTTCCGGCTAATCTCCGAAACGGCTGGACCGATTTTGACGGGACTGTCACTGGCAGATAGCTGATGTTATAAGAATCAGAGTTCCGTGTAAAAAAATTAAAACCCTTGAAATCGCAGTAAAATCCACGCGGACGATGTCGCGAGGGACAGCTAGTATAAAATAAATAAATAAATATAAAAGCTCAATAACTGATTCTGTTAGGCCCAACCCGAATTTCGAACCCGGGCTCTCATGATCAGCAGCCGCACTACTACAACCACTAGACCAACGAGGCAGTCAGTAAGTAGGTGGATATTTTGCTAATGGAAAGAAGAGTGTTTTAACTTATTTTAAGTCGATGCCAATATTCAATATTCAAATATAGGTATATTACTACTACTTCAATGTCTTTGCCAATATTTATTTTTGCAATTCAAACCTTTTGAGGAAATTAAATACGAAGAACAATATTCGCTCAACCAAAATAAAAAAGATATTTTTGTACAAAGACACGGCTTATTTCATATTGTTTCTTCCGACTGGCCTCTTACTGAACAGTTCAAAGAGAAGCAGATTTAGTGTGCACTCTTATGTTATTTACTTTTACTTTACCCATTTCACTGTCCCGTGAGATATTTCGATTGTTTAACTATTGTCTTTTATGCGTAAGTACATATATTTTTATATATAAAATTACGTGTCACATTGCTTGGCCACGATGAATTCCGTAACCACTCAACTGATTTTAATTAAATTTTGTAAATGTGTATTGCTTGCTCCGTCCTACTTGAGAGATAGGATAGTTTTTTCCCGATAAATGACCCTCAGTGTTCTTTATTGCGAATTTAAAGATATTTTAAAGGACAATGGGTCTATGGAAAGGGCAGAACAAAGTTCCTCTTGCCAGCTAGTACTTTTATATTCTACAAGTCATGCATGAAATTAGGAACAATAAACCTAGCAAGCTAACAGCATAGCAAAGTGGCGAAGCAATCAGCTTTGTAGCGGTTTCTAACGGTTGCCGTTGAGCAATCAGTTTCAAAATAGGAGGTTCAGATGCCTGGGTGATCAGTAATCGATTGCTGAAAACAGAATTTGAAAATTCGAAACCGTTCTCGAGATAATCGTGGGACAGACGGACAAACGGACGGACAGACGGACAGACGGACAGACGGACAGACATCGTGAAATCAATAAGTGACTTCGCAAGCTTCGCCACTTAATAATCAAAGGTAGTGCTCTTTAATTCGCCTTATAAAGTTTAACTTGTATATGTAATTGTATTTTTTTAATGTTTATAACCAGTCTATATGATCTAGGCAATCACAGACTTTATTTAGATTTTTGTTTATTACACATTTCTGGGATTTGATTCAGCCGCTTGAGAAGATAATACTAACAGTGGTAGAGCCACGCGGCAGCTTTTTCTGTCACACGGATGGGCCGGCTCGAACCGGGGTGGTACCACGACCTCACAAAAAACCAGCGTAAAGTAGAGATTTACCTCTGCGTTTCGCTTGGTGAGTGCAGATGGCCGGAGGCCCTTTTTATTGGAAATGAGGCATTCCATCTTAGTCCTTACGGGTGACAACGCATCTACATTTTGACTTGTAATTGAGGATAGATGTAGATGTCTATGGGCCGCAGCAACCACTTACCATCAGGTGGACTGTGTGCTCGTTTGTCACCCTTATCCTATAAAAAAAATATAGACGGAAGTTGAAAGATATCATATTACGAATATATTGGGAGCGGCCGCGAAAGTAGGAATCAAACATTGAAAAAAAGGAGAAGAATAATAGAATCAATAATACAATAATAGAATTCTTGATTTTTGAATCGAAGGCACTACTAAAATCTACCAGGACCAGATATTATCCTCAACCTCGAGGAGAGTAGTATTTATACTTATTTATCTAAAACCTAAGGCCCAAAACCAAATTGAAAACTAAAAGTTAGGGAACTGTGTGTGAAAAATATGTTCAAACACTTTTGAAAGAAATAGTAGAATAGAAATAGGCCGATATTTAGAAACTGATGCAGGATTCGAAACGTTTTGTATAGGAATAAACCTAGCAAGCTAACAGCATAGCAAAGTGGCGAAGCAATCAGCTTTGTAGCGGTTTCTAACGGTTGCCGTTGAGCAATCAGTTTCAAAATAGGAGGTTCAGATGCCTGGGTGATCAGTAATCCATTGCTGAAAACAGAATTTGAAAATTCGAAACCGTTCTCGAGATAATCGTGGGACAGACGGACAGACGGACGGACAGACGGACAGACGGACAGACATCGTGAAATCAATTAGTGACTTCGCAAGCTTCGCCACTTAATAATATGTGCCAACTTCCATGACTATGGAAAACAACACGAAGATAGAGATAAATTATAAATATGATTAAAAATGGAAAAGAGAAAGAGAAGATCATCAGTGTAATCCTTTTAGAGCAGATATTATCATTTCCAAAAACAGCAAATGAAATTGCAAGGATGAATCGCTAATTATCGTCTTCAGTAAGATTAATTTATCTTAAAAAGGGGAATAATGAATCATTGGGCATTTGGACAATTTGATTAGATCTGGCTTTAGCAAATGATGAAACTGTGCCAGGAGGGCTGGTAAAATGTTCTTTGAGACTATCTAAGTTCTCCTCCTACACAAGCAAAATATTTTCCAACTTCGACAGATTTCAGAAACCTCCAGGCTTTTGTAGTATCGCAGCTCGTGAGTGTTATAAAAATAGTGTCTTTTAGCATCACTACACAAACGATGGCAGTGATTTAGTACCTAATTTAAAAAATAATCTTTTTATAATGATCGGTGGGAGTTGCCACTTCTACAAGCGTGGGTGCGGGTCCACACAGCAGCATAAGTGTATATGTTGTTGTGTGGATCTATCTTACAACAGTTTGAATTTTTCTGTTGTTATTATAGATTTTTTTAATGTATTTTTAATAACCCTAGCTATAATTTTAATTTGTTAATACCTAGGTGGATTGAAAAGTACTCGGCCTAACACAGATCCATTCAATTCTAAAAATCAAATCTACCCACATTATTTAGTTCAGTTCAGACTAGTTCATTGTGTGAAGTTCGAAACGTGTGCGATAATTAGTTGTGATTTTATAAATTTATTAACAAAGTAATCGGACATAATTTCCGCGAATGGAGCAAATCGAGCAGCGTGCCGTCATTAAGTACCTCCATAAGAAGGGGCTATCATCAAAAGCCATCCATGATGACATGGTCAGTACATTAAGCGATTGTTCTCTGTCATATTCATCCGTCAAAAAATGGATAACAGAATTTAAGCGTGGTAGAGAAAGTGTGAAAGATGAACCCCGCTCTGGAAGGCCTTCGACGTCAACTACTGACGAAAATATTAAAAAAGTACTTGATTTAATAATGGGAGACCGCAGATTAAAAATTAGAGAGATAGCCGAGATTATAGGCATCTCTTATGAACGAACTCAAAACATCATTGTCAACGAGTTGGGTTTCCACAAGGTGTCTGCGAGGTGGGTTCCGCGACTGCTTTCAGTTGAACAAAAAAGGACGCGATTGACTATTTCACGCGACTGTTTGGAGTTATTTGAAGCCGATGCAGATGATTTTTTAAATCGTTTTGTTACTATAGACGAAACATGGATTCATTACTGTACACTGAAAACAAAACAACAATCAAAACAGTGGAGAAGACCTGGTTCACCGCCCCCTAAAAAGGCTAAGTCGATTTTGTCGGCAAATAAGGTGATGGCTTCTTTATTCTGGGACTCGAAAGGTGTGATTATGATTGATTATCTTTAAAGGAGTCAGACTATAAACTCTGATTACTACTGCACCTTACTACGTCGTTTACGAGAGGAAATAAAAGAAAAACGTCGAGGAATGCTCAGAAGAAAAGTCCTGTTTCATCAAGATAACGCCCGTGTTCACACGTCAGTACAGTCAATGGCTGAAATTCACAACTGTGGCTTTGAACTGTCACCGCATCCGCCGTATTCACCTGATCTGGCACCATCAGACTTCTTTCTGTTCCCTAACCTAAAAAAGCACTTGGGAGGTCAAAGATTTTCGACAAACGACGAGGTCAAAGCAGCTGTAGACGCATATTTTGACTCTAAGGAAGAATCATTTTTTTTCAACGGTCTAAATGCTTGGAAGGGGAGGTGGCAAAAGTGTATTGAACTTGATGGTGATTATGTACAAAATAAAAATATAACTGATTTAGTATGTGTTTATTTTCTTGGTTAGGCCGAGTACTTTTCAATCCACCCTCGTATGTTTAAGAAATGACATATTTTGAGGACATATAAAGTCCACGCCGTAGAGTTAGTTAGAGTAGAGGAAGTTTCACCTGGTCAGCTTGACCGTGGTAGGTCCATGCTCTCACAGAACACCGGCGTAAAATAGCAGCTTAATGTTGCTATGTTTTGTATAGTGAGTGTAGAGAACCGGAGACCATTTTTACTGGAAACGAGGTATTCTATTTCAGTCGTGAGGGGTGATAACGTATCCGCATTTTGATTCTTAATTGAGGATAAATATACATGTGTTGTGTACCACGACTCATGTAAATATATATGAGCCGTGGTAGCTCAGATGGTTAGCGCTCGCTGTAAGTGTCACAATACTTGGGTAACCCGGGTTCGATCCCCGCCGGCACCAATGAAATTGTTAATTGCAATTTTAAGTGCTGATTTACCACGTGCTCGGCGGTGAAGGAAAACATTGTGAGGAAACCTGCATGTCTGAGAAATAAGAAAAAAATATTTCAGAGACACGTGAAGTTCGCCAACACGCATTGGGGCAGCGCGGCGGACATTTCCTTGCCCTAAAACCCTCTCAGAATTGAGAGGAGGCCTGTGCCCAGCAGTGGGACGTAAATAGGCTGCAACTTTACTTTTTTTATACATGTGCTTATGGGTTATAGCATCCACTTACCATCAGGTGGACTGTGTGCTAGTATGTCATCATTATTTTATCTATGGAGTCCTATAACTCTCTAAGAAATAAAAGGAGGCCTGTGTCTGGACTAGTAAAGTGGCAGACTTTACTCTTCTGTAAATGGTTGGTTCTTTATATAAAGCAAATCAAACAGATGTTATACTGTGCACAATTTTGAAAGAGGTTAAATAAAAATAAAATTCTCTTCATGTAAATGCCTAAAACGTATAAAAGTTTACAAAATCTATACAAGTCTTGCCAAAAAGGTTAATTGGGACGGTTCCAATGTAGTGCGAATTCCAAATAGTATTCAGTTCAGTGAGTACATAAAATTACACATGTAAATGAGTGCTACTGTAGACTAATTTAATATTCAATGCATTGCTAATTGAGATTACTGAGCTATTATAACCATGGGGTTTAAATATTTATTCTAGTGTAAAATAAGTTTCTGATCCGTTGAGGAGCTTTTTATATTAATATGTATATAGATTTGGAAATGACTACTTTATTTAATAGAGTACCAACATTACAACACATGCCGGGCAGCTAGGTCCGGCATGTGTTGTAATATTGTCCCTGCGAGGTGGGTATTCCTAGGCATTTCCCTAACTTAAATAAGGTGTAGACTTTTTTTATAGAATAAGGGTGACAAACGAGCCCACAGTCCACCTGATGGTAATTGGATGCTGTGGCTCATAGACATCTACATCTGTCATCGATTAAGAATCAATAAGCAGATGCGTTATCAGCCTTGTGGACTAAGATGGAATGCCTTGTTTCCAGTAAAAATGGTCTCCGGTTCTCTACACTCACCATACCAAAACAGAAGCATTGAGCTGCTATTTTACGCTGGTATTCTGTGAGAGCGTGGTCCTTCCACTTCGTTAATCAATTCTGCTCAATTCGTGCTACAAGCATTATATAGCTGCAGCATGGCTCTACCGCGTACAAAAGGGTACTGTCTTCTATATAATGTTATTTAATTAAATTCTACAAAATTGCTTTACATTTTATAGAATGATATTAATTAACTATATCGATGTTAGTATAAATTAAAACATGCGAAATTAATTGTATGATACCAAGTATAAACTTACACGTGAATAAACAATTCCTATTGATCGAAGAAAGAGGGTGGGTCACGCTTTAATACGATAAGGGATGTTGCAAAGCCTAACCTAAATGTAGCTTGGCGACATGTTCATTATTTATTTACAGGGGTTTTATACAGGGGGTTCGGCGTATTTTGAATATGGGGCAGGGGCAACATCAAACACGTTTCAATTCTCCAAACACGGCTCGCCTTTATGACCAATAAAATGTTATAGCGGGTTTGTGATTAAGCCAATTACTTCTAATTGTGTACGTATTTTTTATTGTACCGGTGTAATCGTATGTAATTTCAGAGGCATACCGTGTGCTGATTTTGTTGACATCATAGCACACGTTTGTACGGATTGCGACCACGGTACGTATTGTTGTACACATATTCTAATCAAATGGTTATATTATAAAGGGAAATGTACATCGCGATGATGTACTTTATACTTTCATGTTCTGAGCAAGGCGAAATTGTGCGCTATTCTATCAAAAACTACGAGTTGTTAGTTTGACATAAACTTAAGAGGCTTTTACACGTATTTGAAGCTTTTGTGTAAAGAGGAATGTTTGGAAGTTTGTGAGATCTGAAAATTTAATATAACGCTATTTATATATAATATTAATTATATTATGTATAGGCGGACTTAATGCCATGCCACATAATTTGTCTCTAGAGTAGAAATGGGGCTGGTCCCGCGACACTGGCACTGGCGTCTTGACGCTTGTGATCGTTAAAAGATTATCGACAGTGTTGTGGTCAGCACTAGCACAACCCAGCTAGCGCTAACACTCGGGCGGAAATAATAAGTTATTTGTTTTCGGATTTGTTTGTTTTCTGATTATACTTGTATTTCACTGCAGCTTAAGCTGCTGACACGAGCACTATTTAACCGTGTAGTATTAACCGTGAAATCTACTAATCGTGTACAACCTAGTCGTATAGTGGCAGTGTAAGAATATCCTTTACTCCATATTCTCTCATGGGTAGCATAAGCGGCGACTAAAAGAAACTGAAACAGGAGGTGGGCAGCAGCATAGTCACGATAATAACTCTAAATAATAAAAAACTGCGGTTGTCAACACTCCTGCAAAGCGTGGCAACTATGGCAAAAACCCCCCTATGACGTAATCTAAGGTGAAGTATTATGTTCAGCAGTTGACTTTTATTAACTGTAATGGATGGAAAATTATATATCTCCGGCGCATTTAGCAATTTCTAATCGCTCTGAGGTAGCGCAGTTGTTTGAAGTTAGTTTTTTTATAGGATATGGTGATAAACGACCACAAAGTCCACCTAATGGTAAGTGGTTGGTGTGGCCCATAGACATCTACATTTATCGTCGTATTCGAATTAAAATTCAGATGCGTTGTCACCCCTGAGGACTATAATGGAATGCCTCTTTTCCAGTAAAAAGGGACTCTGGTTCTCTACACTCACCATACGAAACACAGCAGTGTTAAGCTGCAATTTTACGGTGGTATTCGGTGAGAACTTAGGCCTTCCCCGGTCGAGCCGACCCGTTCGTGCTACAACTACGCTACTAATATAGCTGCAGCATGGCTCTACCACGTAAAAAAAGTTGCAGATTTTCATGAGTGTTTATTTCCTTCTTCTGCAGCTGTAGTACTCGTTGAGTATTTTAACCCTTTCGCTGTCCCGTGCACTACATATAGGTCATTGCTATTGTCTTACTATTGTGTCTGCAAACCGGACAGTGAAAGTGTTAAATGTAACCAATTGTAGTAGTCATTTACAATAATCGAGACAGTTGGATTGTTTGCTACATTAGTGTTATTAATAAATAAGATTAAACAAATCCGAACTGATGACATGGAGCAGAATTTGATATACAATCGAAATTGGATCGTTAAGCGTTGTCATTGCAGCAAATCATCCGAAATTGGAACAAAATTATGTCCATTGAATTCTTTACTGTCCTTTATTACGTAATTTGAAACATTATTTTTAATCTGAAAATCACATGCCATGCGATTTATTACACTTAAATATGAAGGTCTATAATTATATTAGTCTTTTAATTTAATACATAAAAAACAAAATAAAAAGCGTTTTACAAAAGAAATTATTACTTGATAAAAAATTAAGTATCCTTAGTAAAAATTTTTATAAAATTAGCTTAAATTAAAGTTCAGAAAACATGTAAACCTTTGTTTTATTTATGTACCTACAAAAGTTACGGTACAGTAGTTACGGTCCAAATACGTGTCACTGGTTACACATGGCTTCCCATTCATGTCAGGGTTACGGAGTAACTAGCACTCCTCGTTACTCAGTGGAGTTCAAATGTACTCGAAAATATTTTACTTCGTCGACATGCAAGTTTTCCTGCGATGCTGTCCTTCACCGATGATCTCGTGGTAAATCAACACTTAACAATTTTGGTGTGCCGGCGGGGATTGTACTCAAGTTGCTTAAGTACTATGAAATATACACCTAACGCTTAACCCATGAGCACAGAATAAATAATAGTACTACGTACCATGAGCAATCATGGATTATGTACAAAGAAAACTAAAAGTATATTAAACAATTTTACTCACGTGGTAGGTTCATCCAGAAACATGATAGGAGGGTTATTGACGAGTTCTAAAGCGATTGATAGTCGTTTGGACTGTCCTCCAGATAGGCATTCTGATCTGGTGTTTCTGTGCTCCCACAATCCTAATGTCTGCAGGATTTCTTCCACCTATTAATAAAAATAAATTGTTTTATAATAAAATGAAAAAGCTAACGTTACTAAATAAATTGTCACAACGAAACAGATTCTGAAATTTTTTGCAATATACAACTTGTTAGATTTTTTTCTTAATTTCATCGTATGCCATGTTGACCTGTATCACAGATACGGCATTACCTAATTTTGTGTTACTCCGAGGCATATATGGAACCCAATCATCTAGGTAAACTATACCCAGAATAGTTGAAACCATAATATTATAAAGAAAAGTGATTATTTAACGACCGCCAATTGGATTCGAATTTATGATTTATCGGATGACATAATAATGGTATCTAATTAGGCAAACCATGGGCTGTAACGAAAAGATTGCATGGAATCAACTCTGACGATCTTAATTGCAGTCATTGCGCAGTGACTCAAATCCTAGGTTAGGTTGGCACGTACCACAAATGGAGTTTTAATAAACTGTAATCAGAAATAATAGTGTCTCAATTCACTGATTCCGGTAAGTGAGTTTGCGAAATTATTTTATAGCTATATATTAGAGCTTTCAATTTGCTCACTGCGTTAGGAAAATATTGTAAAAAGGTGAAAAACTAAATTGCAGCGATCTGTTCTTAGAATAGAATATTTCTTAATTGTTTATGAAATAGAACAAATATTTATTGAAAGCACTTTCTACCTTTATCTTTGGATCCTGATAACCTTTGACTGGGAGGAGCCAGCAAATTTTTTTATTCTTAAAATAAATAAATAAATAAAAATAGAAATATTAGATTGATCATTTAAATTTTATTTTTTGGATACATAGATCCTACTTTATTTTCCTTTTCTGCCGACTTCCAAAAAGGAGACGGTACTCAATTCGAGTGTATGTTTTTTTTTTTTTTTTTGTGTGTTACCTCATAACTCTGTACTGGGCGAACCGATTTCGATGATTCTTTTTTTATATGAAAGCTGACAGTTCTCGTGTGGTCCCATATAAATTTGATCAAGGTCAGACCAATGGTTATTGAGTTATTCTTAAATAACCTATATTGAAATCGCTTATATTGAAGTCGGCTGTACAAAATTTTTAATTTTAAATTATTGGATATCATTTTCTGTTTAGTAGCAATTAGCCGATGACAATTTTTTTTATAGAATCATCATCATCATCATTACAGCCCTTCACAAGTCCACTGCTGAACATAGGCCTCCCCCAAAGAATGCCACAAAGCACGGTCCTGAGCCACCTGCATCCATCGACTTCCTGCATGTCTTACCAGGTCGTCACTCCATCTCGTGGGGGGACGCCCTACACTTCGCCTACCGGTACGAGGCTGCCACTCGAGAACCTTTCTTCCCCATCGGTTGTCGGTTCTTCGAGCTATATGGCCGGCCCACTGCCACTTCAGCTTACTAATTCGTTGGGCTATGTCGGTTACTCTGGTTCTACTGCGGATAACCTCATTCCTAAGTTTATCACGCAGAGAAACTCCGAGCATAGCCCTCTCCATAGCTCGCTGAGCGACCTTGAGCTTCCTCATACGGCCAGCAGTGAAGGACCAAGTCTCAGATCCGTAAGTCATCACTGGCAACACGCACTGGTTGTACAATTTCGTTTTAAGGTTTTGAGGTATGTCTGACGAGAAGATGTGTCGTAGCTTCCCGAACGCTGCCCAGCCGAGTTGAATCCGTCGATTGACCTCTCGGTCGAAGTTGGACTTACCTAGTCGGACTATTTGTCCCAGGTAAACATACTCGTCAACAACTTCGAGCTTAGTGCTCCCAACAACTACCGGCATAGGTGTGACATGGACATTAAACATAATCTTTGTTTTGTCCATGTTCATCTTAAGACCTATCCGTTGGGAGACACTATTGAGGTCATTGAGCATAGTGCTTAGGTCCTCCAGCGATTCTGCCATAAGGACTATATCGTCGGCAAATCGAAGGTGAGTGATGTATTCGCCATTGATGTTAATTCCGTATCCTTTCCAGTCCAGAAGCTTGAAAACGTCTTCCAATGCAGCGGTGAAGAGTTTCGGGGATATAACATCACCCTGTCTTACACCTCTCTGCAATTGGATAGGTTTCGTACTCTGGTTCTGTACTCGGATAGCCATCGTAGCTCTACTGTACAAACACTTCAGCACTTCGATATACCGACAGTCAACTTGGCATCGCTGAAGGGACTGCAGCACCGCCCAAATTTCGACGGAATCAAAGGCTTTCTCATAGTCCACATACGCCAGACACAGTGGTAAATTGTACTCTTCGGACTTCTGTACAATTTGCCGAAGGGTATGTATGTGGTCTATGGTGCTAAAGCCCTTTCGGAAACCGGCTTGTTCGGGAGGCTGGAAGTCGTCAAGTCTGCGCGTGAGACGATTCGTAATGACTCTCGAAAACAGCACGTAGACGCGGCTCAGAAGGGAAATCGGTCTGTAGTTCTTCAAGAGAGCGTTGTCGCCTTTCTTGAAGAACAAGACCACCGCACTTCTGCTCCACGCCTCCGGTGTAATGCCACCATGGAGGACGGAATTAAAGAGCCTCTGAAGGACTTCAAGTACCGGTCTTCCACCCGCTTTCAGAAGCTCCGCTGTAATTCCATCCTCACCTGGGGCCTTGCCGTTTTTAAGGTGTTGGAGAGCCATTCTAATCTCGCTCAGACTGACGTCCGGGATATCTTCGGAATAGTGTCGAATAAGACTCGCTCTTGGATCGTTACTCACACTTGCGTGTGGCTCCAACGATGACGTGTACAGCTGCCCATAGAACCTCTCAATCTCACTCAAAATCTCAGGTGCCCCGGAAACGATGCTGCCACATTCGGTCTTCAGCTTTGACAGTTGGCTCTTTCTGGCAGACAGATCTCTGGCAAAGACTTTGGAGCCTTGGTTCCGCTCGATCGCTTCTTCAATACGAGCTGTATTGAAGTTGCGCAAGTCCCGCCGCATGCATTTGGAGATCTGTCTGTTCAGTTGCCTGTATGCTGTCAAATCTGTTGAAGAATGTAGCCTCATCTCCCGTCTAACAGCCATGAGATTAAGAGTGTGATCGGAGAGTTTTTGTGTTCTTCTGCGGCGGGTCTTGCAGAACTTAGCTCCGACCGCATGGACAGTTTCCACGAGCTTGTCATTCATATCGTCCACTTCATTGCAGTCTTCTAGGCACTGAAAACGATTTTGTAACTCGAGCTGAAAGGTTTCGGGACTTTGGATTAGAGCACGAGGGGGACGGAGCGTTGACTTCATCAGACGAGACCTCTCCAACTTAACATTTAGGTTCAGTGTGCCTCTAACCATTCGGTGATCGCTGCCGGTTTTCACCCTCGCGATCACTGAGACATCACTGAACAGTTGTCGTCTGGTCGTCATAATGAAGTCAATCTCATTTTTTGTCGAACCGTCGGGGCTCGACCAGGTCCACTTCCTGTGGGGCCGCTTCTGGAAGAAAGAGTTCATCATAAAGAGTCCCTCTTTCTCCATGAAGTCGGCCAGCTGCTGGCCCCTTGGGTTCCGTTGCCCTATTCCAAATTTCCCTACTTTCAGCTCACCGTTCTCTTTTGTGCCTAGTTTTGCATTGAAGTCTCCCATTAACACCGTATATTGGGTTTTGGAGGAATGCATGGCTCTAGAGATATCCTCATACATTTCCTCCACCTCCTCATCGGGGTGTGCCGAGGTTGGTGCGTAAACCTGTATGACCTTCAGCGAATACCGTTTGGTGATTCTGAGTATAAGGTACGCAACCCTCGTCGACACACTCCCGATCTTTACAACGTTGTTAACGAGAGACTTGTGGACGATAAATCCGACACCTCCTTGGGACAGATGGTCGCCCTCCCGGTGATAGAGCAAGTTGCCGGATTCGAGGATTACCGTGTCCTCCCCCTCTCTTCGGACTTCGGATAATCCTATAATATGCCAGCGCAACTTGTCCATCTCTTCTTCCAGCTCCACGATCTTCTCGTCAGTCCTCAGGGTGCGTGCGTTGTACGTTGCCAGGTCGAGTCGTCTAAGGTGGCAACCGAACCTCCACCGGAGATTCTTAGCACCCCCTGCCCCGCCGTTACCATGGTCGCCACCGTAGCCAGGAATAGCGGGGCCGCCGGGGACTGGGGGCCGTCTCTTTGTTACATTCATAGAGGGGTATTTGCCATAGTTGCCACGCTTGGCGAGCGGGTTGGCAACCGCAGTTTTTTTTTTTTTATTGTAACTTTGGCTATTATCAGGGAGATGCTGCTGCCCATCTCCCGCCTGTTTCCCATTGTCGCCTTTTACGACACCCACGGGAGGATATGGGGTAGTGGATACTCTTGACCGCCACTACACGGCTAATTTATAGAATAAGATATCTTTATAGAATAAGGGTGACAAATGAGCACAGTCCACCTGATGGTATGTGGTTGCTGTGGCCCATAGACATCTACATCTGTCTTCGTTTGCGAGTCAAAATGCAGATGCGCTGTCAGCCGTGAGGACAAAGATAGAATGCCTCTTTTCCAGTAAAATGGGTCTCCGGTTCTCTACACTCACCATACGAAACACGTGTGTGAGAGCGTGGTCCTTCCCCGATCGAGCCGAACCATTCGTGCTATAACTATACTATTAATATAACTGCAGCATGACTCTACTACGTAAAATATCTCACAGAATACCAGCGTAAAATAGCAGCCACTGCTGTGTTTCGTATGGTGAGTGTAGAGAACCGGAGACCCTTTATACTGGAAAAGAGGCATTCCATCTTAGTCCTCACGGGTGACAACGCATCTGCATTTTGATTCGCAAACGAGGATAAATATAGATGTCTATGGGCCACAGCAACCACTTACCATCAGGTGGACTGTGTGCTCGTTTGTCATCCGATCCTATAAAAAAAATACTTTGTACCTGTATATATGCATCAGTACATATATAAATATGACTTGCGCAACCGATCATTTTTGATAGAAAAGTTGTTGCTGTGACCAAAATGGGCCGGGCATTATCATCTTTGTCACGTCTTTAATGGAAAGGTAGATACGGTTGAGTGCTTTTGTTTCTGTACTATACGCCTAGGACAGGAATATGGTTTAGGTTATTTGTTAACTTCACTTTTAAAACGTCGATTTTTATTGCACCGCTATGACACCGTTATTTTAAGGTTAGTATTCTATTTATTTTAAGAAAAATACAACAAAATCGAGTCACAACATAAATATTAAAAATTAAAAAAAATTGTTTAATGATTTAGTGTTTTTCTTATATTAGGGAATAGAAACTAGCGCGTAATGCGAATCGTAATTTCAGTTTGTCAGTCCTATTCTTAAAGTTCGCGCTAGAATTTCTATTTACTGCAGAAAAATATATCACCGCCGTGTGGTAATTCGTCGGTATAAAATAATCCATAATTCCTTTTCATGGATTCCTTTATATCGCACGTATGGGGGCCGTCTCTTTGTAACCTTCATAGGGGGGGTATTTGCCATAGTTGCCACGCTTGGCGAGCGGGTTGGCAACCGCAGTTTTTTAATTGTAATTTTGCTGTTATCAGGAAGATGCTGCTGCCCATCTCCTGCCTGTTTCACTTTGTCGCCTTTTACGACACCCACGGGAAGATATGGGGTAGTGGATATTCTTAAACGCCAGTCAGTCAGACTGATGTCCGAGGATATCCCGGAAGTCAGTCTGAGCGAGATTATAATGGCTTTCCAGCACCTTAAAACGGCAAGTCCCCGGGCGAGGATGGAATTACAGCGGAGCTTTTGAAAGCGGGTGGAAAACCGGTACTTGAAGTCCTTCAGAAGCTCCTTAATTCCGTCCTCCATGGTGGTACTACTCCGGAGGCGTGGAGCAGAAGTGCGGTGGTCTTGTTTTTCAAGAAAGGCGACAATGCTCTCTTGAAGAACTACAGACCGATTTCCCTTCTGAGCCGCGTCTACGTGCTGTTTTCGAGAGTCATTACGAATCGTCTCGCACGCATACTTGACGACTTCCAGCCTCCCGAACAAGCTGGTTTCAGAAAAGGCTTTAGTACCATAGATCACATACATACTCTGCGGCAGATTGTACAGAAGACAGAGGAGTATAATCTGCCACTTTGCCTTGCGAATGTGGACTATGAGAAAGCCTTTGATTCTGTCAAAATTTGGGCGGTACTGCAGTCTCTTCAGCGGTGCCAAGTTGAATGTCGGTGTATCGAAGTGCTGAAGTGTTTGTACAGTAGAGCTACGATGGCTATCCGAGTACAGAATCAGAGTACGAAACCTATACAACTGCAGAGAGGTGTAAGACAGGGTGACGTTATATCCCCGAAACTCTTCACCGCTGCATTGGAAGACGTTTTTAAGCTACTGGACTGGAAATGATGCGGTATTAACATCAATGGCGAGTACATCAATGACCTTCGATTTGCCGACGATATAGTCCTTATGGCAGCATCTCTGGAGGACCTAAGCACTATGTTCAATGACCTCAATAGTGTCTCCCATCGGATAGGTCTTAAAATGAAGATGGACAAAACAAAGATCATGTTTAACGTCCATGTCACACTTATGCCGGTAGTTGGTGGGAGCACTAAGCTTGAAGTTGTTGACGAGTTTGTTTATCTGGGACAAATAGCCCGACTAGGTAAGTCCAACTTCGACCGAGAGGTCAATCGACGGATTCAACTCGGCTGGTCAGCGTTCGGGAAACTAAAACACATCTTTTCGTTGGACATACCTGAAAACTTGAAAACGAGACTATACAACCAGTGCGTGTTGCCAGTGATGACTTACGGATCTGAGACGAGGTCCTTCACTACTGGCCGTATGAGGAAGCTCAAGGTCGCTCAGCGAGGTATGGAGAGGGCTATGCTCGAGGTTTCTCTGCGTAATAAACTTAGAAATGAGTATATCCGTAGTAGAACCAAAGTAACCGACATAGCCCAACGGATTAGTAAGCTGAATTGGCAGTGGGCCGGCCATATAGCTCGAAGAACCAACAACCGATGGGGAAGAAAGTTTCTCGAGGGGCAGCCTCGTACCGGTAGGCGAAGTGTAGGGCGACCCCCCACTAGATGGAGTGACGACCTGGTAAGACATGCAGGAAGTCGATGGATGCAGGTGGCTTAGGACCGTGCTTTTGTGGCATTCCTTGGGGGAGGCCTATGTTCAGCAGTGGACTTGTGAAAGGCTGTAATGATGATGATGATGATGATGCACGTGTGGGTGTTGTTTTTATAGAAGAGGAGACAAACGAGCATTCGGTTTACCTGATTGTGTGTGACTTGAACCCGAAGTGATGTAATGTTAAGAGGAAACTAAGAGGGAAATCTGACCTGTTACTGCATAACATGCTTAGATCGATGATGGCAAACATCCGCAAGGTGACCTCTAGTACAACATTCACCAATAAGTCTAAAAAATATGACGATGACGGAGAATCCACTGTAATATAGGTGAGGCCCATTCAACCACAGATGTGCCTGTAGATCCAGGTTGAAATGTTTATTCCAATGAATAACTTTATAAGCTTAAACTTCCCCATTAAGTCACGGCGCCACTTAAAGATTTGTCGCGTAGATGTTTGTAGTCTAAATAAACACTCACTTTACTCGAGTAATGTGTTTGTTATTTCAAGTTAAATTGTCAAATGTCGAGATTGGGATGTGTATTGTTCTCTTGTTTTAGGTTTATCTCGTGTATATTTTAGAATCTACAACCTACTTATACTACTAATCTTTAATCTCACATTGCGGTCGCCTCGAGCCAACTGTCACGCATATTTTATGTATACAATGTATCTAAGTATGTATGTGTATGTATGAATAAAATGAAATTTTATAATTCAGTTTTGTTTCGGAATAAACTATTTAATAACAAAACTAGGTAAAGCCATCACACAACTGCGTTCTTCAGCGTGTGACGGCTTTAAAGAAAAGTTTTTCGTTCGGTCTGACAGACATATTTATTCTAGTATTACAATCAAATAAATAGTATAGTCTAGTCGTGTGATAGTTAGTGGGCTTTCACGAGATGTTAATGAGCTAACATTGCAAAATAAATGCACAGCTACGTAGCAGGGTACTGCAGCACGAATGAGTCGGCTCGACTGAGGAAGGACCAAGCTCACACAGAATACCAGAGCAACATAGTAGCAGTGCTGCTTTGTTTCGTAAACTAAGGGACTACAATCGGTGACAATTTTTACTGGCAATGAGGCATTCTAGCTTACTCATCAAGATTGATTATACATGATGACTATGACACAGCATTTACTTACCATCAGATTTACAGTTTGCCCGTTTGTCACATTTAATAAAAATATATTTATACACGTGCATAAACGATACATCTTAAAGAAACCTTCCTGTCTGAGGAACTTTAAATATTTAGAACGTATGTGAAATCCATGACATACATTACAATGCAGCGGAATCTATTCTGCCCCAATAACTCGCCGAAATGAAAATCCCTTTAGCATGCGGCATGTACTATGTTTATATCCGTGAAATTTTATATTACAATATACGAAATATGTTAAATATTTAGAAAATAAAGCGATGCTGAATGACACATAAATAAAACATGGAAGCATTACTAGTTGCAAAAAATGACTCAACGGAACTTACAGTAATTACTCTGAGCAATATAAATTAAGCTGCGGTAGGCGTAGCTTACCAATTACGCCGCGAACGAGCTTAGTTCGAATACCGTCACTATCATAATACTAATTAATTATAATTTGCTTTACCTACACCTTGTTACTCTAGCATTGAAGTAATATGTACATACGATAATAACCCAGTGGTCTCTAGGGATGAGTTCTAAACGACATTATATAATATGATGTATGTCAAATGAAACCAAAAACTCGTGAAATAAGATCAGCATTTGACTGTGCGTCCTAAGTCGTAATAAGTAACTTATATTATAGTAACCACCTAGTAGCCGTCCGTATCCATCATCCTCACCAGAGGGCTTGGCGTCGGCTCACCAAGCGGCACTCGCCGCTAGTGGAACACGTCGCATGCGTTGGACGAAAATTATGAACGCAAACGCATTGCGAGCGTATTTTATATAATAAACTCTCAGACCAATAATAAATAAAAAACTAATCAGCGATTGAGTGGTGATATGTACTTTTTTATAGGAGAGGGGGCAAACGAGCATGCGGTTCACCTAATGGTAAGTGACAACCGCCGCCCATGAACAACTGCAACACCAGGGGAATCGCAAATGCGTTGCCGGCCTTTTAAAAATAAGTAGGCTCTTTTCTTGAAGGTCCCTAAGTCCTATCAGTCCGGAAAAATCGCTGGTGGTAATCGATTCCACAAGGAAGTTGTGCGAGGGAGAAAACTTCTTCTGAATCGCACAGTGGTGGACCGCCAATCTTCTAGATGATATGGATAGTATCGCAAGTTCTGTCGCGATGTGCGATGGTGAAATTGAGCGGCTGGAATTAGTCCGAACAATTCCTCAGAGCACTCCCCGTGGTAGACGCAATAAAATACGCAAAGAAATGCAACCTCTCTACGCAGTGCCAGTGAGTCAAGCCGATCGGAAAGAACTCGGTCGTCGACGATTCGAACCGCTCTGCGCTGGATGCCGTCAAGTGGAAGGAGCTGGCACTGGGGGGCCCCTGCCCAGAGATGGGAACAGTATTCCATGTGAGACCGAACCTGCGCCTTGTAAAGTTGCAAGCGGTGTGCCCGCATGAAATACTGTCCCGCTCTGCTGAGCACGCCAAGCTTTTTAGAGGCCAATTTGGCCTTCTCTTCCAAGTGACCACAATACTGCACGTCACTCGATATGTCGACACCGAGGATTCCGATACTGGCTGAGGCAACAAGGGGAGTGCCTTGAAACTGAGGAGATACGACAAAGGGATTCTTTTTAGCGGTAAACGCGCGAACTTGTGTCTTCTGGGGATTGAACTGGACTAGATTTAGCCGCCCCCAGTCTGACACTTTGTTCAACAAAGTCTCGACTTCAGATACAAGTTTGTTCCGGTACTCGGCGACGTTTTCCCGAAAAATATTGGCACGGCCGGTGTATAAAGCATCACCAGTGCTGTCGTCTGCATAGCAATGAATGTTACTGGTTTGCAACATATCATTGATATGCAGAAGAAACAGCGTTGGTGATAGCACGCAGCCTTGTGGAACACCAGCGTTAATAGGCTTGTAATTGTAGCATGCACCGTCTAATACGACCTTGATGCTCCGATCTGCAAGAAAGCTGGTGATCCGATTGCACAATTTCTCGGGAAGCCCATAGGAAGGCAGCTTCGAAAGAAGCGCTTTTTGCCAAACCCGATCGAAAGCCTTTGCTATGTCCAATAAACTAACGGCCGCCGCCTCCCCCTTGGACTCCACTGCCTCCGCCCATCTATGGGTCAGGTAGACCAGAAGATCACCAGCTGAGCGACCTCGACGGAAACCGTACTGGCAGTCACTAATCAGCTGGTGATCCTCAAAGTACCGCATGAGCTTGCTGTTAATAATCGTTTCCATTACTTTGGAGAACAAGTAGGTGATGGCGATAGGCCTGTAGTTGGACGGATCTGAGCGGTCGCCTTTTTTAGGGATCGCGTGCACCAAAGCTGTCTTCCATGAGTCCGGGACTACGCCTAGGGAGTAGGAGTACCGGAAAAGACGCGTTAAAACCGGTGCCAACTCCGGAGCACACGTCTTCAGCACAATAGGTGGGACTCCATCAGGCCCACTCGACTTGTTGACGTCCAGGGAGAGGAGTGCTTTACGCACCAAGCGCTGTGTAAACAGCACTTCCCGCATGGAGCACTCACACCGCGGAATGTTCGGCGGTGTATTCTCCCCGTCATCTAGAGTCGAGTTGGAAGCAAAAAGAGAGCCTAGCAAATCGGCTTGCTCCTTTGCGTCATGGGCCAGTGAGTCGTCCACTCTGTGCAGAGATGGCAGAGATGGCTGACAGAAGTTCCCTTGGACAGCCTTGGCGAGAGACCAGAATGCACGTGTTCCCGAAGGGAGGCGAACTAGTTTCTCGCCAATTCTGCCGATGTGCTCTGACTTTGCCTTGGCAATGACACTTTTGAAGAACCTGGTGGCGGAATTGTACTTCTTTTTAAGAGCGCTGGTGTTTACATCCCGGGACGTTGATGCGTCAGCCCAGGCCTGGTAGCACTCCTGCTTATAGCGTGATGCTAGTTTACAGGAGCGACCAAACCATGGCTGGGATCTGCCTCCGATGGGCACCACAGAAGATGGAATAAAAAGTTCCATACCCTGAAGTACCACATCAGCAATAGAATTGGCAACAACGCTGGGATCTTCCGGCGAGAAGCAAACCCGCCCCCAAGGGTAGGATGCAAAAAAAGACCGCATCCCGTCCCAATCGGCCGACCTATAGTGCCAAACACGGCGGCAAGCTGCAGATCGCAACTGCGATGGGAGCGTGAGTGGCACCGTACTCCGGATCAGACAATGGTCCGAAGAGCCCAGTGGGGCATCGACGGAGACCTGATATCCGTCCGGATGAGAGGTCAGCAGAAGGTCCAACAGGGAAGGTATATGATCCTCCACATCTGGGATCCGCGTACTTCAATGTTATATTCGATTTCAGTAGCTAAATATCAAAATATCCCAACAAAATATTTTTTGACATTTACGTCTCACAATGCATCGCTTTGAAATTTTATTCAGAAATGCCGACAAAATATTTTTAATATTATACCTTCAAACATTCTAGAGAATATATCTCGTTGAATGTGCTTCGGAACCACAACATGTATTCCGCATTCCACATATCAATATAAATGTACCTGACAGGAAAACTGGCAGTGCCTGGTTGGCATTGCTCTCTTGGTTGCATGTCCAATTTTTAAATAGTCGTTGGAAAAGCTTTGAAATTTAAAAGCGTCCTCTTACTATTTGAGTAAATTTTGTTATTGATTTAAACAACTTTAAACAGTTTCATAGAGTAAGTATGACATACGAGCACACAGTCCAGTTGATGGTAAGTGGTTGCTGTGGCTCGTAAACATCACATAGATGTATACGTGTACGTGGTATATATACACGTATACGTGGTAGAGCCATGCTGCAGCCATATTAGTAGTATAATTGTAGCACGAATGGGTCGGCTCCACCGGGGAAGGACCACGCTCTCACAGAATACCAGCTTCAAATAGCAGCTTAACACTGCTGTGTTTCGTATGGTGAGTGTAGAGAACCGGAGACCCTTTTTACTGGAAACGAGGCATTCCATCTTAGTCCTCACGGGTGGCAACGCATCTGCATTTTGATTCGCAAACGAGGATAAATTTAGATGTCTATAGGCCACAGCAGCCACTTACCATCAGGTGGACTGTGTGCTCGTTTGTCACCCTATACTATAAAAAAAAATCCTGGGCTAGGCGAGAAAAGTGTAAGACTTTTCCGTCACGACCTCTTCTAACGTAGTGTAGACGGCCTATAGGAAATAAGGACGGCTATAAGAAAGTTATCTTGCCATGAAAGAAATATTATTTTATTTTAAATGACGCTATTTAATATTCAGTAGTAATATTTTTAAGTTTTTATTATTTTTACGTTTGTTATTTTTACATTACGTTTATCAATCATAATATACTACGAAAGGAACTTCGTTCCAACAGAGTGTTCCACGACACTGCGTGAGTTTTTTTGTATTAAATTTTTAAATCTGACTTCTACAGTTTAATCCGTACTAAGGTGAGTGCTTATCTCGTTTGTAGTATTTGCTAAAGAACTCCATCCATTATATTTGTAGAACGTAAATGTCAACAAGGGAATGAGTCAAAAGTTGGGACTGCAGCAGACAAGACACTGCAGTGGTAAACTAACGGCTACAATGTTAGTGTGTTATAAATGGATTGAAATTTTTATCAACCAGTAAAGTCACCGTGGTTGAGAAGATTCCTGTAAACACAACGCTTGGTTTGAATTGCTGATTGCTGTCTCAAAAGTTCCACCTAAGTTGCTTTCGACCGTTACAGTATACAGTAGTATAGCCTATCAAAAATCACCACTGAACATAGGCCTCCCCCATAGAATGCCTCGTAGCGATATTTGCCATAGTTGCCAAGCTTGGCGGGCGGGTTGGTACATGCAGATTTTTTTATCTTGTAATTAGAAAGACACTGCTGCCCATCTCCTGGTTGGCTTCCGTCTATATAACGACACCCATGGGACGATATGGGGGTAGTGGATATTCTTACACTACGACTACACGGTCAAACGGTGAACGCAAGATATATGGGTGCCATAAGAAGCGACTGTGGGGAATGCCAAAAAGATCTCATGGCTTCAGATTGATGGCCATTACCACTACGTTTTGCCACATTCTTAAAATGAAATGAAGAGATAGTTTGTATCGTTATTATGTAATAAAATAATAACGAGGTTATAAAATAATAAAACAAACCGCATCTTATGTTATTAGGCTATATTATTACTTACAATAAGTTCCTTTTCTGCCTTTCCCAACTCTTTTCCTAACTTGAGGTCCGCTGCGATGCTCATAGACTCGGATACACTCAGCCGCGGCTGAAGCAAATCGTCTTGCATGATGTAGCTGGTCAGCTTCTTGAAGACTCGCATATCTCGAGCGTGGCCGTTTACTGTGATGCGTCCACTCACTCCTTTGGTGCTGCAATTCAAACAAATCATATAGATTTTTTATATAATAAATAAATTAATATACTTGAGAATTTATAAACAAATAAAAACGATAAGTTATGAAAACAAATAAGACGTTTAAGCTAAGGCTGGCTCACAACATCTCACCTAGGATGACACTGCTAATTAAGATACGCACATGATTTTTAATTCTTCCAGAGAAGGTTGCACGTAAATTAATTTTACTTATTATTTTTCGACAACATTACCCCATGTAGAGATGGTGTAAGACATCATTCTTCATCCATGGATGTCGTAATACTCTACTACGGGAAATATAAAGCAGACTAACCCTTACAATTGCCAGACCTTATTTACTGTTTTGCTTCCTCAATTCTGGAAACTAATAATGAAACAACAATTCAAAATTTTCTGTTTAATGTCGCAGGCCAATGGTCGTCAGCTTCACCGAGGCGAAATAGTATCGGTGCTTTCATAGACCCGCTTATTTGGTGTTGTAATTACGTCCTCAGAATATTCAATATTATCAATGGATGACAGAAATACTGGAAATACTATTGTTTTGGTACGAGGGTGGATTGAAAAGTACTCGGCCTAACACAGATCCATTCAATTCTAAAAATCAAATCTACCCACATTATTTAGTTCAGTTCAGACTAGTTCATTGTGTGAAGTTCGAAACGTGTGCGATAATTAGTTGTGATTTTATAAATTTATTAACAAAGTAATCGGACATAATTTCCGCGAATGGAGCAAATCGAGCAGCGTGCCGTCATTAAGTACCTCCATAAGAAGGGGCTATCATCAAAAGCCATCCATGATGACATGGTCAGTACATTAGGCGACTGTGCTCTGTCATATTCATCCGTCAAAAAATGGATAGCAGAATTTAAGCGTGGTAGAGAGAGTGTGAAAGATGAACCCCGCTCTGGAAGGCCTTCGACGTCAACTACTGACGAAAATATTAAAAAAGTACTTGATTTAATAACGGGAGACCGCAGATTAAAAATAAGAGAGATAGCCGAGATTATAGGCATCTCTTATGAACGAACTCAAAACATCATTGTCAACGAGTTGGGTTTCCACAAGGTGTCTGCGAGGTGGGTTCCGCGACTGCTTTCAGTTGAACAAAAAAGGACGCGATTGACTATTTCACGCGACTGTTTGGAGTTATTTGAAGCCGATGCAGATGATTTTTTGAATCGTTTTGTTACTATAGACGAAACATGGGTTCATTACTGTACACCGGAAACAAAACAACAATCAAAACAGTGGAGAAGACCTGGTTCACCACCCCCTAAAAAGTCTAAGTCGATTTTGTCGGCAAATAAGGTGTTGGCTTCAGTATTCTGGGACTCGAAAGGTGTGATTATGATTGATTATCTTGAAAGGGGTCAGACTATAAACTCTGATTACTACTGCACCTTACTACGTCGTTTACGAGAGGAAATAAAAGAAAAACGTCGAGGAATGCTCAGAAGAAAAGTCCTGTTTCATCAAGATAACGCCCGTGTTCACACGTCAGTACAGTCAATGGCTGAAATTCACAACTGTGGCTTTGAACTGTTACCGCATCCGCCGTATTCACCTGATCTGGCACCATCAGACTTCTTTCTGTTCCCTAACCTAAAAAAGCACTTGGGAGGTCAAAGATTTTCGACAAACGACGAGGTCAAAACAGCTGTAGACGCATATTTTGACTCTAAGGAAGAATCATTTTTTTTCAACGGTCTAAATGCTTGGAAGGGGAGGTGGCAAAAGTGTATTGAACTTGAGGTGATTATGTAGAAAAATAAAAATATAACTGATTTAGTATGTGTTTATTTTCTTGGTTAGGCCGAGTACTTTTCAATCCACCCTCGTATAACCACGTATCGAAAATGACTGAATCAGTGACGGAATGTACATAATACGGAGTTTATTGTTGTGCGTTTTACTTCTTATTTTAGTTATATTGAGGCTTTTACCCACGAAATGTTAGTTTACCATAATATTAAAAATAGTTTTGATGACCAGATTGTTAAGATGTGATATTTAAGCATTAATGATTCAATCTCTTTTCAACTTTTCACACTGTTAGATTATCAATATGTATTCATTTTTTATATCAAGTTTTTAAACGATTAATTGTTTTTGTCATGTCATTTTCTTATCAACTTTATGGCTATTTCCGGTATTAAAGTAGATGAGACTCAGTTTTAATTTGTAACGGTTAAGAATTATAAAGATAAATTTATTACTTTTAAAATGTTTCATATTAAAACATTTTAAAAGTAATTATAGTCACATAATTAATCACATAATAAAAAAAGTACTTATTTCAAATGTTATTGTAACTAGAGAGGAAGCGAGCAAAATGGCGGCAATTTTAGACGCGAATAAGTGACTAAGACTGATCTGTTAAAATTGAATAAATGAGTAAAAGACATCCAGATCTATTAATTTTACATTTCAGAAGTGGGATATCTAAATCTATCGCCCATAAAGGTTTGTTGTTCGTAAAATATTAGCTCCAGTACTCGGTAAGTGAAAGAAATACAATTCTGTACAATTGTTATAATCTTCTATTTGGTTGTAACGTAATGGATAATGTTGTGTCGTGTGAATTTATAAAAAAAAAATGTTTTTACGAAGCGGTTTGAAGTGTAATAGTATAATAATGACAAAATAGTTATTTATTTACACTATAATCATGGTGTTTATTTTTTTTTCCTTCGTAGTGTTATAATCAATGGACTATATTGTAGTTGCTTTTCTTTGTTTTAATAAAAAAAAATTAATTGACACAAAATAAAATTCCATGCGTTAACTCATAAATCGGATACAGTTTACTGCGCCGGCTCATTGCTTAACTTAAAATTGCGCCATGGCGCAACAAATTTTTATACAGTTGGCAAATCTCAATCAATGTAGTTAAGTTTCGGGAGCGGTGCTGAAGTTTTATAAAAAAAAAAGAACTAAATATGTCTTGATGACATTTATTACTATTATATTACAATAATGCATTAAAACTATTTTATTGCAATACTGACTTTCGTAACTAAGTGATTACATGAGTTCTATAATCAATCTTATTCTAAATGCAACGGCTTATATTGTCTTGGTTGAATCAGCAATAACAACTACAGTGGACTCTTCTGTAACATTATACTTTATAACATGTTTTCAGTAATCTTATACCAAAATCTTAGGCTGGACAGATTGGGATCAACAGGTTGTTATGATTTTACAGGTACTCCTAGAATGTATAACTAAGTAAAGCCTTGTGTACAGTGAGTAGAATACTCAAAATATTTTACGGCACATGATTCATTTAGTATGATCATTTTAACCACAAGTGCGGTAGAAAATATACCTAGGATGGGAATTTCATTTTATAGCAAATGGATGATGCAGTGCTTATTTTGAACTTAATTTTGGTGTGGTCAATGTAAACAATATTTCTTAATTCTATAGGTAAAGTCACTATCTAACAAGAATTGATTAACACTCAAAGTGGTACACAAGATAGGCACTAGATGACAAATAATTTAATATTAATTGGAAAGCTATGGAATCTTTGATTGTTATCAGTGGGTTAGATAGAATGATTTTGTTTAATATGGTTATTCTTACTGTGTATTTGAACAGTTAAAATGTATATTAACTATCTCTAAAGCACCACGCTAATTTAAAGCTAATCACAGACTTGTATGAGTGTAGTTTAGCAAACTGATACTTCGCAGATAAGTTTGGTGACACTGTAAGAAACAGCAGAGTATGTTTTATGAATTTAGGTCTTTTTCGTCAGTATTTAATGCTCAATATGTAACGAGTTGAAGGATTTTAGTGAATATGAACGTTGAGATTTTAACAGGATTTTATTTCAGTTTTATAATACAACTATATAATATAATATTTTTATTGTAATATGAAATCATTAATGAAATATAAATATGTATGTGTGTATATGCCTATATTGGAGGGAATATAGACTGAAAATTTATCAGTTGTATAATAATGAAAGGTGTCAAATTTGTTTCTCACTATCTTTATGTGTGCAAAATAGTCATGGAAAATATTGTTACAGATACTGTAAATAACTCAAAGAAGAAGTGTTCGGTTTACGATTGCACCATATATTATTTTTGTTATCATTGTAATTTTAACAATATAGTTAACAATAACAATTAACAATTTAACAATATTAAGACATTATTATACGTGTTATTTCTTTTATACACAATAGTAGTTATATATATAAAATGTCTGATCGTGGCTTAACACCCCCTTTACCATCTATAGGAGATGGTCATATGGATCGTGCCAAGTCGTATCGTCCTAGCCGTAAGCGAAGTCGTAGCGAGTCCGTTGGGCATTTTACTTCAGACTCAAATTCGTCATATAGAGAATACTCGCGACCACCTACAAGGCAACAAAATCGCCACCGTTGTAGATGTCGGCAATGTCGTCAAACACCCACTCGTGGCAGACAAACTACTCGTAAACCTCGTATTGATTCTGATTCACCTGTTCAAAATCCAACGAAACGGCAGCGCCGCCGGCGTCTTCAACGTGATAGCACTCCGTGCCATACTTATTTTGAACGGTCGCAGCGTAAATCAAAGCACTCAGATAAATACAAAAATATACGGCGTAGCATATCTAGTGATACATCCATTGAAAATGCAGATTCTAGGCAAGCTTCTGACAATAATCTACTTAAACAATTGGTAAGTGCACTACAAGGTAGTAATTCGCGAGTACATGTACCAACGCACGTGCAAGGTGCACAAAGTATTATCACGGAATTCGACCCTAGTTCTAAAGCACAAACCATGAAAGACTGGCTCATAAAGATAAACGAATCGGCGGAAATGTATGGTTGGTCGGAACAACAAACCATGTTCTATGCTTTGCCAAAGTTAAAGGGATTAGCAAAGAAATGGTATGATGGACTTACGAGTGTAAAATTTAGTTGGGCAGAGTGGCAGGTAAAGTTATTGGAGACGTTTCCCTGCGACCAGAACTACGGAGATTTATTGTCCGAGATGTTAAGTCGTAAAAGTAGACGTAACGAAACTCTTGTTGAGTATTACTACGATAAGATTATGCTTATTAATAGGTGTCACCTAGTGGGGCGACAGGCAGTGGATTGCATAACTCACGGGATATTTGATTATAACGTGAGAATGAATGTACAAGGTGCACATTATGATAACCCCGAACAGGTCTTAAATTACTTTCGCTATATTACTGGTAATAAATCTGAACCACCACAGTTTCCTACACGGTTTAACCCTGATATGCGTGACAAAAGAAATGATAGCGTAAACAAATATCCAAACCAATCCATGCAAGAGGTAAAAAGTAGAAATAATCACGACTATTTTAATAACAAAAGGACCATGAGCCACATAACGTGTTTCAATTGTGGCGAAGTAGGTCACACAGTTCTGAAGTGTACTAAAGAAATACTAAGGTGCAACAAATGCAAACGCCATGGCCATAAAGATATAAATTGCAATTCACAAAGTTATCATAAACCAAACAACACAAACCGCGAAGAGATTAATAACATATCAAAGACGGTATTAAATATAGATGGAACAGTGATGGAGAGTAATCAAAAATATTTTAAAGATGTTATAATTAACGATACAATAATAAAAGGGTATATTGACTTTGGGAGCGAGTGTACTCTCTTGAGTGATAAAGTGTGTAAAGACTTGAATTTAAAAATTTCTTCAGACGAGTTGCCTATTTTACGGGGATTTGGTAATAGTGCCATATCTCCAATTGGTAAAGCACAAGTAAGAGTAAGAGTCGATTTTGTGGATATAGGATTAATAGCATATGTTGTGCCTGCGTCTTTGTTGCCAGCTGAGGTACTCATAGGGCAATCTCTCTCTGAACATCCTACTGTAAGAGTATTTAAGACGGATAAAGAATTGACGTTATACCAGATTACTGCTAACAAATCAAATTTGCTAGTATTAACAACTGTAGACGATTACATGATTAAAAATGATACAGTAATAGAAGCTGTTAGCGTTTCCCAGTTTACAGGATTCGTGAGCATAGCATCAGAGATACAGCGATTCAATGATTCACAATATTTAATCTTACCCGGAATTTATGCTATTTATGATGGTATCGTCCGTATAGTTGTTATAAGTTTATGCGATAAACCCTTTTCCCTTAAGAAAGGCAAAATCCTAGCAAGAGGCGTAGGAATACCAAAACAAATATTCGCCACCAACGAGGAAAACAGTTACGTGGTAAATGTGAGGCGTATAGCCACCGATGTTTCTTCAATTACTATGGCTAAGTCGAATCTCTTAGATCTATTAAACTCGTACAGAGGGTGTTTCGCTTTTACCACCAGTGAATTAAGAAAGACTTCAATTGCTGAAATGCGAATAAAATTAAATCATGCTGCACCGGTTACCTATCGGCCTTACAGATTATCTCTTTCTGAAAGAGAAAAGGTTAACAGCATAATTAACGAACTTTTGACCAATGAAATTATAAGAGAATCTGATTCTGAATATGCAAGTCCCATCATACTTGTTTCAAAAAAAAAAGGTGACCTTCGACTTTGTGTCGATTACCGCGCACTAAATCGAAAAACCATCAAAGATAAATATCCGATGCCATTGATTGAAGACCAAATAGATAACCTACAAGACCAAAGGTATTTTACTACGTTGGATCTGACGCAGGGTTACCATCAGATCCCTATGTCAGATGATTCTAAACACTTTACCGCTTTTGTTACTCCAGATGGACACTTTGAATACAATCGAATGCCATTTGGACTAACAAATGCACCCGCAGTATTTCAAAGGATGATCCATAAGTTACTAAACAGACACAAAATCCCGGGTGTTATGGCATACATGGATGATATTGTTATCGGGGCAAAGACCATTACTGAAGGGATAGAAAAATTACATCAAGTTTTAAATATGTGGCGTGAAGCGAACTTAACGTTAAATTTAAAGAAATGCCATTTTTTCAAAACCACAATTGACTATTTAAGATTTGAAGTGTCGGAAAATGGAATTCGCCCTGGTACACGGAAAACAGAAGCTGTATTATCGTTTCCAACACCTCGAAACCCCCATGAAATTCGACAGTTTATCGGGTTAGCTAGTTTCTTCAGAAAGTTCATCCGCAATTTTGCTACTATTGCTCGATAATTAACGTCGTTAACAAAAGCGAATACCCCATGGACTTGGGGGGAAGATCAAATTAAATCTTTCCTTAAAATTAAAGAAATACTTACAGACAGGCCTGTGTTAGCAATATATAACCCAACCTACTTGACCGAACTACATACAGATGCAAGTCAACTCGGAATAGGCGGCATGTTGTTGCAAAAGGAGAACGAGAAATCACCCCTTCGGGCTATCGCATATTACAGCCGGCAGACTTCGGTAGAAGAACAACATTTTCATTCATACGAGTTAGAAACTCTTGCGGTGGTGATGTCCTTAAATCGATTTCGTGTCTACTTGCTGGGAGTTCAATTCAAGATAGTTACCGACTGCAACGCTTTAAGGACAGCATTAACCAAGAGGGATCTTGTACCGAGAATTGCAAGGTGGTGGCTTCTTGTTCAAGATTTCGATTTTTCGATCGAATATCGACCTGGTACGCAAATGCAACATGCGGACTCTTTGAGTCGTAATTCCTTGCCCGCCGATGAGAGTGATTCCTTAGATTTACATGTACTTAATGTTGTACAAGACGAACATTCCGTACTAGCAGCGCAGTTAAGTGACCCTAAACTAAAGCTTATAAAAGGAATACTTGATAGGAATTGCACTGAAGCTAAAGATATTAGGCATAACTACACATTGAAAGATGGTAAGATATACAGAAAAGTTGGCGATGTCTTGAGATGGGCAGTACCACGAGACGCTCGCTGGAAAATCTGTCAGTTCTGTCATGATGACAGTGGACACTTTTCCTATGAAAAGACTTTGGAAAAGATGCGCAGAGATTACTGGTTCTCTGGCATGGCTCGATTTGTAAAGAAATATGTGCGCGCATGCATACCTTGTGCCTACGCCAAAGAACGATCTGGAAAGAAACAGGGTTTTCTGTATCCAATTTCGAAACCTAGTACACCATTTGAGTGTATACATATAGATCATGTTGGACCGTTTGTACGCAGTAAGACTGGAAATACTTACGTACTAGGAATCATCGACGGATTTCCTAAATTCATTGTGCTACGTGCTGTTAGAAACACAAAGAGCAAGACTTTGATACAAGCGCTGCGTGAATTTATCGGATTGTTTGGTTGTCCTAAGGTAATAATTTCAGATCGCGGAACTAGCTTCACCTCTGATGAATTCAAGAAGTTTACGGGAAAATATAAAATTAAACACGTGAAGAACGCTGTCGCCACTCCACGTGCCAACGGGCAAATTGAAAGATATAATCGGACAATTTTGGGCTCTCTAACAGCCCTAAACATCGATAAAGATGATCGTGATTGGGACTGCAATTTAAACAATGTGCAGTGGAGCTTAAATAACACTATAAACAAAGCCATTGGAAAGACACCAGCGCAAGTCGTTTTTGGTAAAAACACGGTTAATAGTGCCGAAACTCATTTACACGAAATCTCTGAAAATTTAACACTAGACGAAAACATCGATGAGACTCGTAAGCAAGTTTCCTCCCACATTTCGAAGCAGCAGGAAACAATGAAGGCCAGATTTGATAAAAAGAGGTGTACCGCTAATACATATAAGTTGGGAGATCTGGTTATGGTTGCCAAAAATGTACGTAATGTTGGCAACAGCAACAAACTCGTTCCACCTTTTAGTGGCCCTTACAAAATAACAACGGTGCTAGGGAACGATCGGTATGAGGTTTGTAGTGTTGAGGGCTTTTCATCCCGTAAATATAGAAACATTTATTCGGCCGATAAAATAAAACCTTAGATCCGACTTGGCTCAATCCCCGATTCTGATTCAGAAAATCAAGGCTCTTATTCTGACAGTGACCAGTAGTTTGTAATAAGGTTTAATTATTCTAATTCATTTTCCTATGTAAATATAGTTAATGTTATTAATGATAAATCACTTTGTTTTTATGTTGTATTTGTACGTAAACCGACACTAAGTCCGCCGGAATCTAGTATCGTACTCCGAGGCTGTGATGGATCAACGCAGACATAATATTATAAAGTTGGCAACTGGGTAGAGACCGATGCACCCTGTGCGTGCACGCGGTATCCCTTCAAAACAGGGTTGAGGCAGATGCACCCTGTGCGTGCACGCGGTATCCCTTCAAAACAGGGTTGAGGCCGATACACCCTGTGTGTGTACGCGGTAGCCCACCAATTTAAAGTAGATAGACAGAGGCCGATACACCCAGTGTGTGTACGCGGTATTTCATTAATTTCAGAAGGAGAGACCGATGTACCCTGTGAGTACACGCGGTAAACCCATCAAATAACAAAATGTGTGAACAGAGACCGATGCATCCTGTGTATGCACGCGGTTAGCATCTACAACTGATTCCAAAGCTAAGCATAAATCAGAGCATAATAAAAAAAAATGAGTGTGCAACTCCGTAGTAATACTTCATTTGGTGAACTAATGCTGGGAAATTCTGTGGTAATACATTGTAACATAAGTACTATGTGAAGGATGTTCCGTCCGAGTGCTGTGAAAGTGCCAAATTATAAATAATTCGTAATTCGTATGTCTGTGTGTCAATAATATGTATTACAATTATAATGGATACTACTGTTAAGTTTACTGATTATAATTATATCTTAGAATTTTATTTGTTAGATTTGTAGTAGAATCGAATGAGGGCATTCAATTAATAAGTAAGGATGGCCGAATTGACAAACTTTATTTTGTTAACAACATGTATATTAGTACATATTTTCTTTCTTAGCTTAAATGAAAATCCATATTAATTGCCAATTGTATTAAAAAAAAATGTGTATTAAACATATTTTCTCTGATAGCTTAAATGTAAATTCATATCGTATTTAAGTTTATTGATTTAAAAAAAAATGAAAAAAAAAAACTCATAACATGATGTCAAACTGCCTGAGGACAGGCAGTAAAAATCAGAATGGCCGATTGTTAGATTATCAATATGTATTCATTTTTTATATCAAGTTTTTAAACGATTAATTGTTTTTGTCATGTCATTTTCTTATCAACTTTATGGCTATTTCCGGTATTAAAGTAGATGAGACTCAGTTTTAATTTGTAACGGTTAAGAATTATAAAGATAAATTTATTACTTTTAAAATGTTTCATATTAAAACATTTTAAAAGTAATTATAGTCACATAATTAATCACATAATAAAAAAAGTACTTATTTCAAATGTTATTGTAACTAGAGAGGAAGCGAGCAAAATGGCGGCAATTTTAGACGCGAATAAGTGACTAAGACTGATCTGTTAAAATTGAATAAATGAGTAAAAGACATCCAGATCTATTAACACACTCAATAATTTAGTGCAGGACGTCGTGCCTCAAATGTTATTTTTTTTAGAAATTTGTTTAAGAGTTTACTTACTTACTTAATTTTATATTCTATATTATGTAAACAAAATTAAAACTGATTCATACATGCGCACGTAGAGTTGTTTTTGATGAAACGTGATTCTCTTTGAGGTCTTTGGTCAAGGTTTAGTTAGAAGTCTTTAGAATCCGAGTGCCTTTTTGAGATTTTACCATAAAAGGTTGATTCTTAATTTACTAATCGTGCATATCATATCACTTCGTGGCCGTTTTCGGCTCTAGTCTTGAGTTAAAATTTTTTGTAAAACATTTTTTGATTTCGAGATAATCGTTGTTTATGTTCCGGTAATTTGACAGTATCGCATCCTAGTATCTTAGATGTATCTGCAAAGCGTAATATAAGACAGGCCGCGGTTAAATTGGCACGAGTGTTTCTGTTTTAGCTGACTGCCCCAGTAGGTGTAATGTTTTTCGAGTGTATGTGTGTATGTATGTACGTATGCATATATGTACGCATCCATATATGTATGTATGAATGTTTATTTTTGGGCACGCTCTGTAACCTTTACAAAAATGGGTTGGCTTCACCCGGGAAAGGACCATGCTCTCAAAATCTCATTACCAGTATGAAATACCAGCAAATTTAGCAGAGAAAATCGGAATTATCATCTATGGTCTTTTCGGGCATTCTTTAGTGTTCCTTAAAGGTGACAAGGCATCTGCATTTTGTTACCTAATCGAGGACATTTGAAGGTGAATATAGGGACACAGACTTAAGCTACCAAGCTTAAGTCTGTGTATTCGTTTTAACAAACGAATACACAAATTTTAGCTGTTAAGGGTAACCCCTTGCTTGTATGAAAAACAGACTACAATATTTACATGTACTAAAATATTTTGGTAGTTCTTCAAAGTTACCACCGTGGTTGCAATTGGTCTGGAGGGGATTTCGTCATTATGATTTTAAGAAAACATTTATATAATATGTAAGTAAATGATAATTTTGCAATAAAGAGTATCCTTTTGTCCCGGTTCGTTAGACAGAAACGGCTCGAAACGATATGACCCCAATTCGTAGTCTGTATTGTCTAGAATTTTAGTACTTTAATATCTTATTATAGGCCTTCCCCAAAGAATGCCACAAAGCACGGTCCTGAGCCACCTGCATCCATCGACTTCCTGTATATCTTACCAGGTCGTCACTCCATCTAGTGGGGGGACGCCCTACACTTCGCCTGCCGGTACGAGGCTGCCACTCGAGAACCTTTCTTCCCCATCGGTTGTCGGTTCTTCGAGCTATATGGCCGGCCTATTGCCACTTCAGCTTACTAATCCGTTGGGCTATGTCGGTCACTTTGGTTCTACTGCGGATTTCCTCATTTCTGAGTTTATCACGCAGAGAAACTCCGAGCATAGCCCTCTCCATAGCTCGCTGAGCGACCTTGAGCTTCCTCATCCGGCCAGCAGTGAAGGACCACGTCTCAGTTCCGTTCAGTGGACTTGTGAAGGGCTGTAATGATGAATGAATATCTTATTATTATATTAGTAATATTTACTTAATTATTATTATTATTATATAATGATAAGTTATCCGGCATTACATACAGAAGGTTATCCCTTTTATAAGTTTTTAAAATTGTCATATTAAATATATTATGTTCATCGGGGAATAATATAAGGTACAGAAAATAATAAGCTACATAAATTAATTAAGTAGCTTATTGTTTTCGTAATTATTTTCATCATTTCAGTTGCATTTATTAAAATTTATAAATTACATTTTAATGTAAGACTTACAAAGTTTAAAATATAACCATTATTTTCGTGCACCATCAGCCCTTAAATGTCCACGGCAGGGCATGAGTCTCACCTACTGTAGGAAGCGGTTTCTTTCGTCACGCAAATATATTTTACGCCTAGCGTAAACGATTTTTTGATTCTTAAATCTTTCATTTTTTGGCATATTCCAGAGTCACCTCTTACGACATCTACGGGACGAAATGTTATAATGGATTTTTTTACGCTGCATATACGTAGTAGAGCCATCCTGCAGCTATATTATGGTTGTAGCACGCATGGGTATGCTCGAACGGGGAAAGAACACGCCCTCACAGAATACCAGCGTAAAATAGCAGCTCAATGTTGTTTCGTATGGTGAGTGCAGAGAACCGGAAACCCTTTTTACTGGATACGAGGTATTCCATCTTAGTCCTCAGCGGTGACAACGCATCTGCATTTTGATTCTTAATCGAGGATAGGTGTAGATGTCTTACCACCAGGTGGGCTGCGTGGTCGATTGTTACATAAACAAATAAATTGTTATAATAATAGTTGTAAAATCGCTTTCGTCATGGACTATTTAAATTCGGATTGACTTAAGTTATCACACAGCGACAGGACTGATGGATAGACCAGTCACACTTATTCTATAAAAAACATGAGCCATAAGATGATGAACTTTGTAAAATCATTTATTTTAAAACCAACTTTAATTATTAACTTTTAGCTGTTACTAATAAGGACACTATTTTTTGAGAAAAACCAAAAGAATCATAGTAACGGGATTGAACTATAGCATAATTTGGTAAAAAAAAATTAAAGACATTACGTATATCCAGCCAGTATGTTGAGCAGAGTCGACTTGCCGGCGCCTGACGGACCGAGCACGCACGTCAGCTCCCCGGAGCGGAACTCGCCCGATATGTTGCGAAGTATCAGGCGCTCCTCTGCAACACGGGAACGGAACCATTCTAACAATGACTCTCTTACATATTTCCTGTTCTGTTTCAATGCATTTCGACGTCGAACACATTTTTATTTCAAGAATCTCGTTTCTCCTTTATTATTTCGTTTGAATATTTTCTAGCCATTTCGTTTGAGATAGAAAGAAATGAAATATGCAGCACACTGAAACCTATATGCCGTTAACCATCTTAATAATAATAACTAAAAAATAAAAAAAACTGCGGTTGCCTACTCGCCTGCCACGTGTGGCAACTATGGCAAATTTTCCTCCTACTAGGCCTTCTAAACTAGGCCTGGGAGAGACCTATGTTCAGCGCATTGAATTTTGGTAGGCTGTAGTGATGAGGCATTCTATGGTAAGCCCTATGTTCCCTATGGATTTCGAAAGGCTGTAATGAATGAAAGGAAAATAATTTCTAAATATTTGTTGTGAATAGGTATCATTATGTTATCGACGTGATAGAGTAACGTTGTAGCTATATTATGGTTATAGCACAAAAGGGTCAGCTCTCACAGAATACTAAAATAACAGCTTGATGTTGTTGTGTTTCGTATGGTTAGTGTAGAGAACCGAGGATTTGATTCACAATCGAAGTCTATGGGCTACAGCATCCACTTACACATGTGATGAATTGTGTGCTTTTTTGTAAAAATATTTATTAAGAATATCATATACTATCGATCGAATTATATGACATTGCATTTATTAAGAATAAAAATTAAAAACAATGATGTTTTTTTTTATGTGAAAATCGTATTGGATAAAATCACCACGTACCCTGATGGATCCTTATAAAGTTGTGTAAGTTGTGTCCATCCATCCTGGGAATTAAAGGTAAGGTAAGTACTGAACGTTGTTCTAATTAAAATGTAAGTCGGATTAAAGGACAAATTTTAGTTTGCAGTGGAAAAAATATTCTCCCATACGTCACTTCCACTTTACAGTCGATGATCCAACTACAAAATGTAATTTTGTAATCATAAAAAAAATTTTCGCTGTCACCACTAAATGATAATTGAAAAGGACAGGTTTATAGATAATTAATACTTATTAAGCGTTATTAAACGATTATAACTAAGGCCGCATATTTGTGGACAAGATCCATTACAATCATAAAATTGAAATGAGAACCATTCTAGATAAAAATGTTATATACTTACATTTCGGTAAATTTTTTTGATGAGCTAATGTACAATGAAAAGAAAATTAGAACATAAAGCCTTTGTTTCAAAAATTACTATTTAAAAATCTTTAGTACCTACCTACCGTGAGATAGCCTTAGGGCCGGGCAAATGCAACGAGTGCTGGTGCCAAGAAGATAATATAAGCAGTAAATTACTTTAATTATGTTATACCTTATGGAGCTCTGTGCGGTTAGAATGGGAATTCACAAAAAAGAAAATAAATGATCAAACATTTAACCCAAAACGGAAATAAAGAGAAAATAAGTAAATGTGTTAATACGTCTCTAACAACTTTTTACATAGAAAATGTGTTTTGTTCGCAGATAATTTTTGTGTGGTCAATTTACAAAAAATGCTCTGATTTTTTTTTATAGGATAAGTGTGACAAACGAGCACACAGTCCACCTGATGGTAAGTGGTTGCTGTGGCCCATAGACATCTACATCTATCTTCGATTACGAATCAAAATGCAGATGCGTTGTCACCCATGAGGACTAAGATGGAATGCTTCATTTCCAGTAAAAAGGGTCTCCGGTTCTCTACACTCACCATACGAAACACAGCAGCGTTAAGCTGCT